>CM034153.1:379523563-379998403 GCA_019776745.2 Taxus chinensis
AAGTCTAAAAGGGATAAAATAGGAAGTACACACACTATATATAACCAAATATGGAGATAGATAATAATTTTAAAGTTATAATACTTTCATCATGTGTAATAGTATTAGTATCCAAGTGTAAAAAAACATCATAATATGTATAAATAACACACCAAAATATCAAGGGATAAACAAATTGCAGAAATAAACCCAATATATTTCGCAAGGAGGCTATAAAGTATAACATATAAGATCATAACATGGATAAACCACATACCACCAAATTAAGGAAGAAGTAAATGGTATAGAAAAATAAAAAAATATGTTGCAAGGATGTAAATAATTTAATATAATACATAACATGGAAAACCATATACCAAAATATCAAGTATGAATCAAATGATATCAATAAATCATAATTTTTTGAAAATATGTTGTTGTTGGTGCTCATTTTGATCCCTTCCTAGTTGAGTGTTCTAAAAGAATACCCTGTACCATCTAAGGACCCAAAATTGCATGTATGAGATCGTCACTAGATCTTTCCAATTCCCCGTGATCATCTCTTCCCATAAAAATCACCAACTTAAAGGACTGATATGACTATACAAGTCTAGGAAAGTCGTAATGCATTAACATGAAAATCAACAAAATGAAGAAAATATTCCACATATTTCTCCAATAAGGGTGGATATATGAAGATCATTATCTAGATGGTGTTCTAGAATAATTGGTAACCATCCAAATTATTTTGATCTAGAAATATGAAGCAAGAAAAGATGTCGCGAATGACCGGTTACAAGAGATAAGGGAATACAGTTGTATGACAAAAACTATGGTACATTGGTTTATGTATTCTACGGGTTTGTCAAGGAAGTTAGTACTCTGTGGATTCTAAAAAAGACCGCAAGACACTCAAAATTTTTGCCAAAGGTCTGCAAAACCTCAAAAGATAAATTAAAAAAAATATGAATAGAAGGAAAGTGCAAGTAAAATCCGTGACACGATTTATCAAAAGGATCCAAAATTTTTGGATCCTAAAAGCCAAAGGAGAATCATAAGAAGAACATCTTCTGTCAGTTCCCTTACCACAAGTGTCCAAATCATACAACATGAATTCAAAGACAACTTTTGTACTATCCAAAGGTAAATTTAGTTATAATAATTAAGTGTTGAGTTAACAAATGAAGTAATAAGTATATGTATACAATGAGAACAAAATGGGGATTGTATAGGGGCCCCCACCCTTGAAATTCACATAACTTATAGTACACATATACAAAAAGGAAGGTTATTGCAAAAGAGGAACATTGTCAATTGATGTTTACACATTCCTCTACAAAATTGGGAGTCCTATTCAGTAACTTATTCTTCCCAAACTCAAATTCAATGTGATCTTGGGCCCCATAAACATACTGGATATCTTCTCCAAATTCACGAGACATGGTCATTCCCACAAGTTCTGTAATGTCTTCCATGGGACCTTATAAGATTTTTATTAAATCTAATTTTATCCTATAAGAGGATACATATTCAAGAAGGTTAGACCCAACTTTAAGGTAAGCCTTAGTACCCCATGAGGTAACATATTTTGAATTTGAAGATGACCCGGGGATACCAGCTGGTGCCGCAGGAACATATTCAGGTTAATCAATAGAAATGTCTTGACTTGCACAAGTTGGATTATGCACGCCTCATTTGTGTCTCCTTAACAATGGTGGTGGTACTTCAGGGGCCTTCCCAAAAGAGGATTTCATGGGTTCTTTCCCAATATAAGAAAGTATTTGCTCCATCATGGAGATTTTGTAGGAAATAAATGATATTTATTCTGCAGGATCATTATAAAAAATTTATAAGCATTGTAAGGAATTTCTTTTTCCTCCAATTATTCATTGAAGAATAAACGAGATATATCGATGTTTTTTTTAATAGTAGGCTGAAATTTAAGCTAAAACCTCTTCATAAATTTAGGAGCTTTCTGGTCCTCCACATGGAATAAATGATAGTAAAAAAATTGAAAGATGAAAAATAAAGGGGTCGTCTGTATAAGCCTTCGAATCAGTACTACCCAAAATGTGTGATATGTTAATAGCCCATCATTCTCCAAGTGATCTTCAATCTTGAACAACATTCTCTAAAAATCCTCATCAGTATTAGAAAGGTCAAATATTGAATGTAAAGTCTTGGAGGAAATTTCCTTCAAATTGGTTCCTAACACCACATCTGTCATTACTTGAAGAGGACACATACTAATTCTATTTTCACCTATAATTCTTGAAAGGAGATGCAATTTTATGAGAAAATAATGTGATATTATAAGAGTATAAAATTTGGTATTAATTATGAGAGGTATCATTTTCTAATTGAATGTGAAAACCAATTCTAAAAAATAGCACGGGTCTAGAATGGATTGATATATTTCAAAAGGTAATTTTTTGTTTGAAGCAAAAATTCACATAGAGGAGGAATAAAATATGAGGGATTATAAATTATTATCCATTTCCCAAGGCATATTCCACAAAAGGGCAGGTTTCATATCAGTTAAGATAACGTCATGAGGAAACATACAATTTATGATTAGGTGCATGAGTGATGGTGACAACATAGATAAGACAAAAAAGGATTAAACAATAAAATGAAAAATCCTGCATACATCCATCTCAACATCTATAAGTAGAATAAAATTAAGGAATAAAAGGTATTCTCATAGTTGTAAAATATTTCCACAAAATGGAGTTTGTTTGTCGTGTCTTTCTGTGATGGTTTGTTGAATTTTTTTGGGGTAAATCGGGTTGTAATAAGACACCAAATTATATACATATGAGTCTTGTTCTCATAATTAAGGGAGTTGAATTTTGGTATTCTGATCAGAGGGGGATTAGTTTATAAATTTATGAATATGTTTTGAGATAAAATTGTGAATGCCGCATGTTTCCTTTATCAAATTTGTATAGAATTTAGTTTTCCCAAACTTTTGTGTCAAAGTGGTTACTAGTGTACATCCATTGGTGAGATTTGAGAGCATTCAATTGATATTCCCTTGTTAAGAAGTTCAAGAACTCAATAATATATGTTCACTTTTAATATTAAATTACTACATTTTGGATGGCAAATTGATGATTGATGAGTCATAATTTTTGATACATTCTTGTATTTATTGTTTCTCTTCGTCATACACTGGATTTGTAGTTTCTGCTTGGGTTTTGGTCATTAAGTTTGATATTATGTTGTGATATTTCTATTGTCCATTTTTACACCTTTACAAAAATTGAACAAATTGAGAAGCCATAGAACGAGGAAAACAAATCCACAGGTGTTAACAAAATACCGCCAAAGTCTAAAGCCGTGGAACAAAGAAAAAGTAAAAGCCACAAAATGAGGAAAACAAATACGTGGATGTTTAAAAAATGCCGTCGAAGTCTAAATCCATAGAAAAAATAACAAGGAAAATCCACAGAACGAGGAAAATAAATCCGTGGATGTTAACATAAATTCATGAAGGTCAAAAGCCATGCAAAACAAAAACAGGAAACCATGTATCAAAGGAAAAACACAATTTTTTGCAGGGAATCTAAATACATATAACCTTCAATTTGATGATCAAATCCTTGCAAATATGATATTATTTGAAGGATTCTCGATCTCCTCTATGTGATAAAAATTAGATTTCATGAATTTAATGGTGGTAGATGGGTGATGGAAAGAAAGGTGTCTACAACATGTAAAAGTTCTATTCCAGACGGCTCAACCACCAGAATTAAATACAGTATGGGCTCTATTCCTTCTTCAACAATGAAAATGGAGTGGGGAAGAGGAATGTACAAAACAATCAGATCTCTTGATAAAATAAAATAAAGGTGGTTTGCTTGAAAAATGGAAATTTTAATTTCCCTCTCTTATCTCTACTCTCCTTCTTCTAATTTTCTATATATTGTAAAATGTTGCCTAGTTTTAATGTTGGATACTTTGGGAATGCTAGGGAATCATTTTATGTTTCATAAGTATTCTAAGGGTCGCATGTCTTGGGATATTTTTTTATGTAAATTTTTTGCATCTTCCTCATGTATCATGATGATCTATGCATGATCTTTAAATAATAAAATCTCTAGTTTTGTGGCTCATTTCTACCTTAGCTATTGTTTTATTACACTTTTTTTCCTCTCATTCATTTGTAGATGTGTTAAATGCATCGTTTAAGATCTTATGTTCATTTTGAATCATGTAAGTGGAACTCTGGACATGATTTTGACCTGTGGATTTCTTTTTTTCCCTCTTCATTATCATTTTATTCCATTTTCTCTCTTGTTAAAGTATTCATCCCCTTATTTTTGGTGATATCATCTTCTCTAGTTTAGGTTTATGTTTTATGCATCTCCTTCTCACTCTGGTCCCTTGGAAATTTAGAGTAGAGGTAGATAGTTTTATTTCAATTCCTATGAGTAGTTTAACATTATAAATAAGTTGACCTTTTTTGGAGGTTTCTCTATGTTTGAGTCCCACAACTTGGAGACAAAACCATGTTGCCTCAAATCCCTAATTATCTATGATTTAGGCATGGTTGCAAATTTGAGCTGCAATAGTTTTGGCATTCCCGGTGGGATGTTGAAATTAATATTTCCAATTTCTCCAAGTTTTTTATTTTTATCTTGGTAAGATTTTAGCCTTTGGAGGCTTTGCAATAACACATATGGAAATGCCAAGTAGTAAATACACTGGTTTCAGTAGTCCAAAGTGTCCTTGATTCATGAGAAGAATACACACATGGTCTAAGGTAAAAGAATAATGTGTATTTGAGTATCTACAACTATCTACAGGCTGAGGAAGAAGAGGCAAATAGATTCATAGATATCTATCTCCACCAAATAGAACATTTTCCATGCCTCCATCTGGTAGGCCCTTCTTACAATCAACAAGAGTTCTCAAACCCATCAGAATGGTTACACAACCACCACAAAATCCATTTATAAACTTCACAAGAAGTGGTCCACTTTCCCTGAATGCTCAGAAATCCATACCAGTAGGAACTTTGAAGAATATTCCATTCTTATGCAGGAGAAAATCATACTACTCCATTCGATCACATCCAAGATATTTATAATGTATGTGCAATTCATGAAATTTCTAAGATGGATGTAGCTATAAAATTCTTGGATTCATCATTCAAAGGTATATCTTTACAATGGTTCATAAGCCTAATAGTAGGCTCAGTCAGGAATTGGAATGAGTTGTGTATAGCCTTATGCAATCAATTTGGAGAAAGAGAAGATAACATGTCCCTATTGGAGTAGTTAATTATAATCAAGAGAGAACCTAATGAGTAAATGGTGGATTTCAATTTTAGATTCTAGAGAACTTGGGACAGAATTCCAGCTCTTTTGAGACCTACAGCGAAAGGTGTCTTTCTCTACTTTTTAAAAGATCTTAATTTTGATATATCTGTTATGATACAATCTATGGGAGGAACAACTCTACCAGTAGCATATGAAATTGTAATTAGAGTTGAAAATAGTTTAATACAAGTTGGGAAATTAACTCCTAGACCACCCATGCCATTATACCATGAACTACCTCAATATTCTCAACCTTCTATTGATCTTGTTCCTAAGCCAAATCTGCAACCTATTACTTCCACATCACAAACCCCTACCTAATAAAAGTAAGATGAAGAAATGAAGTCTTTGATTAGAATATTGATAAACAAATTCATGTTCCTAGAAAAACAACAAGCCCAATCCTATAATAATTATCAAAATCAAGGAAAATATTATATTTAGGAATATCAGTCATATAGAAATAAATAGCCTAATCAAATATATGCACTGAACTAGAAAAAAATAAGATGACAAGGTCAAAGTGTTCCTCTTCCATTGGAAATTATTCCTCATCCACAAGAACTTCTTTCTCCTAGTGAAAGTCGGGCTTTAGTTCTAGCACAAAAAAATATGGCACAAGAAATAGAGTGGTGTTTTCCTTGCAATCTACCACACAATAAACTTGGTTTTGAAAGAGCAATGTATCTTCAAACATACATGGTTAAGGGATCTTCCGGTCAATAGGAATTGTTGTTAGAGGCACAAAATCCAACCATGGAAGAAATTCAAGAGATAATAATGAAACTAACCTCATGATATTTGAAGTTAATTATTTTTGTGTAGTTAACCAAGTGTTAGGAACTTCTACCAGATCTCAAATCAACGTTTTTGATAATACGTGACTCAAGAAAAGAATGTTAGAATCACAATCTTCACCTCCCGTGGGTCAAATTAATGTTATGGCCAAGGAGAAATAAACCACGATGAACAAGAACAAGCCACATGAGGTATCCAGTAAATCCACGGTGGGCCAAGAGGTTAGAATTCAACTAAAAATACCAATCCAAATGCCACAGCAACACAAAAAATACAGTAAGATGTCGTAAACACAGAAATTTACGAGTTTTACATTTACCATTGTTGAGAAAATGAAAAAGGAAAATATCAATGTATCTATGTGGAATGCACTTACTATTCCATCACAACGTGATCTTCTATGTGAATCCCTCAAACAATTACCTCTGGCGGATCCAGTAATGCAAAAAGCTCATGTCACGGTTCATGTATGTCAAGCAAAAGAATACCAAGTAGTTAAAAATGTTAAAACCCCACATTTCTATTTATCATGAATTGTGGGTAAACACCTAGTTCATAATCATATAATTGATTCGGGGGCTAGTACCTTCATAATGCCTAAGAAAATAGCTGATATCCTAGGCCTCAAATATATTCCTGTGTCTAGGGGGTTTTACAACTTCATGGTTCAATTGTGGGTGTGTTGGGAGTAATAAAAGATCTTGAGTTAACACTTCATACCTTCCCAAGACTCACCATACCCCATGACATCACAGTAATTGACCTAACTCCCATGTTTTCTATTTTCTTGTTTAGAGACTTCACTGCTAAGGTAGGTGATTACTTATCTTCAGATTGGAATCGCATGCTTCTAAGAACTAGATATGGTACAAGATTCACAATACAAGATGATCCCATATTTTTTTACCATATTGAGTTATATGACCCTTCTCCCATCCAATCACATTTCTTAATACAAGAAGGACATGAGAAAGACTCATCTCTTGAGGAGTGGGTTATTCCTCTTTCCATGTTTGATTTGTTTCTAGATGAATGTGGTGAGAGAGACCACAAGTTTTATCCAAATGATGAAGAGATCAAAACTTTTGAGATTAGTCTAGGAACTTATTGCATTCTCCACGAAGAATATGTGATACTCGTGGCATTCAAACAAGAATAGGAAACTGCTAAATATGGACTATGGAAGATTTTTTTATGGTTCAAGAAGAATAAATGGAGTTGGGGTGGGTGTTTTACTCATTTATCCATGAAATGAGAAGTTCTTCTTCGCTCACAAACTGTAATTTACATGCTATAAAAATATAGTAGAGTACGAGGCATTAGTGCATGGTTTTCTTATTGTAGAATTTTTTTTTAAAGAGTTGTAGGTCTTTAGAGACACTAAATTAGTCAGTCACCAAGTCTGTGGAAAATGTGAAACAAAGAACAAGTTGTTGAAAGATTATAAACATATAATTTTGGATTTTCTAGAAATATTTGATGTCATTAACCTACAAGTTATGCTCAAAAATTTGAACAAAGACACAGACCAAATGGTGGCACTTGGCTTTCAATTCTCGCCTGTTGAGGATTCGATCAAGGGAAATATACAACATGTGAAAATAGTGGTTAGGCCTTCCATCCCAGATAATCAGACCTACTGGTAGGTATTTGAAAATAATCAAAAAATTGTGCATTTCATCCGAAATGAAGTCATGTTCTCCTCAAGGATGCAATTTGATTTTTAGGATATCTATGGGGATCAAATTATTCAAGTAAAAAAACAAGTTACCAAAGGGACACTCTAGAGTAGATCTTCAGTTCAGACAATGATTTCAAAGGAGTGGAAAATAACATGATGAAAAGGAAAGAAGATTATCAGTCAGTTTCAATCACTTCAGAAAAAGAAATTCTACTTGGAAAGTTATGTGATAAAAGTGAAAGGAAAGATTTTGTCTCTTTGTGTTAAAAGTTCAATGATGTATTTTTATAGGACTATGAATATTTAAAGTAATTCAATCTAGAAATAGTTCAACACTTTATTAACCCGGATCCCAATGTCAAACCAATTAGGTAGAAACAAAGGCTGGTTAACCCCAAAATTGAACCCCTCGTGAGAAAAGAACTGTCTAAACTTATTAAGGCCAAGATAATTTTTTCTATTAAGTACTCCACTTGCGTGGAAAATCTGGTCCCAGTAAGAAAGAACAATGGTGAAATCAGGATCTACGTATAGTTTAGGGATTTAAACAAGGCCTGTCTTATGGATAATTATCCCTTACCCTCCATGGAATGGAGCATATTTTACAAAAAATAATAGTCCAGATGTGAGGTTTTCAATGCTTGATAGCTATTATTGTTTTAACTAGATCAAGGTGAAAGAGGAGGATCAATATAAAACCATGTTCACCACTAAATAGGGAATGTATGCATATCAAAAAATTCCCTTTGGCCTATCAAATGTAGGTGCTACAGTCCAAAGAGAAATGGATATTGCTTTCAAGGGGTATATCAATCAATTCATCTTGGTTTACTTAGATGACATCATTGTTTTCTCCAAACAGAGTGTGGATCATATGAAGCACCTAGATAAAGTATTTGAAAGCTGTAGGTAATTTGGAATGTCCCTTAATCCTAAGAAATGTAACTTTGCAGTCCCTAGAGGAAAGATCTTGGGGCATATTGTATCAAAATAATTCATTGCCATTGATCAAGAAATAATTGTAGCTATCACAGATCTTTACTTTCAAGCTCACAAGAAGGCTCTATAGTCATTCCTTGGGAAGATCAAATTTGTTAGGCGCTTCATTCCAAAGTTCGCGAGTTTAGTAAGACATATTACTCTCATTCTCAAGAAACATTTAGCATTCAAATGGAACATAAAGTGGAAGGACACCTTTGAAAATATAAATCAAGAAATTTCTCGGGCCCCCACATTCATTAATCCAAATTATACCAAGGACTTCATTCTATATGCCTATGGGGTGGAATCTAGTATTGTCCCAGTATTAACTCAGCTAAATGGTCAAGTACATGAATAACATGTGGTCTTCTTCAATCAAAAACTAAAGGAATATGATCTCAAATATAGTAATGACATTGAGAAATAGGTGTTTTCCATCATGAGAGCCTTGAAGAAATTTAAAAGTATGATTAATTCTAACTATGTAAAGGTTTTAGTATCACATTCCAGTGTTAGGGACTTCATTATGGGAGTAGAGATCAATGAGAAATGATCTAGATGGGTAACTAAAATTATGAAGTATGATGTGACCATTAATTCCACAAAACTTGTAAGAGGAAGGGAACTATGTGATTAATTGGCTCCAGATGCTATGGAACTTCAAGAGACCACCCTCTTGAATGAAGTTCCTTGAAATGATGAATTTTCGCATGATGTTGAGTGGAAGCAAGATGATTGAAATGTGTTTAATGATCGCATCTAGATTCTGATATGAAAAAATTATTTTCTATTGGTGCATACCCCCCTGGTTTGAAAAAAGAATAGAAAAGATACCTGAGGTTATAATCCATTCCTTATGCATTGATAAATGGTGTATTATTAAAAAGGAATATTGATGGAGTGTTTCTTATATGCATTGAGGGTTAGTAATGTGACATGGCTCTAACTGAGTTCCATGATGGTTTCTTAGGCAGATATTTCTCTTCCAAAGCTACAACCATGAAAATTATCAAAGAAGGTTATTTCTAACCTACGTAGTTTACAAATGCTTACGGATGGGTGAGGAAATGTAAATAATGCACACTCTTCACTAGAAAGAAAAGATTGGTGGCCCTACATCTTCATCCAATCCTAGTGGATCAAAAATTTTCATAATGAGGTATTGACTTCATTGGTATGATCAATTAGCCATCTAGTGTGATTCAAAAATGAGTTTCCCTAGCAACAAACTATTTCACCAGGTGGACTGAAGCCACAACATTAAAGGAAGCCATTGAATCAATCATCCTAGAATTTCTTGAAGAAATTGTTACAATATTTTGTATCCCTCAAACCATTATTCTAACAATGCAAAGGATTTATTGGGATTAAATATTTCTAATTGGGCTCTGGAATTTGGGGTTTATCTAAAAAAATCTTCCAATTATTACCCCTAAGGTAATGGATTGGAAGATTTTAATAACAAAAATCTGATCAGAATAATGAAGAGAACAATGGACATTAATCAAAGATAGTGACAAAAAAATTGAGAAATTCTCTCTGGGTGGATAAGATAACAATGAAGAAATAAATTGGCACTTCTCCTTACAAGTTGGTATATGAAAAAGAAGCAAGACTTCCATTGCCACTAGGGTTACCTTCACTTGAGTTAGCTCAAAAAATAGAGTTTGAAGGTATAGATCAAAGGGAAGTAAGAATGATGGAGATGGTGGAATTAGAAGAGAATATAAATGCCACCATGATCAGGATGAAACATCATTAGGCATCAACTAAAAAATGGTTTGAGAGAAAAGATAGAGATCATAAGTTCAAGGTGGAAGATATAGTTTTGAAATGGGATGCAGATCGAGAAAAACCAAGTAGATACTCCAAGTTTGATTCTATTTGGAGTGGACCATATATCATCGCCACTTACAAGGAGGCCAACTCATTTGAGTTATCTAATCTCAATGGGAATGTGCTTCAGATCCTTATCAATGGGATTCATATCAAACTCTCTCATTAAGATATTTGATGCATCTTTATACAGTAGATTAGGATTTCAATTCCTCCAAGTTCTTTTAGCACATTGTATTGTTAGTAGTGTAGGTTTATTTCCCTAAGTTATTTTCATAGTTTTTTTACTTTAAGATGTCCTTGTGAACAGTTTCATCATATTCACAATAGTTTTCTGCAAGAATCTAAATGCATATAAGCTTCAATTTGATGATAAAATCCTTGCAAATATGATATTATTTAAAGGATTCTCAACCTCCTTTGTGTGATAAAAATCAGATGTCATGATGTTAATGGAGGTAGATGGTTGAAGAAAAGAAAGGTGTCTAAAACATGCAAAAAGTCTATTCTAGATGGCTCAACCAAAAATATTAAATACAGTATGGGTTTCATTCCTTCTTCAACAAGGAAAATGGCATGGGGAAGTGAAATTTGTAGAAAAATCAGATCTCTTGAGAAAATAAATAAAGGCGGTTGGCTGGAAAAAGGGAAAATTGAATTTCCCTCTCTTTTCTCTCCTCTCCTTCTAATTTCCTATATATTGTAAAGTGATGCCTAGTTTTAATGTTGGATACTTTGGGAATGCGAGGGCATCATTTTGTGTTGCACAAGTATTCTAAGTGTCACATGCCTTGGGCTATTTTTTTCTATAAATGTTTTACATGTTCCTCATGTATCGTGATGACCTGTGCATGATCTTTAAGCAATAAAATTTCTAGTTTTATGGCTCATTTTTGCCTTAGCTATTATTTTATTGTATTTTCTTGTCTCTCATTCATTCATAGGTGTGTTATATGCATCATTTCAGATCTTTTGTTCATTTTACATCATGGAAGTGAAACTCTGGATGTGATTTTGATCTATGGATTTCATTTTGGCCATATTCATTATTTTAATCTCCCATTTTCTCTCTCTTGTTAAAGTATTCATCCCCTTATTCTTGGTGTTATCACCTTCTCTAGTTTAGGTTTATGTTTTATGCATATCCTTCTCACCCTGGTCCCTTGGAAAGTTAGAGTAGAGCTAGAGAGTTGCATTTCAATTCCTAGGAGTAGTTTAGCATTAGAAGTAAGTTGAGGAATCCAACATTTTCATAGGTCTATCTCAGTTCAAGTCCTGCAACTTGGAGACATTCCCATGTTACCTCAAATCCTAAATTGTCTATAATTTGGACATGGGTGTAAATTTGAGCTCCAAGACTCTCTTTCTCCATTATTGAACTAAATTATAAAACCCTTGTCATAAACATTTTATATTGATAGATTTTTGTTGTCCTAACTATATCTTAGGAATATGAGAGATGAAGCAGTAAATACTTCACTAAATTCTTACATGAATTATTGTGTCATGTATTTTGGAGATTGATCTAAAACTTTACATCGATTGTGTATCAATGAATGCAAATATTTCTTTTTAGTAATTTTTACTTATTGATCTAGTTTTATATATTTTCTATGATTGCATGATCTTTTGAGTGTTAAATTCCTTACCCTGATGAATGACTCTGACTATAATTCCCCCTCTGAGAAGTTACAAGTTTCATAATTAACCCCATCCCACCCATTATTTAAATGTCCTTTTGTTCTATTTCACTACTAGGTTTCTCTAAACATCACTGAAGGTGTTTGTTAGCCTTGATTTCTTCATCTAGAGAATGCAAGAGAAATTATACTTTACTATATTTAGTAACATGTATCTAGAAAATTAAACATACACAACATCCTTTTTGACAAATCGTGAGAGTCAGTGTTATATCTATTGGCCATGTTTATCCCAAATTGACCTACCATTTGAAAATAAATTGAGGGAACAAAGACTCCATATCCCCCTCTGTATTTTAGGTTACACCGCGGGTCCTCTCAACCTAGTTCAAGGTATGACCAAAAGTAGTAGAAAAAGGCCATATCCTTTGTATGTGCCCTGTAATTATCCCAAATATTGATCCTAAGGATAGTATTAAACCCATCCCCAACTACAAAGTGACACACTAACCCAATCTACCACTATTCCAAGCCATCTCCCCCTTACCTTTGAGAAAATATTACTGTCAGCCCAAAAAGGGGTGCAGATTTGAATACCAACATGCCTCTAGCACCATTTCTAGGGAACATTCTTTAAATTCTCCTAGTTATCATTTGTCACAATTGTTCTATTAACTATTCAATGTTTTTGGTGACTCCACCAAAGAATTTTTATGCCTCTGTTGGGTTCAAAAGAACTATCTTTATTGAGATTTACTAAAATTATTCAAATATAGACTATTCTACCTAAGCATTGTCAAAAAAATGTATAATTATTAGAAGGTTTCCATTAAACCTACACTTGTTTGATTATACTGCAGCATTACCCAAGATTCATAAATCTCTACAAATCTTAACCTCCATGTTTCTATAATTATCTTTTCAAATAGTTATTAGAGTTGATCTATACATCTAAGGTGCAAGACCTCAGTGCCAACTCCATCTTTTAAAGAAAAATATGGCATATACTAAGTGTCAATTATTTACTCATTATTGATAAACCTTTTAATCTTGGAAAACTAGAAGGAAGGAGGCCCTTCTTCAAATTTGATCCTATGTGAAAATTGCTTCTAGAACTAGAAAATACAAATCCAAAAAGGAAACAGATCTAGAAACTAGTGGGTGGCCTAGTGATTAACAAAAATAAGACCTAGCCTAAATGGGGTATTTAAGGTTCTAGTGTTAATTAAAATAGGAGGACTAAAAACTTTGTAATAAAGAGGCTAAACATTTTTAAGTGACAACAAAGTAATATGCTAAAGTGATGTAAAGTAATTCCACAATTTGATTTAATGGAAATAAAACCCTAGAATGCAAAAGGGGAGTAAGGATAAGACTTAGCTGATAACCAGAAACTATCACAGGTTGTCACAGACCTGGAATTGGAACTCAGCAGTGCAGATGAACACTCAGGGGCACTGCAAAAGGAAGATATGGGTTATCTAAGATGAAACAAGAACTTGGGAGTGTACTGGGGCACCCTGGGGTGCCCTGGTCTACAGTATGGGTACTTGGAACAGTATAAATTCTCAAAACCCTAATTTGGCATGGTCACTAAGTGTCTCTAAATAATCTCTGTCTCTAATACTAGATCTGGCAGTTGAACTAGATGATGCCCTGCACAAGAAGAAGAAGAAGAAGGTGTCAGACTGACCTCAGCCACCAAACCGGTGGACTTATCACTGAGCACTACACTACATTATGTATCATGATGTAGTTATGGTGAGTTTTTGTATGTCATGCCCAATGTGCTCTCATGATAGTCACACTTTGTGAAATATCAAGCTATGGTAGCTATAAAAGATGTAGATCGTATAATAAAATGAATATAATCCCTCCTCTTTAAGAATGTGTGTGATGCAGACTTCCTATCTTAGATGTATGGTGTTATGTGGATGCAAGTGATGCAATGGATGAAACCCTAGATGGAGTGATAGGATGAAATGACCTAGGAGGACCATTATTATGGTCTTATAAGATTTATATTTATAGGGCTCTCAAGTTTAATTTCTCAATTAATCCTAACAATTCCGAATGAGGAAAATATAAAGATGACCAATAAATAGAAGTGACCTAAAAAGGAGCGAAAGAGGCTAAGAATAGATCGAGGCACCCAGAGTGGGACCAAGGCACCCCGGGGCGCCTCGGTATAGGGTGGGGTGCCTGGAGTTAGTGCTAAAATCTCATGGAAGTTACGAAATGGGTAGATAGGTAGTATAAAATATGTGGGAAAGACTAAGTAAAATATTAAACAAAGATGGAAAAAGGGGAGATTAATTGGTTCTTTTTACACTTGAGAACCTTCTAAATAGTAATATAAGACTAGGCTAAATATTTTCTAAAGTTTATGATTTTATGTCTACATTTTTCCCCCACTTTATGTTAGTGGGTGAAATACTCGGTAACATAAAGTAGATAGAGAAGCATACTTAGTGTTTGTATAGAGTGTAGAAGAAAACACACTGATGGACTAGAAGCCTTGAATGAAAAAAACAAAAATGTGGAGGAGTTTGAATTCTAAAGACATTAAATGTGTAAAGAGTGATGATAGTGAACCTAGGGTGGAACATGTGTGTAGTTACTGTATGTGTGTGGTGTAATTGCAAGTTTAGTATGGAAAGTGCCATCGCGGTGTGTTATCATTGTCACTCTTTGTTGTTGTTACCCCCAATTTGATTGTTTGTTTCTCATATGGCAGACCTACAAGGAGAAAATGATCAAGTAGTCAAATATGCATGTATGTAAAAATGTTGTGTAATGTATGAAAATGTAAAGTATGCTAGAATACAAAGTGTAAATAGAAAAATGGAACATGTGCACCTGATCCATGTCGAGAAAAAGGGTGTAGAAGGATATCATTTGATGTCATGAGTTGTTTGGGTGATATCATGCCACCCTAGATGAAGAAGTGTGGGGAGGAAATGCTCGGTGTCTTCCAACTCTAACCACTTCTGACATATTTTATTTAAGATATCTTTATACTACATTGGTTATTTAGGTGATCCTACACCACTAGATGGAGAAGTGTAGAGAGGCAACCCACTGTAACCCCTGAGCCTTTGACCACTCCACAAAATTTCTGAAAGACACCATGTTGTGTTAAGGCTATTGTGTATGGAGTTTATAGACTAGTCTGAACTCACTCCCTATGTGTGAATGAGTGTAGATGCGCTATGCTATTAGAAACCCTCAATGATGCCCCCCTCTCTAGGGGCACATGTGATGACCCTAGAAGGATAATGCGGTCTTTAAAGAGGACCAACTACACTCTGACTTGTAAAACTCTGCCCTATAGGGGGGAAAGGGAAACACTTGGTAGATACCAAGGTACGCACAAAAGGGAATGGCTAGCCAATAAAAGTTTTATTCCTAACACATGCATGTAAATAATTGTAAAAGATGTAGACAATGTAGAAAAACTACCAGGTACAGTAGTGTAAACACGCAAGAAAATAAAGAGACTACAAAAAGAGGGTTCAAACATGGGACATCACTCATGGTGTCACAAGAAATGCAAGGCCATCATGGCCACAAAAAATAGTCAAGTGTGTAAACAAGGAAAGGGTAAAGCCTGCAAACAATGGCAAACAACACAGACAAGTAAAACAAATATGTAGTCAAGGAAACATGTAGTCCTGAAAAACAAGTGCTGCACATGGAACACCCGTTAACATGTTAGAGTGAAAACCCATATATCAAAGTGTGTAGAAGCTAGTAGTAAAAGATGCTAACTACAAAATGAAACAATAATACCTGTATGGGACGAATGTGGATGCCCCCATTAACCAGTATAGTAAGGGTAGAATGTGATCATCCATGCCATGTGTAAATTTCTTGTATCTACGATCACACTAGACAAAGTCATGAATGCGCATGTGTGTATGATAATTACATATAAGAAAACAAGTTAACATGTGTAATAGAATGATCATGAAAAATGTTATTAAGAAAGATTAAATGCTGCCAAGATAATGCAGTATGTTGTGTATGGATGAAATGGAATACAAGATGGAATGATATGAGCAACATCCCCCCTGAGTGTATGGAAGTGTATGTAGTGAGGTTCATGTTTTTCCCCCTCAACAATCAAGAATGAACTGTAAACAAGAGTGCATCATCAAGAAATGGTTGAGTAGTTTTGGCCGTGTCTAACGCACTCTGATGAATTTGTATGTGTAGTGGTGATGAAATGTGACATGGGGAGGATATGTGCATGAACCCTATAGCTGAAGCATATATCACAAATTTTTTGATAGGAGGAGTGATGATTTATCCCTAAGCATATATCACTATAGAAGGAGTGTATGAGAATGAGCTATATGGAAAGATGCACATGGACCCTATAGCCTAATCATATACCACAACTTGTTGAATGGGTGAGTAATGATTTAGCCCTAAGTATGTATTACTACATGAGGGTAGAAGAAGGTGACAATGTAATCAATAGTGTATGTTACTATGAGATGGGTGATGATGGTGTATGAAGCGTAGATAAGTAGGTGGTGGATAGCGGAAGGTGGTGATTTTAGCACTAAGTGTAGACCACTATGTGATGAATAAGGCGAGGGTGGTGATTTAGCCTAAAATGTATACCACTAATGGATGAGAAGGAGAATTGATGATGGAATAGGGTGACTGAGAATAGGGTAATAGAATATGTGATGGTTTGATGCAAAAGGAAGATGTGGAATGGTTGAGGGGAGTGGTGATTTAACCTAAGGTGTATACCACTACATGATATGATGATGATTATGGGTGATGATATAACCTAGAGCATTGGTCGCTGATCCGCTGAATGTGGTATGATGACATGTCACATGTAGGTAAGGTACATTTGATTGGTAAACCCTTGGCAGTCAAGTATGTACTAAGGAACTAAAGTGTGGCATAGGGTCGTGAGTGTAGCGCGCAGAAGACAACAAAGTGTGAATGAACAAGGCATGTGAAAGTGAGGTGTAGGAAATATAATATCATATATGGGTAGGTATAAATGGAATGTGTAGTGATGATAGATGAAACTAGACCCAAGTATAAGGAAATATAGTGTAGGATGTAGAATAGGTAAGTTGTATGAATTTAATGATAGTAATGTATAAAAATGGTGGATGAAATGATGATAGGTGAAACTAGACCCATGTGTAATCTAATCTAGTGTAGCATGCATGATAGATAAGGTGTATGAATGTAACCTGGGTGTGTGGGATGTATATTTATCATGGAATATATAATGATAGGTATAGGTATAATGGGTAATGGTAAAATATAAAGCTAGACTCATATACAACATGACCTAGCATAAATGTAGAATGAGAGGATGGAATGTAAAAATAGGATCATATACGATGATGAATAATGTAGTGTATGCTATGGAGATATAATGTAAATTTATGTCCTGTAGTGCAGTGTGTTCAGTGTAATGGTAATCCCTCAACAGTCAAGTGAGAACCGAAGCACAAGAGTGTGTGATTAGGTAATGAGGGTGTGATAATAGATGATGGAAATTTAGATAAGAAAGGAAAGGAAAATTTATGGGTGTGAGAGGTATCAATGCAAAAGTGTAGGATGAGGGGAGAATATAATGTGTTATTCCCCCTCTGTGTGTCATAAAGGAGGGATCAACCAATAAGGTTTAGGGAAAGAGGTCTGATGATTGGTGTCTAGGATGATGAAACTTGAGGACGATGGCCGAGAAAGGGTGGTATGTGAGAAAAACATTACACATGGGAATGAATCCAATATGCATGTGAGGGTGTATATAAGATTAATGTTGAGGCATAGTAAAGTGTGTAGGAAATGGAGATTGGGAAACTAGCTTGTGAAGAGGGCAGGAAGGTCCACGTGGGATAAAACAAGGTGGTGGTCGGTGGTAGGATGTGGTAATGGTCTTTAGAATAGGAATTTTCTAATGTGTAGGACTAATGGAATGGAGTGGTCACATAGGGGCCAATTGAAGTGGTGAAGTAGGAAGAGGACATACAGGTGGTGAAAACAGAGTAGTTGTGTACGTAAGAAGGGGAGAGGCATGGGTAGTAGAATGAGAAGGTGATGAGAGTGGAGGGCTAGGAGGGACTCTATTAATGGTGATAAATTGATTGTTATAAATAAATTTGAGACATAGATGGGTTGTAGGGATTATAGCTTGGGATTTTTGAATCCAATTGAGTCCCAGAAGTAGGTCACGTCAACAGACTGCTTCACTAAAAAGGCAGGGGATGAGAAGAGTAAGAAGACCAAAAATGATATGCAACTTAACAACCCCAAATGGTCAGTTGAATGGACAATTGATTTGCAAATAAGGGTAACCTATAGAGTGTAAGAAGGATAAAGAACATGTACTAATGGAGGAGGATGGATCAACTCTAGTACTATTTATAGGGCTTGAGCCAACTGTTTCACTAGATTCTTAGCAGATTAATGAAATATATAAAGGTAGAAGGCCAAGGAGGAATAAATGTTATAATGTTGGTTGAAGGTCAAATGAATACGTAGATGACTTCTATATCATAATGGATGTGAGAGCTCCCTTTTGGCTAGGAGGAACTACCTATAAATACAAAACAATACCACTAAATAGAGTTAAACAAAACAATGAGTGTACTGCCTAACGGAAGCTAGATCCAGGAAGCGTGATACTTCCTGAACATGATGTCAATCCACTTTTATATAACAATATCAATCCTGGTTAAATCATAAATGAAGTAAAGATCTTATTGGAATTGAAATTATTTTGGTATATCATACAAAACAATAAGAAAGGTCAGGCAAAAGGTTGTTTAAGGTCAAAATGGGAGGGTTGACTAGATGGTGTTGAGTTACAGGTCTAGTACATGCTCTGGGTAAGGTCTATAAAGGATTAGAAATGGTCTTTCACTATTGGGAAGTGGGTATCAGCTTATTGGTCTGAGCTATATTGTCAGACATAGTAACTGGTGTTAGCTGATTGACTGATGTCAGTTAGAAAGAGTGATTGACGTCGATTGGCTAACCATCATTTGTAGGGGAAATTAGTAGAAATATCTTAGAATTGGTTTTCTAGACTCCCTATGATTGTACAGAGGGTGGAAATTGTGAGGGTGGGGTCTTAGAATGGTTTTGAAGACTCAGAGATGATTAAGAGAGCGTGAAAATGGGTGAAAAGTTAGGGTGTGATTAGGTGATGAGTTGATGGAAGGAAAGAAGTATATAGGTGTGGAGAAAAATATATTACAGAGATGAGTAAGTAAATATACACAAGGAAACTAGATATACAATGTACAGATGTTAAATACTTACTAGAAATAGACTGGAGAACGTAGGTGATGAAGACACTATCTATTTGAATGCCACACTTTTCTTCAACATCATAGTTATTGGCTTGACAAGGGCTGCAAAGTTTGGAACAAACCTTAAAAAAAAATTGATTCTTCCCAAGAAACTTTGAAGAGCCTTCTTATGACTTGGAAATGACATTGCTCTTATTTCTTCAACCCTCTCTGGATCAATTGCTAACCCTTCTTTGGAAACAATGTGGCCTAGGAGCTTGCCTTTATGAGCTAGGAATATGCATTTTTGGGATTCAAGGATACCCAAAATCTTCTACATCTTTGGAACACTTGTCTCAAATGAAAGAAATGGTCTGCTGCACTTTTAGAAAATATAGTAATATCATCTAGGTATATCAACACTATTTTTTTGATCAATCCCTTGAATGCCATATTCATTTCCCTTTGGAAAGTAGCTCCGGTGTTAGACAACCCAAATGTCATTTTTCTATAAGCATAGGTTTCCCATTTGGTAGTGAAGGCTATTTTGAACTGATAATCTTCCCTTGCCATGATCTGATTATACCCTGAATAACCATCTAGCAATGAAAACCTCTCAGAGCCAACAACAACTTACAAAATCTGCTCCATAGAAGGAAGTGGGTAGTGATCCTTGAGGGATTCTCTGTTCAAATCTCTAAAGTCTACGCACAACTTGATTCCTCCACTCTTCTTTCTAACTGGAACCAAGTTTGCAACCCATCTTGAATGCTTGATGGGTAATATGATACTTTCCTCTATTAACTTATTCAATTCCTTCTTCATGAGAGGCTCAATGTGTGGATTGACCAGTCTCTATTTTTTCCTGATGGGCTTAACACTTGGATCTAATTCAATTATGTGTTAATCTAGCTTGGGATTGAAACCTCTCAAGTCTTCACATCTCCAAGAAAATACATCCGGGAACTCTTGGAAAAGTTTCATGAATTCATACCTTTCTTGCTCGGTTGCCACTTTACCAATTTTAAGTGACTTGTCTTCTCCAACTGAGATGGGCTCTGAATCCTCTCCCTTGACTTGAATGTTTGTTTTCTCCTTCCTAAATTTATCATTACGATTGAAGATAGACTCTAAAGTCACAAGTCCTTTTGGAATTTTGTTGGTTCTCAGCTGTACCACTTGATCACTGTACTGTTGTTCTAACTTTTCCTAATTTTTGACTGAGAACTCAGCTTTTTCTTGCAAGAAATTGATGATTTATTAGTCACTCTCAAACACTTTCCAACTTGCATTATTTTCTGGCATTGATGACCTCACAATCACATGGATATTTGGCTGCATTTTATTTCTTTTGATACTCTCTACAACATCAAAATTTACTCCAACTACTATAAGCCTATCAACATCTTAGTTATCTTTCCTAGGGATGGAGTTGATGCCAAAGCCCTCAAAATCCTCAATGAGATCCCATGCCCCATTCTTATAACTCTTGAGTAGGTCATTATTGGTAGCATGTTGTCCTTTAACTTGATTAACAATCAGCTCACTATCACCAAAGACTTGTAAGTTTTTTATGCCTCTCTTCCTTGACCAATGCAATCCATGTATCAAAGCTTCATATTCAGCAGTGTTATTAGAACATGCAAACTGAAATATAAAATCTGAATAATACTTAATGCCTTGAGGTGAAACAAGCATAGCTCCTCCTCCTACACCTTGTCTACTTCTTGATCCATCAAACAACAACTACCATACCTCATTGTCATCTTTATGGTCTAGCTTGGTGATGCTAGGAAGAGGCTGATTTTCTTCATGCATGTAATAGAATCCTAGTTTAGATTCCTCTATTTCCTTGTAGGGATCAAAAGCATGTACCTTTCTTGCCCATTCGTCAAGAGTCAAATCTGGAATGCTTCCAAATTTGGTGTCAGCTTCATGTGTGCTTGGATAATCCTTTTGATCAAATGCTAAACAACTGGCATTGATTGGGCTTGGAGTATGAGGCTCAATGTGAAACTTTGCAATAGGTTCAAACCTGATTGTGGCCTTGGCTCCATACCTTGTCCTAAACAGCATGTGTGACCAATCAGTAGATAGGTAGCCTCCAATTCTAGCTATGAAATCCCTTGACAAAAATATGGCAAAGAGTGGTGGAAAATCTATCACCGACACATCTTACAAAACAATGACATTGGGGCACGCATGTAAAGTAAGGCTCAAATATTTAATTACCCAAACTATTGCTACTTTTGTCCCATCTAATTTCACCACCCCCTTGGATATGACTTCATATTAAATGCCCAACTAATCAGCTATTTGCTGGGGCATCACGGAACTACTTGCCCCATAATCAATCATACAATTATGTACTAGTTTATCCCCAATGATCAATGAAACATAGAATGGAGGAGGCTTCAAAATTTTACCTTGTTGTCCTCCATGATTCCCCTCAAGCTGAGTAGCATATCCGAAAATAATCAGATTATTACTACCTGATCTCGGACCCTTGTAGGCTTTAAATATTTGCCGATGATTTACTCCTTTTAAGTAATCAATTTAAAAAATAATGCAAGACAATAATGACAATTGCACACAGATTGATTACGGAGTTCGGCAATTGCCTACGTCTCCGGGTTCGTGGTCGAACCATTCCACTAGTCAAAACTTGTAAGTTACAATAGTACTTTCACAAGAAAACCTAATGGAAACTATTTAAACTTGCTTAGAAGAATAACCAGACCTTCGGACGACAAGGGTGAAAAATAGCACCCGACTTCCACCTTCCTGGCGTACAATCTCCTTCGGCTGTGATCGGCCTTCCCGACGCAAACAATGCGAAGCTAGCACTCCGGTCGACAATCTAGGATTTGCAAGTAATTGGTGTGGCGCTATGGGCCGACTAGGTAGTTTGAATAACTCCTAGCCACAAATATTTAATTTATTATTGCCTAACAAATAATAGGTCAATAATAATAAAAATATACAATGCCTAAATAATTTAGGTCTTCACACAACAATTTCTCATTCTCCTCTTGGCTCGGACTTCACCTCCAGTGCTCTAGGAATGAGCTTGTCTCCAAGTTTATGTGTAATGTGTGTCAAGCTTCCGCGCTCTTTGAGATTGTGTGTAATGTGTGTGTCCATTACAATGAAAATAGGTTCCCTATTTATACAATTTTAGGGCCCAAAAATAATGGACTTAACATCATCCTTAGGCTAATATTAGCCTTACCCGTACATAGAAATTGGGATAAAAAATTTCCCATTTGGGCGGATTACACGTTTTAATGGGATTAAATCCCAAGTTTGGTGGGCTGCATTTTAAAATAGGATAAAAATCCCATGAGGAACTGCATTTGGATAAGATCCCACATGTTGGGCGGTGGGGAATAATGTATAAGGCTTTAAAGCCTTTCCACGCATATAAAGTGGTCAAAGACCACGTTGGAGCATAACCGCCCCCCTACCACCACGTGGATTTGGTACCACGCATGCCATTAAACCTGCTCCCCACCACCGCTTCACTCCTCCTCCACGTGGAAATTTGGCGGTTAGTAGAGTTTAATACTTATGTATCAACATTAGATTTAATACTAATGTATACACATATGTAATCCACTTGTCTTGTCTCCCGATAGGAAAATCGAGTGAATTCGATGAGTGTTGGCAAGCCACGTGTCACAGTGCAATTCGGTCCAATATTGACCAGTTGACCATAGTTTGACTTTCCCTGCTGCCTGAACTTTGACCGAACATATCTAGAGCTCCCGATGTCTGTTTGTCGCGTTCTCACAGTCGTTGGAAAGCTCTCGAGATGATCTTCTACAATGACACCATTTAGAGATGTTTAGGGAACTTTTCAAAAATGATCCCCTGATCACACCTCCCCACTGAGAAAAGCTTTTTGTCCCAAAAAGCTTCCATACTGTCCTGAATCTGAAAACTCTGCTGCCACCTCGGAAGTGCTGCTATAGTAGACCCTTGGGTCTTCTCCTCCAACCTTCTCACTTCGACAACTCTGCTCCGATCCTGGGACTTGTGGGTTATGGGTCCATGATGCTTCCGCTGTACCACTCTGATATCCGAAGAAGACCTCCACGCCTCCGCTTTATGGTGCTAAGTTTCTGAATGAAACCTCAACGCTCCTTCTGTGCGGTGCTAAGCTTCTTGATATCTGACAACAAGGATCTTCTTTTACTCTATAACACAGCTCCTGGCTCCAAGTTGATTCCGTAGAATCCGAACTGGTTTGAAGGAACTCCATGTTACGTAGAGCTTTGATTGATCCGATGTCAATGATGGACAATGCCTTGTCCCTTTACAGACCTCAACACCTCTGATGCATGATGCTAAGCCTCTTTCAAGACCTCGAGCCTCCGATGCACAATGCTGTAGACCTAAGTCTGATTACAGACCTCAAGCCTCCGATGCATGATGCTAAGCCTCTTTCAAGACCTCGAGCCTCCAATGCATGATGCTAAGCTGTTATCAGTCTCTGTAGACCTCAATGCCTCGAATGATGCGTCCGATGCTAAGCCTCTTTCAAGACCTCGAGCCTCCAATGCATGATGCTAAGTCTATTAATAGACCTACCATTCGATGCTATGTGGCCTCGCAATAAGCCTTGACCGTCAATGCCAACTGAATGCATGATGTTAAGTATGATTTCAGCTACCATGTCTACTGTGGTCGCAATGCCGTGACACAGAATGACGTTCCGAGCTAATCCTTTGAGAGATCCTCTTGTTGACATACTAATATCAGGTACCATTCTGCTGCACGGTCGCAATGCCTCTACACAGAATGAAGTTCCGACCTGACGTCAATGCCAATGGTGATTCAGCTACCATTCTGCTGCACGGTCACAATGCCTCTACACAGAATGAAGTTCCGAGCTGATCTTTGTGAACTCTAATGTCTGCACAAATGGCAGATCAATCTCCAAGCTTTATATGAGTTAATTCCTGTATCCAAGCTATAACAGGTACTCACAAGCTGATTAGGAGATATGTTTGGAGCATTAATCAAATTTTCTAAGTAAGAAAATCCACTGAGTATTGTAAACCTTTCTCTCAGCATTTCCTCACAAATCTGATCTCCAAACTTAATACTGCATACGATTCATCAATCTGAATTATGCAATATATAATTGAAAAATTGTTGACTTACCCATTTTAAAGGACTTTCACTTTCAGGTATTACCTGGTCCTGGGTTGACTTGTCAACTGGTGGTGGAGTAGAAACTTCCTTTGCCTTTGCAATAGGCCTCCATTCCATCTTTGGCTTGCCATTACTCTGATGGCGAGATGGATGCAGTTTCCAGCAATTTTCCACCCGATGCCCATTCCTCTGGCAATGAGCACAAAAATTCCTCTTAATCTCCTTCTTCTGGGATGAGGAACTCTTTCTGCCATTTCTCGACTCTGCATGACGAGATTGGTCTTTCTGATTTGTCGTGTTCCTGACGAACGGCATCAACTTCTTCATCAGTGTCCTTCTCTTCCAGCATCTGGCCACTGAATGATTATGCAATCCACAAAAAGTACATGGAAAAGAATTCCACATCTTCTGAAAATCATAACCATACTTCTTAAGCTGAAAAAGTGGATCAGAAGTTTTATTGTGCTTACGATTATGGTAAGAAACTGGAGGTGGAATCTCATTACCTCTTCGTTGATTTCTCTTACCACATCTTTCCTGTGACGACGAAGCACAACTTTCCTGCTCAGAATCTTCTTGCAGGACTAGTGGGGTAATCACTTTGCTTTCGGAAGCTTGTCTCCCGTCAGCATTCTTGGAGCATTCTCCAATTTCCATTCCCACACTAGGATAACCCAAACCTGCAAAACGAGGACGATCCTCGACCTGTATTGGGTTAGAAATACCTTGGCCATTTTTACCAAGGCCTCTTCCATCAAATCCCATTTTATCTAGTAACTTGGATCCAATGCCTCTAGTATGCTTTTCAAACAAACCAAAGACTTCATTACCTGAATCTGAAACCGAATGGGAGGAAGAAGAAGATTCCCGTGGTGAACAACTTACAGTGCAATCATCTGCCATGGCCTCTGCATCTGAAGTTGAAGGTATTTCCTTCCTCTGATCACCACACTGCAACCTTGCCAAGAGCTCATCCTTGGTTTGCAATTCTGATTTCAAACGAGCATTCTCCTCTTCCAAGGAGGAATACATTGATCGCAGGAGAGAATTATCTTCCTGGATCTGGTGATTATAAGCTTCAATCTCTTCGAGCTTTTCCTGTTTAGACATCTTGCCCATAGTGCACTTGTACCCTGTTCACACAAACTGAACCAACTGCACCAATCTTGAAGCAATCACTTTGTTAATCAGATTTACTGAAAAACAACTATGGAGCTAAACCAGCTCTGATACCAAACATGATCCGAAAATAATCAGATTATTACTACCTGATCTCAGACCCTTGTAGGCTTTAAATATTTGTCGATGATTTTCTCCTTTTAAGTAATCAATTAAAAAAATTAATGCAAAACAATAAGACAATTACACACAGATTGATTACGGAGTTCGGCAATTGCCTACGTCTCCGGGTTCGTGGTCGAACCGTTCCACTAGTCAAAACTTGTAAGTTACAATAGTACTTTCACAAGAAAACCTAATGGAAACTATTTAAACTTGCCTAGAAGAATAACCAGACCTTCGGACGACAAGGGTGAAAAATAGCACCCGACTTCCACCTTCCTGGCGTACAATCTCCTTCGGCTTCGATCGGCCTTCCCGACGCAAACAATGCGAAGCTAGCACTCCGGTCGACAATCTAGGATTTGCAAGTAATTGGTGTGGCGCTATGGGCCGACTAGGTAGTTTGGAATAACTCCTAGCCACAAATATTTAATTTATTATTGCCTAAAAAATAATAGGTCAATAATAATAAAAATATACAATGCCTAAATAATTTAGGTCTTCACACAACAATTTCTCATTCTCCTCTTGGCTCGGACTTCGCCTCCAGCGCTCTAGGAATGAGCTTGTCTCCGAGTTTGTGTGTGTCCACAACAAGCTTAACAAATAATAAGCTTGAGTTGTGTGTAATGTGTGTGTCCATTACAATGAAAATGGGTTCCCTATTTATACAAAATTAGGGCCCAAAAATAATGGACTTAACATCATCCTTAGGCTAATATTAGCCTTACCCGTACATAGAAATTAGGATAAAAAATTTCCCATTTGGGTGGATTACACATTTTAATGGGATTAAACCCCAAGTTTGGTGTGGCTGCATTTGTTAAGGGATAAAAATCCCATAAGGGGCGCATTTGGATAAGATCCCACATGTTAGGTGGTGGGAGAATAATGCCTAAGGCTTTAAAGCCTTTCCACGCATATAAAGTGGTCAAAGACCACGTTGGAGCATAACCGCCCCCCTACCACCACATGGATTTGGTACCACGCATGCCATTAAACATGCTCCCCACCACCGCTTCACTCCTCCTCCACGTGGAAATCTGGCGGTTAGTAGAGTTTAATACTTATGTATCAACATTAGATTTAATACTAATGTATACACATGGGAAATGGTAATCCACTTGTCGTCTCCCGATAGGAAAATCGAGTGAATTCGACGAGTGTTGGCAAGCCACGTGTCACAGTGCGATTCGGTCCAATATTGACCAGTTGACCATAGTTTGACTTTCCCTGCTGTCTGAACTTTGACCGAACATATCTAGAGCCCCCGATGTCCATTTGTTGCGTTCTCATAGTCATTGGAAATCTCTCGAGATGATCTTCTGTAATGACACCATTTAGGGGTGTTTAGGGAACACTCTTAGAATGTGTTTGATTCATACCACAAAAATATTCAGCCTGTCAATTCACAAGTGTAGTCTCATTTGGAGTTGTATCTCGTTGAGATGTCCCTTGCTGTTGGTTTGTTTCTCGACTCGCTTCACTCTATACACCAGTTATCGTAACCATCAAAGCTTGGTTCAAAGTACCATTGAAGCACAAAGATTGGTTATGAGGTTCATTCCATGGGAAACACCAATCATAATTTTGAGCTATATTATTTTGCACTAGCACTAAGGCTTTAGATGTAGATGCAACATTGGGGTAATAGGGCTGAAATGGTCTATTGGTAGGAGGCCTTACTTGATTTTGATTTATAGCTGGGTTGGGTGGCCTATTATGTTGATATGGTTTTATATTAGGATGATTTTGAGGCTGATAAGAAGGCATAAAAATTTAAGCTTGCTCCCTTTTGAGTGTAACCAACTCATTGCCCAAATTTTGCAATTGTTTCATAACTTCTTGAAGCTCATTTGAGGCACTAGAGGATGAAGTAGAAGTTTCATTTGAACTCTGATTTCTAGGAGTGGGAATAGGGGCTAAATTAGGTGCTTGACTAGTACTTGGGCTTCCCAACTCTGGACATAAGGGCATAGGAGGCCTAGGTGCAAGTTTACCATCTTGGATCAAACAATTCTCATCCCTAATGGTGATGTTGTAAGTTGTAGGTAGAGTTGCACCTCCCATAGATTAGATCAACATAGAAATGTCAAAATTTAAAGCCTTAACAAAGTATAAGAAAGCACCTTGAGTTGTTGGCCTCACTACCAATGGGATTATATCCCATGTTCTTTGAAATCTGAAATTGAAGTTTGTTAGCTACTCATTGGGAGCTCTCTTGATAGTTTCCAGTTGCTCCAATAGAAACAAGTTATCCCCTTTCTCTCCAAATTGGTTATGGAGGGCTACACATAGATGATCCCAATTTTTAATAGAGTTTGTTGTTAGGCTTCTGAACCATTGCAAGGCTTTCCCTTTGAATGAAGATGCCAACAATTTGACAGTAATATCAATCTCAACAATCTCATGGATTGCACAAACATTAGCAATCTCTTGGACATGATCACCAGGAGTGGTCTGATTTTATCTAGTAAAGTATGGGATTTTCTTCAATGTTGCAATTAGAACTGGGTTTTTTGCATTGGGAGCAAGCAGGCTGCTACCAGTAAATTTGACATAAGGATTGGGTTGTGTCATTTTGATTGGCCTGAGAACCCTTATTGATTGGATGAAAGGTCTACCAAGTGGAGGAGTTGATAGAGTTCTGTTTGGTGGAGATGGAGAATTTTGAATCCTTCTTCCTCCTTCTCCTCTTTTTGGGGATAATTACAGATAGTTAAACAATCCCTCTTCTCTAGTCCTTGACCTTGTTTGGATCCTTCTCATGAATCTTCAAGCTTGGACTACTGAAACTAGTTGATTCTATCCTTTTAGAGTCATCAAATGTGTAAATCAAGGCTCTTTCAAGAAAGAAACTTACAACAATTACAAATTAACTTTGTTGCAATGAAGATGACAACCTCTAAGGTCCTAGCGGGTGTGTCAAAATTGTTAGTGCAAATCTACAGCACTCCCAAAATGACCTTCAAATATGCAGTCTAGAATTGGGTCATTTAGTGTGATTGCACAACATTGAGTTTTCTCCAAAGTGTGGGACCTTGCAAGGTGAGAAAACTCTCCAGATAAAGCTAGTTCTTACCCCTCTGTTTAGGTGTATGCATGAATTTTTCAGAGGTTCAATGCTAAATCCTACTCTAGATTCCAAGGAGACATAGTTAAAATATGCAAAAGGAAACAAAACTAAGTAAAAAATGGTGATACACCAAAGGAGTGATGAACAATTGTTTTGCTGGTAAACACAAACTAGAAATTTGTATGCAATAGCTAAACATAGATAACCAATCTTGTAATAGAAGATCAACTAAGAACAATGAAGACAAAAAAGGGGTAAAAATCACACACATGCATGTATTATTTCCCTACAAATCGATACAATGTGTTACAAATATCCACAAGGAAGAAACATATGGAATTTTAATGGAAGGTCTAATAAAATCCATGAATTCAATGTCCAAAGGGAAGAGGGGAGTCTGTAAAACAAGAAAGAATTGTCCAACCCTTTCAAATGAGCCAAAATTTGGCATATATCGATCAAACAGAACGAAGAAAAGTAAAAAAAATGTGGGAAAATTGATTTGACATCTCCAACCACTGATATGATTCATTAAAACAGTAAGGGAACCCTCACAAATCCATTTTTCCATGCATTCGGCCATGCTGGAGAAGAAACAGATGCCATACTTCATCAATTTTGGTGGTTGGGGGTCAGTTCTACATTTTTTCCCGTGCTAGAGACATTTATTCTCATTTTTCTCATCAAACTCTATCAAAATTCAAAATTGAGGGGCCCATCATCTAGAGAATTTTAACAGCTTTCCAATGATACCAAAATTGTGAAAATCCAAGCTCTTGTGTGAAAGATATGCCCTTCTGAAGATATGGGCGAAAAATGGCAAAATTAGGGGAAAATTTGGGTTTGCGGGCCAAAATCCTCCCTTTTTCCCTCTTTTTTCAAATTGGGAAATTTTTCCAAAAAATCTTCGTGCCTCACTTCTCCGATGACACGTGGCACCATCTAGTTTATCTGTGGCTTCAAAACAACATTTTTCCCATTTTACCCGCGAGGGAAAATTTTCTAAAAGTTCTCCACCGGCCCAACCTCCACTGTTGATGTGGACATGTGGCACCATCCTATTGGTCGATGGGACCGTGGGTTCATTTCATGCCTTTAATTTTTTACACCAAAAAGCCAAAATCTTCAACTTTCCTCTGACCCCCACCTTGGCACTGCCAACGTAGACTTGACGCATGGTGCTCTCCGATTGGTGCAGGGCCTTAACCAATTTTTTCTTTATTCTCCTTTGTGGGCTTGCAAGCAAGATTTTGACTTTTGAGTTTTTAGCCAAAAAGGCTAAGTGTCAAAATTTTCTCCATGTCTCTGCCAACTCACCAAATTTCTTTGGAAAAATGATTCCCCCCACTCCATCAACTCAATATTTCCTCACACAATTTCCTCCTTACCTCCACGGGCCCTCCTAGGGAAAATTTACACTGCTAACTCCGTCGAGCCATAACTCAAAAAATACAAGGAGTTACGATGACTTCTTTACCTTTCTGGAAAGGTGAAAAAATTATCTATCTGATGAAGCCATACCCAGATAATTTTGAGTATTTGAAGCATGCAAAAAATACATTTTAAGTACCAGCAAAGGAAAAAGGAGGAGGAGTTAACCAAAATAAGCATGGGCTTATTTTGGATAATAGTCATTTGGTACATTCTACTCAATGGTGACAAAGCAAGTACATTTGATCAAACAAATTAAATACGCTCACGTAGCCTTAGCTTGTTACCCACAAAAGAGAGTAAAATTGACTATCTTGGTAGTAAATATTTGAGCAATATACATAATGTTTCTAAATATAAATGTTTTTAGAGATAGTGGAGGTGAAATTTAGATGGATTAGTTTCATCCCTTTATTCTAGTTATGGGATAGACAAAAAAAATTAAAACCTAAATCTGAAGCCAAGTATATAGTCACCAAATTAGATGACCCTCATGTGAAAATCTTGTATGAAGATTCCAGTATTGGAAACTATTTGATAACATCTATAAGTGAAGTTGAAGCCCCTAAAGTGATAGAATGAAATCTGAATGAGATATTGACTCTTGATTTTGATGGAAGTTGTTTCTCAATGGGATCTAATGCAGAATTGGTTCTCATCTCATCAAGTGGAGAGATGTTCATGTTTTCGTAAAAGATTTATTTTTCAAATGAAAATAATGCTATAGAATATGTAGCTTTAATACTTGGCCTTTATGTTACTAAATAAAAATGAATCAATAATGTGAAAGCATAGTGAGATGCATAATTGTTTTTGAATCAGGTTATAAATCAACTCCAAGTGAAGAATGATCATATAAATAATTACAAGAATACATTTTGGCACTCCATTAAAATATTTGATGCCTTTTTAATAAAATTTATCCCACATAATGAAAATAAAAAATTAGATTTCGTGGTGGCCTCATCTTCCCTAATGATTCCTCATCTTGAATTAGATAAAGATAAATTTACTATGAAAATTATTTTTTGACCAAGTGTACCTAACAACTCAGAAAATTGGAAGGTGTTTAATGATGATAAAAAGGATTTTAGTCATCTTTATTTTAAAGGAAGTGATTAGACTTACTAAGAATCCTCTTCTTTATCCAACGAAGAAGAATTGGGTATGAAGATCAAGGAGATGATATGATACAACTAGAAGGAAATAATATCCCTAATGGTCTTGTTTTACTTGAAGAGTTTTGTTATGAACATGATAGGGTCATCAAGAAGGAGAAGGCACCTCAAACTCTATGTATTATGAAAAATTAGACACTATCACTCAAGAACAACCTCACATGGTGAATATTGGAAAGTGTTTATCTCTATAATAATGGAAAAGGTACATTGCACTCTTGAGAAAATCTATAGAAATTATTTCCTATTCATACAAAGAATTGAAATCCTTCAAACTGAAAGAGATACAACACATGATCCCACTCAAACCTAATTTTTTTCCTTTTAAATTAAAAAAAGGTAATATAATCCAAAAATATCTAGAAATATTTTTTAATAAGTTCTAAAGATGATAAATGCAAGTATTATTTTTCCTATTCATCATTCAACATGGATAGAAAACATTTTTTCGGTGCATAAGAATAATAGAGAAATAAAAATTTGTGTTGATTTTCATAACTTTAATCAAACATCACTGAAATAAATATATCCCCATTCAATCATGAATCAAATGCTATACGTTGTCACGGGATATGAAATGATGTCTATGCTAGATGGATTCTCCGAATATAATCAAATTGAGGTAGCTAAAGAGGACCAATACAAAACTACATTTACTATCCCATGGGGTACGATTTCATATACAAGGATTTCATTTGGTATTATCAATGTGGGAGAAAATTTTCAAAAGGAAATGGATGTTGTATTTTTTTATCTTAAAAATAAAATCATAGTTGTGTAGCTCAATGATATAAATGTATTTTCAAATAAGTGTGAAGATCACATGGAACACCTAGAGAAAGTGTATGAATGATTTCATCTTCATAATATTTCCTTGAAACCAAAAAGTTATGTGTTTTGAGTTAATAACGGGAAATTTTTGGGTCACATAGTGTCTAAGGAAGGAACAAAAAATTGACCCTAAAAGAGTTCAAGCCATCAACAATTTGTCCCTTCCTAATAGTAAAATTGGAATTCATTATTTTATGGGAAAGTGAAATTTTTGAGAAGGTTTATGCCCTAATTCACCAAATCAACCAAACACATCACTGACATGATGAAAGGGAAAAAATCATTTAAATGGATCAAGGAAAGTAAAGAATCATTTTAATAAATAAATAATGTTATTGAAAAGTATTGACCCGTGTATGTCTTGATTTCAAAAAATACTTTATTATCTATTGTTACTCCTTCAAAGATACTCCATCCATTCTTGTGCAAAAAATGATGAATTCATTAAGTATCTTATTACCTTCATGATTTGTGGACTGAATAATCATGAGCTCAATTATTCTCCAATCCAAAAACACACTTATGTGATGGTTAAAGTTTTTAAGAAATTCAGAGAGTATATTTAAACTCACATACTATAGTCATGTTCCATGATACTACTGTAAAATCAATCCTAACACAACAAGAATTAGGGTCCAAGAGAATGACACAGATTACAAAATTATGAGTATAATTTGGAGATCAATCTAGCCAAATTTATATACAAAATAGGTTAGTGTAATATCATTATTGACCATAATGAAGAAGATGAAATTAACAATGTCAAGGATTCAAGTAATAACAACTTACCATTAGTGGTTTTTGTCAAATCAGTGGATGAATGGTACTCTAAAATTTCCTATTTTTTTACATATGGATGATTCCTTGAACACTTGAGTACCAAATAGAAAATATACATTAAATTAAGATCCAAAAATTACGTCATCTAAGATAATACCTTGTTCAAGAAAAACATTGATGATTTTTTATTAAGGTGTGTCGATAAGGAACAACAAAAAAGAATCCTAAAATATTTTCATAATCAATCATGTGGAGGAACTTTTCTATAACCCATTACAGCCCCAAAAATCTTGAGAGCACACTACTACTGGCCAAGTTTATTCAAGGATTCACAAAAGTGGTTTTCTAAATGTAAAGCATGTCAACAATTATTTGGAATACCTAAACTTATAGCTCTCCCATTTAAGTAATTAGTCATTGAAGAAACCTTCTAATAATGGGGTTTTGATTTCATCAAAACCTTGAATCCAAATTCCATTATTAGTAATAAATGCATACTTAAGGGAATAGGTTACTTCATGAAGTAGGTAGAAGCAATTCCTTTCATGAAGCCTACTTTTTTCAAGGTTTGAGCCATAAACTAGACATTAATTTAATATTACAAATTTTATGTACTATTTCAAATAAAGCTATAATATAAAACAAGAAAATAACATATAACAAAAACAAACAGATTTAACGTGAAAAAACTCTAGAGGGTAAAAACCACAGTGAAAGTTATATTTCTATTTACGATAAACTTTTACAGTTCAATAAATTTTTCACCCACTTCTCCCCCTTTTACATTTTACAAATATTTTCACATGAATTCCATATTCACCTGGCCCTATGGGTCTTATTTAAATATTTTTTTACGGGTGTGTCTTCTTGTGAAGCACCCACATCATTTTATAAATTGATTTAAAAATCAATTAAACCTATAACTTAAAGTTTATATTAAATAAATAAAAATATTATGGATTTTTATTTATTTAATTAAAAACTATAGTTTATAACATATAAGAAACTTAGTATTTATGTTCTAACACTCCCGTTAATATTCAGTGGGTTTTATATTCCAACACTGCCTGTTTATACAATAGGATTTACAATCCTTAAACCAAAGGGAGGGTTTATACTAGCATATCACATTTGAAGGATTTATACATCATCATATTAAACTTATCTTTTAGTATAAAAGGATTTGGAATCCATAATTCAGAACTAATGATTTAGGATAAGCATGATTTGTGAGACTACATCTCACTTTTTCTCATGGAAAATATATACCAACATCTCTAGGATCCTTTTTTAAAATAAGGAACCTCCTTTACAACATGATGCTACAATACTGGACTACACAATAATGTTAGAATGATAAGTTTACTAAGATCATAAAAAAAATCTTTTACAATGATTTAAATTGGAGAAGAAGTATATAAGAGAAGAAGAAAACACATGGCTGACCATGAGGAGGTGGCATTTTCATGCAAACTCCACCTCAATAGAAACGATGAAAGTTCAATCATTGCAAAAAACATGTAGAACTTTATGGAACATAATGACTTCGTAAATATATCTACAACTTGATCTTTATTCGGGAAGTACTGGAGATCTATATCATCACAAATAACCTTCTCTCGGATTAATGCATATGTATCTCTATATGCTTCATTCTCAGATGTTGGAATAGATTATTAGAAACATAAATACAACTCTGACTATCATACAAAATAGGAGTACTTCCTTTAATGTCCATGTTAATTTATTCTAGCAATCACTTTAGCCACATGGATTCTTTCGTTGCTTCCATTGTACATTTATATTTTACCTCAGTAGAAGATATGGAGACTGTCGGTTATTTTTTGATATTCCAAGTAATGGAACATGTACCAAACTCTAACACATATCTAGTTGTATATTTTATATCTAATACATTACAGACACATTTAGAATCACAATATCCATATAAACAAGTATTAGCACAATATAAACTATTATTGATTTCAATTTTAGCCATATATGAATCCTACATTAATAGGTTTAAAATCAAGTTGTATACAAAATTTAATGGAAATTTGTTCCACGTCATATTACTAATATATTCAATTTTTTGAAAAAACAACTTCAACATTTCAATCTTTGAAAGAGAAAATAGTATATGAAAAGGATAATATAATAAGATAGTATCCCAAATATGTTATAAATATTAGATGCAGTCAGTATTGCATGTCTCCAATACAGACACAAAGGTGTCCCCAGCAGTCATATTGATATGCATTTAACAATATTTTAGTAATCATGTACTAATAAGAAATGTTTTATCAGCATATATATCTTCATTATCTACTTTAGTCCTTTAAATTTTGTGATAAGACTAATTTTCAACCAAGGATGTGTTGGATCTCAATTTTTTACCCGTTCAAAATAAAAAAATTCCAAGGCTTTGAGGCAACACGAGACAGTCTCCAAGTTGTGGGACTTCAGCTGAGACAAACCTCCAAAGATGCTTGGTTCCTCAACTTATTCCTACTGCTAAACTTTTCCTAATGCTAGAAATGAAATTATCTTATCCTAAACTAGCATTACAAGGAACCAAGGTTAGAAGGAACTGGAAAAACTAAAATCCTACACTAAATGAGGTGATAACACCAAAAATAAGGGGAAAGATACTTCTGAAAGAGACAAAATGGAGAAAAAACAATGATGGAGAGGAAAAAGATGACAGCCACAGTCCAAAACAACATCTAAATTTTCTTTTTTACACAATGCACAATAGAAATGAACCTTGTAACATGAAAAACATACACAACATTCCTGCAAGTAAATGAAAAGGAAAGGAAATTCAATAAAAACACTATCTACGGAAGAATAGAGCTAAAAAATAAGTAATTGTATTGCACTAAGATGATGTATAGATCATTACAATGAAGGAATGGGGTGCGAACTTATTACAAGATTGTTATCCAAGGAATGCAACTCTATAAAACTTATGCAACACTTACAATGAGGCCCTTGTTTTCTCAAAGTATCCAACATTACAAATGAGCCTTCTTTTACAATATATAGAGGAGATTGGAAAGAAAGAAGAGGGAGAAAAGAAGAAAAATAGGATTTCTCCATTCACCCACCAACCAGATGCAATAAATGCTTTAAAAACATCATGGGCAACCTTACAAACCAATCCCCCATGTATGTTGCCTCAGGAAGAATAAATAGGCACCATACTTCATTAAATATGATTTTAGCTACTGGAACTGTGTATTTTAAGGTTGGAGAGTTTTCTACCTTTTTACCCAACTACTACCACCTAACTCAAGATTTGATGGTTCCATGATGAAATACTCTAAGAGAAATTTCCAAAAGTCTAATTTCACGAGAAATGGAGCACCTGGGTGAAATATATGGTCATGTATATTTTTTCGTGTCCTATGGAACATGGGTTCCAGATTCATCATTACATTCCATAGTTATAATCATTTTCCCCTCTTTTCCTTTGAAATTAGATGATGTCAGTGTTTGGGGCACAAGAGGAACATAGGTACTAGGGTCATTTGTTCTTATATTATCTGTGTTCCCCGTAATATATATTTCCCCACACTCCTTTGATTTTTGTGGGTTTCAAGTTCTTGGGTCATTGTGGGTACCTAGGAACTAGGGTTACCCAGGCCTCACAGGTCCGCATCATCCACCTACTCCACAACCCTTGTCTAGCAGTTATATCAATTCCACGAGGAACCTAGGTCCCCAACCCTTTTCCTGGAGGTATATCAATTCCATGGGAAACCTAGGTCCCCGCAGCCCCTATTCAGTCTGGGCCTTTCGAGCTCAAAACTCACGAATCATCCACACTTAACCCCCGGCACCTGTTCCCATTCACTTCTGCAATTTTGGTCCCATGGGGAACTTAAGCCCCATGGGAACATATTCCATTCGGGCCACAAAAAATCAAATTCCCTGCATAACATGAATCCTTATCATTTCAGGTCGAAGATCCCTGCAGAGAACACTTGGGCCTAATGAACTTGTGTTATCGGATCCACCTATACCTGCAACTTGCCATTTTCTATAAAACAAAGGCCTCATTTAGTTCCCTTAGAAAATTGGTAATTTTGGAAAAATGGAGAACTTTTTACCCAATGGACTTTGTACCCTTTGTACCTCCTAGAGTTGAAAATGCAGCATTACATTGATTTTAACCCTTTTTTCAATTTTTTTAATTATTTTTTGTCTTTTTACCCAGTGAATATTTGAGGAGTTAGGAAGAGTGGAGTAAATTTCCCCAAAGCCAATCTTCTCAATGTTTGCCAATTTTAATCAAATTTTGGCTAAGTATGAATTTCTTAAACCTAGAGGAATAAGGGAATTGCATCAAAATGATCATAAGTACCCAAAAATATGAAGTCAAATATTTTCTCCAGAGTCATCACTGAAGCTCCATAAAGCTATCTAAGTCCAAATCTCCTAAGCTGTTCAATTTTAAAAAGGGGTGCAAAAATGGAAAACATTTTTGGTGATTCACAGGGGCATCTACCAGCTAGATGAGTTGGTAAATTTCCTATAAGCATCCATTGGGAATGGATTCATCCTAATAATCATGAAATTTGATCTGAAATTGAATAACAAACCCCTTGAATCCATCTAAGATACTACCTGGACTTGAAGCCAATCTGACACTAATCTTTTTTTTGCTTAATTGAACATTCACATAATAAGAATTTTCCAAATCAAGATTTTATGTGAGTGGAAAATTGTTGAACCTCAAACCTCACCCTCTTCTTCTATAATCAATGTTGAAACTGAGAAGCAGTATCCCCAATCTCAAATGCATATTATCATTGATTATGAATTTCGATCTGTTTGGGCTGAATGAATTTATCATGAAGATTTTCCCAAACTCTGGTTTCAGTAACTCTACATTTGATTTTTTGATATTTTTACAACTGATTCATGATACCCTAAACCTCCTTCCTCGCCAATTTTTTTGGAAAAATGATGGAAATTGTGCAACAAGACCATCCAGACATAAAAATAATTGTGCAAAGAACTTAGGGAAAGGAAACCTACTCTACCAACAAAATAATGTGCTAAAAGAACTTAGAGGAATTGACAACTAAATTAATATGTACAAGATGAAAAGAAAAACTTAATGTGAATGTTTGAGCTAAATCGCATTGATTTGGATTTAATATGCATCACCATCAAGTTCAGACAACTCAAAGTAGTTGGCCTCTTTGTAAGTAATAAAAATATATGGCCCACTCCAGATTGCATCAAACTTAGAGTGTCTTCATGGTTTAGCTCTTTCTGCATCCCATTTCAAGACTAGATCCCCAACCTTGAATGTCTAATCTCTACTCTAGCCTTCTTTTCGAACCATTGTTTGGTTAATTTTTTATGTTGTTTCAACTTTATCATGGCAAACTCCTCAAGCTCCACCAATTCTTCCTTTCGGATCTCTCTTTGGTATGTACCTTCAAACTCTAATTGTTGAGCTAATTCAAGTGGAGGAAACTCAAGTGACAAAGAAATCTTGGCTTCTTTGTCATGTACAATATTGTAAGGAGAAGTACCAATTTCCTTTTTCATTGTTATCCTGTCAGCCCCAACAGCGTTTCTAACTTTTGTGTGTCACTGCCTTTGATTAATGTCCATTGTTCTCTTCATGATCCTAATCATATTCTTGTTAGTAAACTCTTCCAATCCATTACCTTGGGGGTAGTAATTAGAAGAAGTATTAAGATAAATCCCAAGTCCAAGATCCCAATCATAAATCTTAGACACCAATAAATATTTTTTATTATCATACATGGTGATCTGAGGGATACCAAATCTTGTTACAATTTCTTCAAGGAAGTCTAGTATAACTAATTCAGTGGCTTCCTTCAATGGCACAACTTCCATCCACCTGGTAAAGTACTATGTTGCTGTTAAGACCCACTTGTTACCATCACTAAATGGAGGATTAATAATTCCAATGAAATCAAGACCCCATTGTGCTAATGGTTGGTCTGCTTGAATTGGATGAAGTGGAATATCAACCAACCTTTTCTTACCAGTGAAGATAGCACATTTATTACATTTTCTGGCCCATTTGTGAGCATAAAAAAAAGCATGGACCAAAATTAACATGCTTTTATAATTTTCATGGCCGAGGCCTTGGCTAAAAAATGACCACCAAATAAGCCATCATGGAACTCATGCAACACTTTCTCCACTTGATCACCTTCAATGCATCTCAACAACACTCCATCAATGTTTATCTTTAAAAAAATGTCATCAATTAGTGCATAGGGAATGCATTGTATCCTTATATGTCTTTTTTTATTTATTTAGGCCAAGAGGGTATGCACTAGTAGAGAAGAACCTAGTCATATCAACAATCCAACTATGATCATTAAATACATCTCCTTCATTCTCCTACAATTTAGTGTTATTTGGGAGCTCTTCATTAAAAAAGGAGATATTTTTATCCCATTTCACTCCCCTTGTGAATAGTATAATTGGAAATATTGCATTATCATAGTGATAGGGATCCAGTTGCAAGGAAAGGTGGAAAAATATGATAAGTCATCTAAAATATCTCCTGGACACCTCTTCATAACTGCATGGACCTAAGAATTTCCTAAATGTTAAAGTAAAGGTGTAGCTTCCAATACAATGCATAGAGCTCCTAAGGCTACTCCAATGAGCTCCTGAAGAATCCACTAATCCTTTAAGTCATATGCAATCTAGTCTAGACTAGTTCGATCTTTACGTGTCATTCCAAGATTCCCAAGTTAGTGTGGAGGCTAAGTAAGAGCAGTCGATAGCTTGGGGGCTGAGTTGGCTTGATGGATTCACCAAGTTCAATTAAAATAATCCCTTAGTTGATCCCATGGTGAGTTAATTGGTAAATTTTGATGGATTCAGCTTGGATTTTTGAAGACACATGTGCACCAAAACACCGAACTTCCCGTAGTGTGAAAGTTGTGCGGATATGTCAGGGGTCAACGGCTTGACTGGCTCAGTCAATGGTGAGGTGTGAAGAGTGCATGTGAGTACAGTAGAATTTGGAGGCTCGGGTATGGTCAATGATGGATGTAAAAGGATAGAAGATCCCAATTTGGGTGACACGTAGAAAGGAGGCCCACACGGTCCAAGTACCGCAAGGACGTGTGTTCCCCGGGGAGGTGAAATTGCCACATGGAGTAAGTTGGGGATAAGGTGGACTTTGGTGGACCAGCTAGTCCTTGTGCCATAGGGAAATTAGTTTAAAAAAATCTGCAATACCCGCTTGTCAAAGTAAAAAGGAGTAAAAATCCAGTGTATTGTAGATTGTGAGAGCCCGTGTGGAACATCCTAACCCTGATCTTAAAATAGTCATAACTTTTGATCCAGAGCTCTGATTTTCACAAAATTAGACTTTCTCGAAAGGGATCGACATCCTATACACCACAAAAAATGGATTTCTTATTTTTAATGAGGTTAGGTGTGTGAAAAGAAATAAAAATATCCATCTCTAAGAAATTAAATTCCCAGTCCCGTAAAATACAAGAAATCCTTGGCAAATTCAGAACAACTGCTCACACTTAGAAGACCATAACTTTTGTAATTCTTAACATATTTTCACCAAATTAGTCTCGTTGGAATCATGATTCAAAAACTAATACAAAGAAATCAATAAATGTATAAATTCATGAAGTTTTGGTGATTATTTTATGGAAAATGTGTCAGGTTTTGAACAGTGATTTTATTAGTGGTTGGAGAGGCATTTAATGAGCATGGGCTGTCATTCCTTCTCTACTACAAGTTATGGGACACCTTGAGATTACTTTTTCATGTCCAAAATACCAACCACACTCATTTATTATGAATTTTAGTTGGTTCAAAAGTGGATTTTAGGATTTACATCCCTTCTCTCTCTCTCTCTCTTCAAAACTCTATAAATTGGAATATTAGGCTCATTATAGGGGGGATAGTTTTGAGTACTAAAACTCTATCATTTTAGTTTTGTGAAGACACTTTGTTACAGGCCCTTATAGTGTACTCCTTGCATGGTGATCTAGGAACTTATTTTGTAACAGATTAAACTGTGCATATCATGAAGCAATAGATGCAATTTTGTGGATGTATTTTCCCTTGTTGTGTTTGTTTGCATTCTTCTTTCCATTTTAACCTCATTACAAATATATTGTGTCTATTTTATGCTCTTTTAATAATTCATTATCCTTGTGTGTGTATGAAATATTGTTGTGAATGCAGTTGCTAGACTGTGGAGAATTGTTATCACCCTCTCTAGTATGCACTTTGCTTCCATTTCTCACACATTGGAAAGCTATTCTCATTACCTTATTTTGGTGCATCACCTCTATAGTGTGGTTTTCCTTCATTTGTATGTTATTTCTCTCTCCATGGTCAGTGATAGTCAGTACCTTCATTTAAGTAGAGTTAGTTTGTATTAGGATTAGGAAGAAGACCCAGCTTTCTCTAAAGGTCTATCTCAAGTAGCAAGTCCCACAACTTGGAGATAGTACCCATGTTACCCATTCACACTGTGAGCTCAATCACACACACTTGTGCAAATCTAAGGGTGTTGTGATTCAGTGATAACAAATCTCTTGGTCATTATGAGCATCCAATGCAAGTTGCTCACAAAGTTCTCTACCTCTCACCAGCTTTGTGGCCTTAATGATCACATCATATTCCATGATCTTTTTCACCGATCCAACTCTTTTCTCACTAATTTCTACTCCCATAATAAAGTCTCTCAAACTAGAGTGTGAGACTAAAAATTTTATGTGATTGGTATTAATCATACTCTTGAACTTCTTTAAGTCTCTCATGATGGAAAATACTTGTTTTTTAATGTGATTATACTTAAGTTCATAATATTTCATTTTCTAATTGAAGAAGGACACTAGATGTTCAAATATTTGATTATTCTATTGAGTTAAAACTGTAGCAATATTAGAGTCAGCTCCATAAGCATATAGAATGAAATACTTGGAATAGTCAGGGTGGATAAGTGTAGGAGCTTTAAAAAATTCTTGTTTTATCTTAGAAAAGATATCTTTCCCCTCTGTTGTCCATTTGAAAATTGAATCCTTCTTGAGTATGATATTAATAGGCCTTACCAAACCTACAAATTTAGGAATGAATCTCCTAAAAATTTTGATTTTCCCAAGGAATGGCTGCAAGGCCTTCTTGTGAGATGGAAAGGAAAGGGATGAGATAGTTGAAATTCTTTCTGAATCAATGGCAATGCACTCCTTTTAAATAATATGCCCTAATAGCTTCACCTTAGGAACTAAAAAATTACATTTCTTGGGATTAAGAGACACCCCAAATTCCCAACATCTCTCAAATACCTTCTCAAGATGGTTGATATGATCATTACTCTTCTTTGATAAAATTTTAATCTAATCAATATAAACAAGAATGAATTCATAAATATATTCCTTGAAAGCAATTTCCATTTCTCTTTGGAATGTGGCACCTACGTTTGATAAACCAAAGGGAATTTTCTGATATGTATACATCCCCCATTTGGTTATGAATTTAGTCTTATATTGATCCTCTTCCTTGACTTTGATCTAATTGAAATCTGAGTATCCATCAAGCATAGAGAAATTTTTACCTCCTGCTACTTTCTATAGAATCTAATCCATTGAAGGTAGAGGATAGTGATGCTTTAAGGAGGCCTTATTCAAGTCCTTGAAATCAACAAAAAGTCTAATTTCTCTATTCTTCTTTCTTACTGGAACAAGGTTTTCCACCCATGTAGAGTATTTGATAGGAAAAATTATCTTGGCCTCAATGAGTTTAGATAACTCCTTCCTTGTGTGGGGATTTATTCTAGGATCAACCAGCCTATGCTTTTTCCTAATTACCTTTGTATTAGGATCAATATCAATAGAATGTTAGACAACGACCGGATTAAAAACCTTTAGATATTCATAATGTGAAGAAAATATATCACTAAAGTTTTGGCACAAGGAGATAAAAGCATGTTTTTCATGCTCATCACATACCTTCCCAAGAAAAGTTACTTACCTTATGCAATTGTAACTAGCTAATAGTCTTCTTTCCTAACTACTATGTTCTTCTCCTCTCCTCTAAATTCATCATCAAGACTGAAAATGTGCTCCAAAGTGACCAATAATTATGGAATTTTTTTTTTCAACTAAATAATCTGTTCATCGTAGATATCTTGCAAATTTGATTACATTCTTACAGAAAAATAGCTTTGTTTTGTATGAATTGGATAATTTTTTCATCATTGTCAAATACTTGCCTTCTGTTCTTATTATCTGGATTAGAATGCCTTACCACCATCTTAATGTGTTGCACATTTCCTTTAATAATATCTTCAGCAAAAATAAAATTGGGGGCAGAAGGATGGGGGGGACCTGGTTCGCACTAAACCTTCTAAGTGCCTGGAGATCTCTAGGGAAGTTGAATCTCTTCTAGATGTTTTGGGGTTGTTTTTTCTCCACACTTTTGAGGGCCATGATGAGAGTTTGAGTGAAGCGGTTGCTAAAACATGGAATGAGGGCAAGGTACAGGTTGGTAACTGCTCTCTCACAATAACGCCTAAGCTTATAGCTAAAGTGACAGGCCTCTCTTTGGAAGGTAGATGTATTTTCAAGCCGAAATCAGAATACAGTCTGGAGATAGAATGTTTCTTGCAAGGAAAAGGGGATCCCATCTCTCTTCATAATGGATATTCTTAGAGTAAGTTACCTTCCCCTTTTGATGAAATATCTAAACTGATAATGTCTTTCATAACATTAGAAGGAAGATATAAAGTTATTTATGGTTACCATTTCCCCATGTTAAACCATATCCGTAATTCCAAACCCTATAACTTTCCTTTTTACCTATTTTCTTCTTTGGAAAAATCAATTCCAATGGTGAAGAAAGGCACTTTCATTCTCCCTTTACACCAGGGTCTGATCAAATCTATCATTCAGCTGAGCACTCCCCTGTTAGGAAAAAATGATAAATTTGGGGCTTCGGCTTCAAACAATTCTATGGGAAAAAGGGCAGCGAATTTGGACCCTAAGGAAGGAAGCTTTGATGATTTTCTGCCTAGGAATCTTGTGGCCAAACATACTAGGTCAAGCATGGGAAAAGTGGGGGATAAGTTTCAAAACAAGAAAGAGCAAGTTCCATGTCAGGCTAAGGAGGAAAACATTACCATTGTTTTGGGTGAAAGACCTAGAGGCACGCCGACCCAGATGGATTCCTTTCATGACAAAGTCAATGGGGAAGGAGCAAGAAGTCAGGTTACATGAACGAATAGGAGTCTTCCAAGGGTAAGATTCCAATAACACTGAGGAGGATATCCACAGCTACATAATCTTAAGACGACTCATAGGGATCTATTCTCGGACCAAGAATCGGCTGTTAAAACCCATGCTTTTATAAGAGAGTTTGAAAACTACAGATTGAATACTGATATCAATAGGAACAAAGTTAGCTTGATCTCTATGGACCTTAAGGAGTTGTCTAACAAAATGGATAAAATGTCTTCACTTATCCTAAGTGAAAACCTCAAAAATGCCAATGCCAGAAGTATGGAAATGGAAAATGAGATGTTGAAAATGAAAGGTATTATTATGCAAATCAGGGATGTACATATCCTTAATGTGAAAATTATTATTCACCATCTTAAACTACTGGCTGAAATGATCCATTCCATGGAGTTGGAAAAAGAAAAGGAAAAGGAAGGTACAGGGCTGAAGGTGGTGATTCAAGAACCAAATTAAAAGTACTGGAAGAAGACAATAGCTACACTGGTCAATGAATGAAATGGTTGTATTGAGATGGTGGGAGAACTGGTCAAAGAATAATGTTAGGTTTTTAATTTGTTGTTAGTTTATCCCTATGTTGTTAGTATAAACCTTTAGACTGTTATATATTGTAATTCCTATCTTATGGATATCTTAAACTATAGTATTTATTTTTTGAACTTTTGGAACACGAATGGCCTTTAAATGTAAATCCGTTGGCCAATATGTAAGGTTGTTGTAACTCTTTGTAATGGGGTAGGGTCCCCTCAACCCTAATTTTTAACACTAATAAAAAAAATATCTTCAGCAGGTGATAATTGAAAACCAAGAGCTATCATTTGATTTTCTTCCTTATTCAATTTTATAGGTACTACTGGCAGGTAAAGAGCATCAAAACTATTTATAAGATGTTAGACTATGTGTTTATAAGCCTTCAGTAACTTGTTCTTTGTGGAACACTTCCCTTTGACTTGATGAATGACCAATTTAGTATCTCCAAATATCTGTAATTCTTTGATCTTTATGTTTTCAGCAATTAGAATATCATGCACTAATTCCTCATACTCATATACGTTATTAGAGAATTAAAATTGTAATCTATGAACAAAGAATACCTTTTCATTCATTGGGGAAATCAACACAACACCTACCTCGATTCCTTTTTTTCTTCTAGAACCATCAAAGAACATCTTCCAAAGTCTAGAAACATCTTCTTCCTCTTGTTTGAATGGTGCGGGTAGAGTAGATCCTTCTTCAAGAATGTAATAAGTACCAAGACAAGTCTCAAATGTTGCAAGTTCTTTTGCATAGAGATCAAATTTATGATTTTTCTCAGCCCATTCATCTAGAAAGAGATTAGGCATGGGAGGTGGAATAGGTTGCTCTTCTAAAACTGAATCTTGTTCATGCTCTTCTTATATCAGACAAAGTTATTAGACAATGGCGAGATCATATGAATCAATGTGATAGGAAAAGATGGGTTTTGATTGTATGGTAAATCTTGTACCATATCTAGTTCTCAAAATCATAAGGTTCCAATCTAAAGACAAATTACTACCCACCTTGGCAGTGAAATCTCTATACAAACAAATGGAAAACATGGGAGGCAAGTCAATTATTGATATGTCATGAGTTATGGTGAGTCTTGGGTTGGTATGAAGGGTTAACTCAAGATCTTTAATTACTCCCAATAAACTAATGGCTGACCCATCAAGTTGTAAAACACCTTTAGAAACATGACTATATTTGAGACCCATGATATCAGTAATTTTCTTAAGCATTACAAAGGTACTAGCCCCTTAATCAATCGTATAATTATGTACCAAGTGTCTTCCCACAATTAACGACATGTAAAAAGGTGGGGTCTTAACAATTTTACTTCCTTTGTTTGACACATATTAACATCAGCATGAGACTTCTCCACCACTGGATCATCTTGGGGAAGTTGTTTGAGGGCTTCACATAGGAGATCCCTTTTTGATGGAATAGAAACATATCCCACATTGTCACATTGACATTTTTTTCTTCATTTTATCAACAATATTACAAGTAAGGCCCATGGATTTCTACATCTGTGGCACACTATTCTCCTTATATTGTTGTTGCATGTTGGGGTTGGTAGCTTTCTAGTTGGGGAATAACCTCTTTGTTTAAAACAGGCCTATTATGAACTTGAGGCAAGTTTTTATTATCTATTCCAAATTATTTCTCCTTGTTGATTGCATTTCATTGACTAGATCAAGATGAAAGTTGTGATTTCAGCATCCTTTTCTTAGAATTTGTGTTATCACCAATTCTGATTTGAGGTCTGCTAGAACCACCCACTACTTTATTGATTGCACAGAAATCATCAACTCCAAAGAACATAATATTGATGTCAGGATTGGCCTCTTGGACTCTTTCCAGATTATTGGGATTGGGTGCTTCCATAAGTGGCTCTTGCTGAGTGGAAGAAGTTTAAACCATGTATTCTTGAACATGCAATGCCCTTTCACAATTAAGTTGATTATGCGATTGATTACATGGAAAACACCATTCAATTTCTTGAATCATATTATTCTGTAATGGAGCCAATGCTTGGCTTGAGCTAGGAGAAAAAAGTGATTGTGGGGGAGGAATTATTTCCAGTGGTAGAGGTACATTCTAGCCCTACCATCTCTTATTCTACTAATTTTTTCCATATCTGTGATTAGATTGTTGATTTATATATGGCTGATATACTTGGTTACATCCTTGATTTGAATATTGCCCTTGATTTTGATAATTTTTGTAAGATTGGGCTTGTTGTTTTTCTAGGGATATGTGTTGGGAATTATGACTGTGGAAATGGAAACAATTCCCCAAAATCTACAGGAGTGGAAGTGTAATATAGATAAATACAAATCAAAACAAAGTACACACACATTAAACAACATGTACCTTGGTTCCCCCAATGTGGGCTACGTCCACCAAAGATAGAGATATCATATATATAATAATGAACAAGAGTACAAATAAACTCTTCCCATAAGATTACAATGCATCTCTTCAAGAGTATATCCTCCTCAAGATCTCTAAATGGATTTCCATGAGTGCACTAAAATTGTGCCTCCATAACAACACCAGCAGATCTCACATAACCAGGAACTACTGCATCTCTGAACTGCAACCAATCTCTCTATGGATCTAAAACAATACCTCTCACATGGTTCTACCAATATGTAATCATGACTATGCACCAAGAAGTAAGTTTGTATCTCCATCACTGTATCAACCTATGCAAACATGAAGACAACCTTCTCTATAATATCTAGATCTACATGGATCAAAAATACAACATGATCTCATGGATCTATGAATACAATATCTCACAAAAACCTATTGATCTAACAATACAATATCTCACAATAACATGTGGTTATAACAAGAAGAATCTACAATACAAGATCTCGCCAACATGTGGATCTATAAGAATAAACTTTATGTTCTTTGAATACTATGAAAGCAATTACAATGAGACTAAAAAATACAAAGGAAATATAGTAGAAGACATTACACTCTTCTCAACATTCATATGTACTTGTTATTTCCTTCTGTCCAATTTCTCTCCATGGAAGATTTGTCTTCATGTAACCATATTTTTCTTCTTCTTCTTCATCCTCTCAACCAAGAATTCCATATGTAATAATAATCAATTACATGTCATCATCCTTCTAACCCTATCTTTCATTCTTATATAAGCATATAGAAAATTAGGTCAACTTAGATATGCATTTACAACCTTTAGATTCACTTTATAACTAAATTTAGATATAATTCCCAAGAGTTAAATATAAACTTCCATGCACAAGAAACCGATGGCGGTTCATCTGCTGACCGATGGTGGTTAATCAACTAACATTGGTTACTATGTAAACTAGCCACCTATAATGCATGCTCATTATGAAGAAAACTAGCTCCACGACCTAACAATCTCCCACTTGGAGATACATCGTTGAACCTATGTACTTGTTACTTATACATCACCATCCTCTACATACCATGAAGACCAATTATTATTTCCTTCAAAAATTCTCTCAAGTAATCAGGAAGATTAAACCATCTTCTAAAAACTGAGAAGATAACAAACCATGACTTACCATATACCTACACGAGGCTACTACTTATATGTGATATACAAGCTATCCATACATCAAGCTCCCACATAATCATAACACCAACCATCTTATGCTCCCAAGCCACCATGACTAACACACCTACAATATCTTCCACTCGAATTGAAGTGCTAAGCTTGTATCACAACCATATCCATCCAACCATGTTCTCCAAGCATCTATCTATGTCTCCATGCTACCACCAATGTAATTGACCAAAGAAAAGTCAAACTAGAATATGTGAAAGAAAAACTAGATCCTATGTCTCAAAATCCCAAATTAGTACTACATACAACCAGTGCATGCATCCACAACACCTGTATAACTCAAATAATTCAAACACTTACAATCTATAAATTCAACCCTGCATAAACAATTTGTATGTCTAAGACAACCATCTGTAGAATATCTATCATGGAGTAACATAGTGACAAGAGTAAATACAAGCATCCCCTACTCATAATCAAGGCATCTAAACCATTCTCATAGGCATCCATGTGCAAAATAAATATCTACATCATCATAGACTCACAAAACATAATTTATCCACATGTACATTCATCCATATCACCAGGCTCTCTAGAACTTCCAACTCTGTAACCAACAAACTCTAAAGCCAAATATGAATCATGTGCTCATCAATCTCAACAAAAAACAACCATGCTAAACCATGCTACTAACAACAAGTGAAAATACTAGTAAACATGTCATAAACATACTCTACACACCAACCAAGATGAAAGAAAACAAAGGGTACCATCTATAAATGGTAAATATACATTGTTGTAAAACCTATAACAAAAAAAAAATCCTTCTTAACCATTCAAACATTGAAACCTACTTTCTCTTCTTCACCTAGCTTAATCAACCATCAACTGCCATCCCAAAGGATATCCAGGCACCACAAAATAAAACCAGAAGTGACATCACCATATAATGAAATCAAAAATACCTAAAAAGTTGTGATGTCCTCCAAAACCACTTATGCCTCATGTTACTCTGAATAGTAACATTCTCCTCTCACTCTACACATGCATATGAGTCCAACCTATAATGCCAACAACCATGGATTTTTCCCACTCAACATGAACTCCCATGCACTACTTCTAATAACAAGCTCAAAAGATCCAATATATATATATATATATATATATATATATATATATATATATATATATATATATATATATATATATATATATATATATATATATATATATATCAATGAGAAAAAAGCTAGATGAAAGAAATATAAATATGATTCCCTTCTTAACAAATAATACTTCTATGTCACAGAAGTTTGGATTTTTTGTTAAGTATGTGAATCACCTTCTTTTCATCTAATGGACTGAAAATATTTCGTTACCTACAACCGTGTTTCTAAACATGACTTTCCATTGAGGATCTCATCCTTAGACTAGATACCCTTGTCCTCAAGATTCTAACACATCTCGGAAATAAAATTCAAACACACAAAATATCCATAGTGCATATTTTACTTGTGAACACAATCCAAACATAATACCAGTTTCTTCAAATAAAAGAAATAAAACATGAACCATATAGAGATACTTGACCCAAAGTCTCATTGGACTAACCGAGCCAACTTTGTCCTCTTTCTAATTCAAACATTGAAGTGATTTGTATTATTTCTACCTGTACACACAGTGCAAGAAACCCGATCCTCCAAAATAGGACATTGAACCATTCATTCCCTCTTCTACTATAAGAAACCTTGTGTAAACTCATTGTCACAGAGATTGACCATAGTTCGCTAACCGGTACTGGTTACCCTCTGTGACCTATGTCGGTTCCCTGACCAATGCTGGTGTTACTGGAATGAACACAATGCCAAAATTTGGCATAGGTCACCAAACTAGGTGCCTACTCTGACCAAATCCAATAGTTGTGCTAAGCCATTCATTTCAAGAAGCACCCAACCTTACACAAAAAACTTAATAGTAATCATACATGCAATAAAAAATTGCACCAAGATGAAACACATCACCTTACCAGCACCAAAACACTCATCCACATCTTCAACCGAATTACTTGCCTCTCTGATGGAAGCCTCATCTTCATTTTTTTCTATTATATTCTACCTCTCTAAGAATCCCATGCATCTAATTGTACCAAGGATGCATAACTACTCATCTATCTCATACTCAAATCTAGATATGCAATCCTAAACATACATGTACAACATATAAGCACTGAAATACAAAGGTAACAAAAACCCATACCTCTATAATCTAGATCTGTAATCTGACCAACATGTTTGTGCCTCCAATAAATGGGGACACCTCATCAATCAAGATACATTCACTATATCTTCTCAAAATTCTCAGATCTATGATTTTCTGTTTAAACCAAGTTACTCAGTAACCGACCATGGCCACCCTACCGATATTGGTATCCATAAAACCAACCATGTTCACTGTCATTTTTCAACAACCTTACTTTTCCAGCTCCCACTTTAGATTCATCCACTTCAAATTAAATATCTCCCTATATTTACACATCAGGAAAAAAAAAATCCACCTACATCTGTCAGTAATACCACTTAAAAAAACATTGAAGTATAAACACTTTCTCTGAGAACTAAATCCATCTCTGATACCACTTGTTGGTATCATACGACAAAGCTAATCCAAGCTCAACCAAGCTCTAATACCAGTTTTTGGGAATTAGGACTGCGGAAATGGAAACAATTCCCCAAAATCTACAGTGGTGGAAGTGTAAACTAGATAAATTCAAATCAAAACAAATTACACACACATAACACATAATGTAATGTGGTTCACCCAATGTGGCTACATCCACCAAATATAGAGATCTCATATATATAATGATGAACAAGATTACAAACCAACTCTTCCCATAAGAGTACAATGCATCTCTCCAAGAGTATCTCCTCCTCTAGATCTCTAAATGGATCTCCATGATTGTACTACAACCATGCATCCATAACACCACCAGCAGATCTCACATAACCAGGAAAAACTACATCTTTTAACTGTAACCAAGATCTATGTGGATCTACAACAAGACCTCTCACATGGGTTTACCAATGTGCAATCATGACTATGCACCAAGAAGTAAGTTTGTATCTCCATCATTGCATCAACCTATGCAAACATGAATACAACCTCTTCTACAATATCTAGATCTACATGGATTAGCAATACAACATGATCTCATAGATCTACTAATACAATATCTCACAAAAACCTATGGATTTAATAATACAATATCTCACAATAACGTGTGGATCTAACAAGAATAATCTTCAATACAAGATCTCACCAACATGTGGATCTACAAGAATAAACTCTATGTGCTTTGCACACTATGCAAGCCATCACAATGAGACTAAGCAATACAAAGGAAATACAGTAGTAGACATTGCACTCTTCTCACCATTCATATTTACATGTTATTTCCTTTTGTCCAGCTTCTCTCCATGGAAGCTTTGTCTTCATGTAACCATATTTTTCTTATTCTTCTTCTTAATCCTCTCAACCAAGAATTCCACATGTAATAATAATAAATTGCATGCCATCATTATTCTAACCCTATTCTTTCATGCTTATCTAAGCATATAAAAAATTAAGTCAACTTAGCTTTGCATTTACAACCTTTAGATTCACTTTATACCTAAAGTTAGATCTAATCCCCATAAGTTAAATATAAAATTCCACACACAGGAAACCGATGTTGGTTCCTTGATCGATGGTGGTTCATCTGCTGACCAATGGCGGTTAATCTTTGGATTGATGGTGGTTAATCAACTGACGTCAGTTACAATGTAAACTAATCACCTGTAGTGTATGCTCATTGTGAAGCAGTCTAGCTCCACAACCCAACAATATGAATTTGTCTATCAAATTTCTTATCAAGGATTTCATATCCTCATCCTCCTTTTGTTGTGTAGGAGAATGAGATGTGGAGGAAGTGGGTTGGGAATTTTTCTCAGGAATAAGAGAAATAGAAGGTTGATCAGCTTGAGGAAATTCAAGATATATAAGGGCATGGGTTTCCTAGGAGCTAGTTTCCCGGATTGTATTAAACAATTTTCATCCCTAATAGCTAATGCATAAGCTCTCGATAATATTATAACCCCCATAGATTGAATCATAACAGAATGTCAGAATTTAAAGCTATTAAGTAGTAAAGAAAAGCACCTTATGTCGTTGGCCTACTCAGACTAGAATTCTGTCTCACATCCTCTGAACCTGAAGTTGAAATCTGCCATGAGTTCATTGGGAGCCATCTTTATGGTTGTTAATTGTTCTAGCAAGGATATATTGTCTTCCTTCTCTCCAAATTGATTGCAGAGGTCTGATCTTAACTAAATCCAATTTTGAATTGATCCTACTAGCAAGCTCTTGAACCATTGTAAAGACATTCCCTTGAATGAAGAAGTTAACAGCCTAATAGCCACATCTTTTTCAACAATATCACGAATAGAAAATAAATTGGCAATGTCCTATATATGTTTAGTTGGAGTGGTATGGTTTTCCCCAGTAAAGAATGGGATACTCTTTAGTGCAAATGCTGGAATGGAATTTCAAGCATTGAGAGCAAAAGGAATGCTACTAGTAAAATTGTCAAACCATTGATTTTATTATTGTGCCATTCTAATAGGTCTAAGAACTCTAATAGATTGCAAGAAGGGCCTACCATGAGGTAGTGTTGAAAGGGTCATTTTTTGTGGAGATGGTGATCTTTGAACTAGTCTTCCCCTTCTTCTTCTTAGTGATAACTGCGGTTACTCAAAAACTCTTTCTGTTATTCTAGATTTTGTTTGGATTCTTCTCATGGATTGGGACACTCTAACTACTAAAACTAGTAAACCTTAATGCATGGAGTCACCAGATGTGTTGGTGTAGAGCTTCCAAAGGATAGAATTTTACCAAGATACACATCTAAACCTGGTAAAACTAGAAAGATTAATTTCTGATTTTCCCATCGGGCATTCCAAACTATTGGAGCTCAAATTTGCACCTGTCCTAAATCACAAAAATCTAGGGCTTTGAGGTAACATAGAATTGTATCCAAGTTGTGGGACTTTAACTGATATAGACCTCTAGAGAAGGCTAGTTCCTCAACTTATTCCTACTGCTAAACTACTCCTAATGTTGGAAATAAAACTATCTGATCCTAAACTAACATTCCAAGGGACCAAGATTAACCGAAATTGCATAAAATGAAATCCTACACTACAAGAGGTGATAACACCAAAAATAAGGGGAAAGATACTTCTGAAAGAGACAAAATGGAGACAAAAAAATGATGGAGAGAGCAGAGATGATAACCACAGTCCAAAACAACATCTAAATTTTCACTTTTACACAATGCACAATAGAAATGAACCTTGTAACATGAAAAACATACACAACATTCCTGCAAGTGAATGGAAAGGAAAGGAAATGCAATAAAAATGCCATCTAGATAAAAATAGAGCCACAAAACAAGTAATTTTATTGTACTAAAATGATGCACATATCATTACAATGAAGGAAGGAGGTGTGAACTTATTACAAGATCATTATCCAAGGCCTGCAACTCTAAAACACTTGTGCATCACTTACAATGATGCTCTTGTATTCTCAAATTATCCAACATTACAAATGAGTCTTCTTTTACAGTATATAGAGGAGATGGGAAATAAAGAAGAGGGAGAAAATAAGGAAACTTGAATTTATTCATTCACCCACCAACTAGATGTAATAAATGCCTGAAAAACATCATGGGAAACCTTATAAACCCACCCCCATGTAGATTTCCTTAGAAAGAAGAAATATGAACCATACTTCATTAAATCTGATTTTATCTACATGGAACTGTGCATTTTAATGTTTGAGATATTTCTACCTTTTTCCCACCTATTCCCACCTAACTCAAGATCTGATGGTTCCATGATGAAGTTCTCTAAGAGATGTTTCCAAAAGTCCAATTTTACAAAAAAAAGGATTACTTGGGTGATAAATATGGCTGTGCAGATTTTTGTGTGTCGTGTGGAACACGGGTTTCAGATTCATCAATAGAGTCTACAGTTATAATAATTTTCCCCTCTTTTTCCTTTGAAATCAAATGATGTGTGTGGTCGGGTCACAGGAGGAACACAGGTACTAGGGTCATTTGTTCTTATATTATCTGTGTTCCCCGCAATATATATTTCCCTGCACTCCTTGGATTTTGGTGGAATTCAAGTTCTCATGTCACTATGGGTACCTAGGAACTAGGGTTACCCAGATCTTGCGGGCCCGCATCCTCTACCAACTCCACAACCCTTATCCTTTGATTATATCAGTTCCGCGGGGAACCTAGGTCCCTACGGCCCTTGTTCCATCTGGGCCTTGTAAGCCCGGAACTCCCCACTCATCTGCACTTACCCCCAGTACCCTCTCTCATTCACTACGATGATTTTGGTCTCACAAGGAACTTAATCCCCAAGGAACATGTTTCATCCAGGCCACAAAAACCTGACTTCCCCGCATAACATGAATCCTTATCATTTTGGGCTAAAGATCCCTACGGAGAACACTAGGGCCCAAGGAACTTGTGTCATCCAATCCAAATGTACCCTCAACTCACCACTTTTCCATAATATAAAGGTCTCATTCATTTCCCTTAGGAAATCAATGATTTTAGTAAACCAAATAACTTATTACCCAATGGACTTTGTACCCTCTGTACCTCTTGGAGCCGAAAATGCCACATTACACTGATTTTGATCCTTTTTTCCAAATTTTTCAAAAAAAATTGAGTCTTTTTACACAGTAAAGATCTGAGGAGTTAAGAAGAGTGGATTAAAGTGCCCCAAATCCAATCTTCTCAATTTTTGCCAATTTTAATCAAATTTTAGCGAAGTATGAAGTTCTGAATCTCGGAGGAATAAGGGAATTGCATCAAAATGATCATAAGTGCCCAAAAATATGAAGTTACCTATTTTATCTATATTCATCACTGAAGCTCCATCAATTTTTCCAAGTCCAAATCTCCCAAGTTGTTCAGTTTTTACAAGGACTGCAAAAATGGACAATAAGATGTAAATTTAGATAACAATACTAATTTATTTTTAATAAATCATGACCAAATCATACGAGAATAATCATCAATGATAGTAACAACATATAAATAATTGTTTGGGAAGGAATTTCTAAAGGTCCCCTAACATTATGGAGGACAAGTTCAACAAGTTTTGAGGAGATTGCTTTATGATGACTAGGGAATGAGTTTGCAGATTGCGTACCATGTAAGCACCCTTCCCAAGTTACTTAGGCATGAGAGAATGGAGGTAGGAAAATAACAAGGTTACAATGAGACATGTAATACATGTTCCTAAAGTAAAAATGACTAAATATTTTATGCCACAACTATAATTCATTCCTATTTTGAGTAGAAAAACATGAAGCATATGTAAAACCTTGAAATACATATAAACCATTCTTTTGTATGCCTTCAGCTATAGTAACTTTTAACTCATTTTTAATAAACCATATATCCTTTAGTAAAATTACAATATAATTATTTTAAGTTAGTTTTGAACATGATGACATATCATTTTTAGTTTAGAAACACACAAAACATCATTGATCATTGGGGATAAATTAGTGCACATATATTTTATTCACAAAATATGTGAAACCTAGCATGAGGAAATTCGCGACCCCTAGCCAAGATCGAATCCTAAACATGATCCCTAAGCTGAGCTCGAATCCTAAAGAAATATCTGGAGGTGGAGAGATATTGGGCAATCCCTTGGGCCTTATACCCTTGTTTCCACAAGGCAATGAACAGAGGGGTGTGGCGGCCTCATCTGGTTCAGGTCATGTAAAATCTGTCATGGATGGGAAGAACATACAGGGAGGAAATGAAGTACATGTGCAGGGAAGTGGTGGGCACTCACCACAAAAAAAAATCCATCCCCAAAAGACCTTTTTCTTGATATATTCGTGGCTACAAATTTTGGTGCTCCAGCTACTAAAGGTATTAGGGGAAATTCTAGTTATATAAGAAGGAACAACTACATAGGTGGATCTGTCAAAATAGCCAAAAATGTTGCTAGTAACCCGCTGAAAGGAAAGACTGCACACACTAGGGTTTCCTCCTCTTTCCACAGCCAGGAAACACCTGCAACGGAGGAAGCTTTCGTTCATCACTCATTCAGGGAGGTTTTGCAAAATCTAGAGCTCAAAACCATAAAGCTTGCTGAGAACAACCCATGCATTACCTTTGGAGATGAAGTCCTAGAAATAGAGTCATTTTATCAAGATCATGCCTTAATTTGCATATTCGCTAGTCTTTGGCCTAGCCTACCTGTCCTACATGAATGGATCTCCAAGCATTGGATCCTTGCTCTAGAAGGAAGGTTAGATATCTACCCTTGTGCTAAGGGAATTTTTATTGTTTCTTTTGAATCCATAGCTAAAAAAGATATCAGTACTAAACAAATTTGGGTCTGCTAGTAAAAATACCTTATTTTAAAACCATGGTTTACGTCATTTGATCCTCTTACTAAATTTTTTTTCCCGTAAACCGATTTAGATCAAATTACCCCACCTACCTCTCCAATTTTGGGATCAAAATTGTCTGATATCCATAGGAAATACTTTGGGAAACATCATCAACATTGATTCCCAAACCTATGATTTCACACATACAACCTATGCAAGAATACTTGTTAAGGTTGATACTTTAAAGGATCTTCCAGATCACAATGAGCTGAAGGTGCAAAATCAAACTTGGACTCAGCCTCTGGACTATAAGGGTATGCCTTTTAGATGTAGGAGATGTTTCTCTCTAGGACACTCTTCTGCTAATTGTGAGGTGATAAAATGTAAAAATGAGAATGCTAACTGGTGTAAAATGCCCTCCCAGAACATATGGTATTTGAACGTAAGGATATTCTTGTTTCTGATGTTGAGGAGGAAGAAACAATGGAAATGGTCCCTAACACCCCTTTGAGATACATCATAGATCATGCAAACAAGGAGTCATCTCGGGGTGAATCACAAAAGACCAGAAACACTGCACCAAAAGAGTCTGTAGCGGCTAAGGAGAATGTTCCTCATAAGCTCAAACAATACATATCATTCGATCGTAGATCTTGAAGTTTGTATTCCTTTATAGAATTATTCTGATGAATGGATTACAGTTCATAACAAGAATAAAAAATTTCGCATAGAAATTGGCAGTTAAGATTCTGATTTATTGTTGTTTGTTTGTTGTTTTGTTGTTATTTTTTGGCAGAATGTTTTTCTACGTTTGGACTTTATTGTTAAATCTTGATTTTGATTATATTTTTTCTGGTACATTTGTTTTATTTGGCCGTTGAGCCTTGTTATACAAGGGTATAGTCCCTTTCAAAACACTATTTTCCAATAATAAAAAAAAACACACAAAACATCATTTATAAAATTATTGAAAACTTTATCTTTTCCTTGACTTTGAATATCAAGAGTGGAATGATCACCTAGATAAATTTTATCGTTAAATTATTTGATAGTAGTCAGAATATCATATCTATATGGCATGTTCCTAGATGCACCACTATCTAATATCCATTAATTTTCTTTGGCAATAACTAATGCAACATATAAAGTAACTACATTAAGTTTTTTATTGTTCTCTTTATTCTTGTTTTGATTTTGATTTGGTTTGTTTCCTTTTTATTTTTAAAAATTGTCTTATTTTGTTTATCCTACAATCTTCCTTTTTGTGTCCAATTTTCCCACGATTGCGACATTTCCCATCAAAATTGACTTTTAGGTGATTATTCCGTGATTTATTATCTTTACTAGGGGTGTAAAGATTGATTTAACTTTTGATTCCTATTAAATGTAGAAATGTTATTTTTAGGATTTTGTGCATGAAGTGTATGAGTGGTATCCTCCTATGAATCAAATTTTGTCATGACTTTCTCTCCCTGAATGAGGAGAACACTAAGAGTAAATATATCTAGAATATATTTTTTAGTTTTATATTTTGAGTTTAAGATGGAAATAAAGTTAATAAATCTTTCATGGATGTTCATTTGAATAATAAATTATAATAACTTTTCTTGAATCAAATTACAGTTACATCCACCTAATTGAGATTTAATATCTTTAATTTTAACTAAAAAATTAACTACTTTTTTGTCTTCATTCATGGGAGTTTTCATTAGTTCAAGAATCAATTTTATAATTTTTGAAAGTCATGTACCTTTTTGCATTGATTCTAACCATTTCCAAGCTTCATTTGGACTGTCTTGGTTTCCAATATCCTGCAGAAATTCATCTTGCACGCTTCAAAATATAACTGACACCACTTCATATAATCACTATTGAAATTTGGATAAATTGTCTGTTGCCTCCCATCTATTGGTTGACACCTTCTTCGTACTGTTTACGACAATCAAAAGTTTACGTGCCATGAATTCTACATTCAACTATATCTTCCAGATTTTGTAGTTTGTTTCGTTTAACATTTGCATCTTATTAATGTTGAAATGATTAAAACCCATTTTGAGGTTTTTAAAATCAAATCAAGAGAAAAAATAAGATTATTACAATAAAAGTATATTCAAATCTTATTCTCCACTTTTTGATAAAAAAAATAGTTGTTAAGGAGGTAAATAATGGCAAATGATTTAGTAAAATTCCCATGTTGTGCTAGATTTTGGAGTTTTTGCTCTCTTTCCTCAATTTTCATGTCACATGTTTCTTATGAAATAGAAATGACGGTTTAAAGATTAATTTTCACAATTGAATAAATTTGTCAAATAATTAAAATAATAATAAAGATCTCCTAAAAATGATGAAATGCTTATCGTTTTAATTTAAAATTGAAATTTCAATTTTAGAAAATCAAATTTTAATTAGTCTTAAAAAAAGTACTCGTTATATGTAAAAAAAACTTCATTTAGAAAAAGAATGGGATTTAAACCCTTGACACTTATTAATTAAATTCTTATTAAAAACTATAGAAACTGATTTTCTTAATCACAATGCATTTATATATGTGACACAATATTATTTTAGATTTAATTAAGATTATAAAAATATAGGGTTAAGTGATGGCATTGCCACATTACGCGGCCACACAACATTCCACCTCATAACCACGAATGTAAAAATGGCCAATACAAAAGAGGGAGATAATTAATTTGAATAAAATATAGGTTGGGGGAGACCCAATTTCCATAATGGACAATAATAAAATTAGGAGATTGTCTCCAATTTTGGAAGCATCCCAATTAACTTCTAAACACATCAGTCCATACAAAAGAATTTAATTCATGCTAAATTTTGAACTTCATATACGACTTTTACAAACCTGTGCATGAGCAAGGAGTGGTCCAAAGCACCTTTCAAATGCACCAAATTTTGGATAGGTAAAATATTTTTGAGATAAATTTTATGTGCACGAGGAAAAATTAAGTGGGTGGCCCGTGGGTGGTAAACACAATTGAAAATATTTAAATAAACCCTAATTAAGTAAATTATTTAAACCTAATCTTTGGTATCATGTTTTTCATCCAAGCCATAAATTAAACATTAGATTAATATTACAATGTTTATCAACTATAATATAAAACATGAAAATTAAATATAACACAAACACCACACGAAAGTTAGATTTCTATTTACGAGAAACTTTTACATTCCAGTAACTTATTCACCCAATTTATTTCATGTGAATTTCATATTCACATGATCCCATGGGTCTTATTTAAATATTTGTTTACGAGTGTGTCTTCTCATGAAGCACCCCACAACATTTTATAAATTGATTTAAAAATCACTTAAACCTATGGCCTAAAGTTTATATTAAATAAATTGAAATATTATACATTTTTATTTATTTAATTATAAACTATAGTTTATAGCATATAGAACAATTAATATTAATGTTCTAACAACTTTGGATGTGGTTTGAAATTTTATCAAATATGATATCCTGGTTCATTATGGTGTTTCTAAAAATATTGTAACAAAAATGCACCAAATTTATCTTCTACAAAAATCATTAGTTTTTGTTATGGCTACGGTATTTCATTAGAAAATTCTTTAGATTACTATCCATAGGGAAACAAAAAATACCTAATTAAGGAAACATAAAATGCCTAATTAAGGGTTATGAATGTCCTAGGCAATATTGGAGCTAATGTCTTCTATAAATCAAAAAATATTCTATAGTAGAAAAATAAATAACTAGAACTAAATGTTATTCCTTTAGCATCCAAAAAAAACTTGCTAATAATTTTATTTATAGTTGTCACCTTATATTTTTGGCTAATTCTCTAACATATAGACTATGTTAATCCTACTTTTCTCATATCCTTGCCAACTATTTTTTTCCAAGTTCTTTTGGCATTCACCTTTCTTTATATCTCCTCCCAAAAAACCTTCAAGCCTTCAAAATAATACAAAATATTAAAAATACATGAATATGAATTAAATTTAATAATCCTACAACAAAGTAACTTGCATATGTATCAGGGCATGCTAAATATCATAATCTTAATAAAATTAATTTTATTTTCAATTAAGATAATTTAATTGGTATGTAGGGATGGCCACTAACTCTCATTAGCATATATGGTTAACATATTGATCTACTCTTTAAAAAAACTATAATAAAATAAAATAACTTAGTGCCCCCTAAATGTTGGCACCCTAGGAAGTTGCCTAGTTTTCCTATGACTTAATCCCCCTCTAGAAACCGACAAGTGAAATTTGGATCCTAACAGTAACAAGAACATCATCAATATTGTCTAAAAGTTAGTGGATGAAAATTAGAGAAACTGACTCAAAAATCTCTATGATGCATTGTGGGCTGACTACATCATGCCAAAAAGAGTTATTGGGATGTCATCATTCCAATTGTTGTATGGAACAGACGCTCAAATGTTTATATATTTGGAACTACCAACATTGCAACTAGAAAAGGAAATTAAGGATGAAATTTTTAACAATTTTGTTGACAAGAGGATCATGTGCTTAAGAAAACTTAAATAAGAAATGAGTATTTTCATAGACAAGATTACAAAACATCAGAAAAAATCTAAAAATGTGTTTAATAATAAATCCAAGGAAAGACAATTTTAGATCGATGACCTTGTCCTGTTATGGGATAAGCAGAGAGAACCTAAAGGGAGTCATGGAAATTTTGCTTCATCGTGGATCGACCACTTCAAGATAAGGCTCTTTTACCGAGATAACATGTATTATCTAGCATATTTAAATGGAACTCATTTGTCACTGCCTTACGGTGGGAAGTATCTCAAGCACTACAATCAATAACGATTGGTGGTCCCAACCATGTATATATGTGATTTAGGATTTTTGTTGTGATTCCTCCATTTTCTTGTGTTTTTTTTATATTCTCATTTTCCTTATTTCCCTTCATCGTGGCATATGTTCGAGTCTAAATTTTTGTGAAGGTTTTATTTGGGTTTGTTTTGCATTCTCATGAGTCCTTATCCCCAATAAGATCTAGAGTTGTCAGAAAAATTTGAACTATCAAAATTTCAAATAAAATTGACACTTTTCACGTTAATTTGCTACGCCAATTAATTGACATGCACCATTTTGAGATGTCATTGTTCTTTTTTATTCCCATGTGACACAGGTATCATCATCATCATGTTGCACCATTACCTTCCCTTAGTCATTATTTTCATTCTTTGCCTCGCATACCCTGTTCCTCACAAATTAATACTCGTTAATTAAATTAATGATCTTAATTTAATTATTTAAAATTATTTAATTAAAGATATTAATTTAATTAATGTTATTAATTAATTACCTTTAAATTATTAAATTAATGTTATTAATTTATTACTAATTAAGGTTATTACTTTTATTAATTAAATTCATCATTTAATTATTAAATTAGTTATGTTACTGTTATTAATAATGTTATTTTTTATTAATTTAATTAATCAAGCCTATAAATGATGAAGGGTGAAGTAAGAGTTCACTCCAACTTCACCATACATCACTTATCAATCGAATAAGGATTAAAACCTCCCCACATAAAACCCATGCGGGAAATTTCTTCTAGCTCTCTAGGGGAAGTTTTCCAAATGCTAAATTTGAAAAATGGAAAAATTCAACCCATTACCCCAATTCCAACTTCCCATCTCTCTCTCCTACATTAACTATCCCACTCCTTGTAATTGATGGAAATGATTAACAGAGGTAAAAAACTAATTGCTTTATTCTCTTTACGAGTTAAAGAAGCAATTATTCACAACATGAATAACTAGAGGATTTCAACCCATGACAGAGGATCATAATTTAAATACCAAATGAATGGGAGCCAAAGATACGTGGATAAAGTGGTTGTTTTACAAGAATAAATAGAATATCATCCCTTTAAAGTCCTAGGAAGTGGTGAGTGAATAATTTTGAGTTGTAAAAGCACCATTCTAGTGAACCGAGAATCTAGCTAAGAGAGGCACATAGAAAGATAAAAAATAGGTAGTTGAACTAGGATTAATAAGATAAAGTAATTGGCATTGGAGGATAATGTTTTGCATGGAAATCCAAGACCTTGATAGAAAAAACAATGTAAATCAATAAGCTAGGATTCAATCCAAGTATATAAAAAATCATCACTATATGCGCTAGAAATATGGCTTACTAAATGCCAAACAATGTATTTCATGGGTCTTATATCAAGTTATTATGCTGAAAATCAATATATCTTTGAACTTCCATTCAAAACCTTCATACATCATACCAATGGCTCCCAGAGGGACTACAAGTTAAGAAAAGTGAAGCACCCGTAAAGATTTTGGAACCTTCTAATGGAGAGGTTATGAAAATGAAAGAGGACAAGTCGACGTGTGGTCATAAAAATGTCTTCCACCTAATACCATGCACCAAGGAATGTCACGCTTAACACATGTTGTAAAGAATCAGGAAATTATTTTTTCTCCATCAATGATTATATTCAAGTTTCATAATGGGCATTCAGTTCACATATCTAAAGGCATGACTATTTACAATGAATTCACAAGTATAATAACATAGCCAAGGAAGAACAAGAAACATTGAGTCAATTTCATGTATCAGGAAATGTTAGAAAATTTTGTATTCCAAAAACTAAAAATAGAAAAACAAAGAAATAGAAGCAAAAAAACCCTATAAAATACCAAATAAGTTTATATTATTCCAAAATGACTTAATACATAAATTTTAGAGTTGTTGCTCTGATTTTAGTTATTGCAAAAATAATATGCATATTCTCCTCTAGTGTTTTGTTCTCTATCTCTCTCTTTTTTTTGCTGCAAAATATTTGTTTGAATATTCTATTCATTGTTGTATATTTCCATATTTATCTATTTATTTGTTTTCTGTTGTTGCAAACTGTTGTTCACACCTGAGTTGTTATATTTTTTATTTATAAATTCTACTAGTTCTCTTTTGTTTTGTAATATTTTCTTATATTCCCCTCTGCTACGTACAACTACTGTATGAATTATAAAACAAATTTTTACAAGAAAATCATATCCCCTCTTAAAATACATTTTAAAATTTGGGAACTTAGAATTACATTAAATGCAGGTGAGGTAGGTGAAAGGAGAGAAAATTTCAAATTTTAAAATTAACCATACATGGGGCTCAAGATTAATAAATTCAACACTCCCTCTTACTCTTGAGCCTCTACAAAATAATAATAATAATATTCATTCCAAAAACTTATTTTGGATTTCCAGAGCTGACTTTATGATTTCTGGAACTTGATGTATGAATTCTGGAGCTGGCTTTATGATTTATGGAGCTAGTTTTCAGAGCTCATTGTATGAATACTGGAGTTGGCTTTATGATTTCCAAAGTTCATTGTATGAATTTCAAAGTTGTATTTATGAAATTTGGAGCTCACTTGATTATTTCAAGAGTTTAATGTATTGTTTCCAGATATGATTGTATTATTTTTGGAGTTGACTGTATGAAGTCTAAAGCTAGTTGTATGAAGTCCGGAGCTGGATTAAACCATGTCAATGATGCCAAAATTTTCTTTTAAGCATTTAAATTTATCTTTTGATAAAGGATTGGTAAAAAAATTATCAAGTTACTACTCTGACTTGCAAAATTTAAGTTATATTTCACCTTTTTCAACTAATTCTCGAAAGAAATGATACCTTATTGAAATATTATTACTTCTTCCATGAAAAATAGGATTCTTTGACAAGGAAATGTAAGATAAGTTGTCACAAAGATAGTAAAAGCTCCATTTTTATCTTCATACAAATATAAGAGGAAACTTATTATCCATATAGCATAGCATGTGGCTGAGTTTGTTTTTATATACTCATATTTAGATGTAGAGATTGAAATAACTAACCATTTCTTTGAAGCCCATAAAATGGTTCCTGATTCAACATGAAACACATATCCAGATGTGATTTTTCTATCATATAGGATACCTTACCAATAACTATTTTTGTATCCAACTAACTAAAAATCATTATCAACAACATATAAAATTCCATAATTCCTTATGTCATTAACATACCTCAAAAAAAAAAAATTCATTTCCAATGTGTATCCTTTGGAGTCTCTATGAACCTAGAAATTAGGATGAATGCATACATGATGTTCGGTCTAGTTGCTCAAGTACATCAAGCTTCCAACTAAGATTTTTTATGAGGTGGGATTTACGTTGTTGTTTTAATCTTCCTTTCATATTTTAAAAATTGTTTCAACTAGTGTAGATGTTGGTTTGTTTTCCACATATAAATCTCTCCAAAATATCTTTTGCATACTTTTCTTGAGACATAAATATTCCATGCTCCATTTTATTTACTTTAATCCCCAAGAAAATATCTCAACAATCCTAAATCAATCATCTCAAACTCCTTCTTCATGGATGATCTGAACTCTTATATTAACATGTTTGGATTTCCGATAAAGATTAGATCATCTATATATAAAACAAAAATAAAAATCCCACCTTCCTTATTTTCTTTGATGTAAATTTTAAGATCAGTGTTTGTTTTGTTAAATTAATTACTTATCAAATAAGATTTTACACAGTTGTAGCATTCCCTTAGTGCTTGTTTAAGTCCATACAATGCTTTCTTGAGCTTGTAAAACTTATTCTCATGCTCTGGAATCTCATAATTAAGTGGTTATCCCACATAGACCTCTTCTTATAACATGTCATTCAAGAAGGTTGATTTGACATCCATTTGATGAACCTTCCACTTATGATGAGAATCTATAGCAATGATTTTTCTCACGGTTTTTATCCTTTCCACAGGATAAAAGGTCTCATTATAATCATGTCCAAGAATTTGTTTGTATCCTTTAACAACTAACCTTTCCTTATGTATTTCAATCTTGCCTTCGGGAGTGGTTTTGGTTTTGTAAACTCACTTGAATCCAATGACTTTCTTTCATACTAGAATATTTACTAACTCACATATTTCATTCTTTTCTATTGTATGTATTTCTTCATCCATTTCTTCATGCCACTTGAAATATTTAATTGCTTCCTCAAAATAAATAGGATTAGCAGCTTAAAATAAATCAAAATTAATTACTTCATATTTGTTTTCATCATACCTTGACTAATTATAAATCTCTTGTACACTCTTGATTCTTACTTGGTACTTATTTAGGTCGGAAGATAATGAAGATGCCTCTTGACCCACTCCTTGTATGATTTGTTGGCTGTTATCATTTGAATATTCAACCCTTTGTGAGATAGGGGTCCAACTCGGTGCATTTTTTACTCTACCATTTTTTTTCAGCATCAATAAAAGGTGCATTTAGCTTTGTTTGTGACTTTTATACTTCTTTCACATCTCCCTAAGATGTTTCCTCTATGAATTGAACATCCCTGTTGATTATGAGTTTCTTTTTTATTAGATTGTATAATCTATAAGCTTTATATTGTTAACTATACCCGATGAAAATGGATTTTTCTCCTCTGTTATCCCACTTCGATCTTCTTTTTTGTGAAATGTGTGCATATGCTACACACCCAAAAACTCTTAAGCTCTCAAAAATTGGATTTCTTCCACTCCATGCCTCTTGAGGTATCATGTTCCAAACAATTTTTGTAGGACATCTATTCAAAAAATAAATTGTTGTTTCAAATACTTCATTTGAATAATCATATGGAAATCCTCTTTCTTTGATCATGCTTCTTGTCTTATCTTGAATAGTTCAACTTTTCCTCTCAGCTACACCATTTTCCTTTAGTTTATACCTCACTATGAATTGTTTCTTAATCTTGTTCTCCTTGAAAATTTTTAAAAACTAATTTGATATATACTCTCCCCCTCTATCTTTTCTCAAATAATTTATATAATGACCATTGTGCTTCTCAACCATGATCTTAAATTGCTTAAAAACTTAAAATTCCTATTATTTTTTAAAAATCAATCTACCTATGTCTTTTTTCTGAAGTCATCTATGAATGTAATAAAATACTCACTCTTAGACAAGGAGGGAGTCTTCATGGGACAATAAATTTCTGAATGCATCATCTCAAGCTTACTCTCTAAGATTTGTCTGAGGAAAAATAATTTCTATATTACTTCATCAATATGCAGCCCTCACATACTTTGTCAGGTTGTTCAATTGGGGGAAACCCTCTTACCATTTTATTTTTATAAAGAACATGCAATCCAAAAAAACTCAAATTCTCATACTTGAGGTTCCAAAGACTAGAGTGATCAATAGCTACTATTTTAAACGTTTTTTCTACCTCATTTTTCATCGTCAAAGGAAACATACTATTTTATGTCACCTTTACTATAGGAATTTTTCTATTGCTTCTACTTATACCATAGATTATGCATTCTCTATGTTCAATCCTCACCTTGTATCCTTTTTAGAGTAGATTCCCAATGCTTAGAAGATTATACTTCAATCCTGGCACATAATAAACATCTTGAATCTATCTCTTATCTCCTTTAGTGGTGAGAATGGATACATTTCCTTTTCCCATTAATGTAACCTTGTCATTTGTTCCCATCTTCACTTCATATTTGACTTCTTCATTTATGTTATTAAACATTCCCTTATTACCACACATGTGATTACAACATGCACTATCCAAATACCATTTATTTATTTATTTTCTCAACTACATTGCGTGTTAGAGACAAAGTTCCATAGTTTTCATGATTTTCATATTTGGCCTATTTTGCATTATAATAACTTGCATTATGATTTATCATATCATATTGTTCTTCCTACATTCACTAGCATAATTTCCATACTTCTTTCAATAATAACATTGTACATTTAATGTATCATACCTTTGTGTTGAACCACCTCTAGAAGTGTTGGTGTTCCTTCCTCTTCCTCTTACATGTGGCTCTTGATTATTTTATCTTCCACCTTCTTGTTAGTTCCAAACTCTTCCTCCTCTACTCCAGGATTTTCTCCCCCTGCCTCTCACATTTGTGTTTGTTTTGAAGACTTGTTCATTAGAGGAGTTAGTTTTCTTATGTATCTTTTTTCATGGGTTTGCAAAGAACCCATCAATTCATCAACTGTCATTTTCTTCAAATCATTAGACTCTTCTATTGATATAACAATTGGATCAAATCTGGTTAGAAGGTTCCTCAATATGTTCTCTATGATCCTATGGTCTTCAACAATATCTCCATTTGTCCTCATTTGATTTACTATGTTAATTTTCCTTGTAAAAAAACATTGATTGATTTTGATTCCTTCATTAGCAAGGTCTCAAAATCTCTCATCAAAATCTACAATCTTACTATCTTCACCTTGTCACTACCTTGATAAGCATTTTTCAAGGTATCCCATGTTTTTTTGGAGTTTTTAATTACTTCTATTTTTGTAAAAGTTCAATTAGTGACATTATTTTGAATGTATCTTAAATTGTTTGAATCCTTCTTCCTATTTTCCTTTAAAATATTCCTTTGGGCTTGTGAGAGTGCATTGAATGCATCATGTTTTGTTGTCTCTTTATATCCACCTTCTTCCATTTCCCTTAGCTCATGTAGCCTATATTTTACCACTAAAATCCCAAGGTGCACTGGCACATCACTCAGCCTAAACTGGCCGCTCACCCAAAGTGCGCAAGGCTACCAGGTCCCTCTTTTATGTAATCTTGTAAAATGAGCTAGCATGATTAAACAGATATTCTACATCCATAACAGTTAACCGAATATATTGTAGTGCATATACCATATCTAAATCTTAACCATATGCAAGAATAATTAAAGAAGAACTATAATCAGATTTACCATACAAGATCCATGCTCAATGATGTCAAAAACCAATATCCATCCACAAAGATCCATTATATTAATCGTTGTAAGACACATAATCTTCATACATACGTAATATAATCACCATAGTCATGCGTGCCCATAAACTCGCAACATAACTCTACAAAAACATAAAACTCTCTAAACTATGCAAATCAATATATATTTATAGGGGTGGGGAATTTCCCTTCACCGCTGATGCACCTCTCAAAAATAGGTTGCATGCTAAAAATAACCATACGCCACTATAAGTTAATTAAAAAAATCATTTAAGATTTCTAACAATAGATCTACTTCAGTTATCTCTTATTTTAGATCCTATTATTATCTTGGAGCTATGCATGTCAATCGATCTTCTATTTTCCTGAAATAGCCCTTGTGTGTTCTTCAAGTCTTCTAGAAGATGTTTTGTGCACTCCATTTCTATCTTTATCTCTTCATTCCAAAACTGGATAAGTGTCAATCTATTGCACGCAACATTATCCTATCTCTATGTGCAAACCATGTCATCCTCATGTGCTTCCTCATGCACCTTTCTTCTACAACGTCTTCCACACGCACTGACCTCTATTCTGGGACTTATTCATTTTTCTATGCTCAACATCTCCTAGGAAGAGAAAAATGTATTCATTTGTATAGACCAAATTTCATAGTTCTTACCATAAAATAATGGGGGTGTTGCCATTAATTGCTATTTTTGGAAGCCATGATAAATCAGACCCAAAAACCTCAACAAATCTTTCTCTAATACCAAACTCTTGGAAAATTTTATAATCCAAAAACTAAAAATAGATAAACATAGCAATGGAAATAAAAACAAAACCCAAATAATAAAAAATAAGTTTATATTAATTCCAAAATGACTCTATACATAACTTTTATAGTTATTTCTTTGATTTTAGCTGCTACACAAATAATCTTCCTATTCTTCTATGTTGTTTTTTTATTTATCTCTATATGTTTTGTTACTACAAAATAATTGTCTGAATATTCTATTCACTGTTGTATATTTCTCTCTTTTTGTTGCTCTATTTTTTATTGTTACAATTTTTTGTTCACACTTGAGTTACTACTCTATTTTTTTAATTGCACATTCTACTATTTATCTTATGTTGTGCATTATTTTATTGTATTCCCCTATGGTACATGCAACTATTGAATTAATTATAAAACATACTTTTTACAATAGATTATATTCCCTCTCAATACATATTTTAAAATCAAGGCACTCAAAATTACACTAAATACAGGGGAGGTAGGTGAAAGGAGGGAAATTTTAAAATTAACCATGCATGGAGCTCAATATTTATAAATTCAATAGGAAATTGCATACAAATTGTTTTCTTGTTTTAGATATAAGGATGTGACATGGAGTTTCTATAAATTTATTTTTAAAAAATGTTTATACTCTTCCGGCTCTAAGTTCTTACGAGTTCATTAGAAACAACTTAGTTTGCAAGAAAATATTATTGGACCCTAAAATATTAGCTAAGTACCAAGAAGCATGCATGCGTAGGACCAGTGAGAAGAAGGGAACTCAGGGGAAATTACATGGGACAAAGGGGTTTAAGAAGGGTTTAAGTGAAACCACGGTGCGCACGGGAGGCAGAACACGGGTTTAAAGGACTTAGCCACATTTGGCATTCTACAGGCACTTGAGGAAAAGTGTGAGGACCCAACTAGGCATGATGAGTGGATAAAATTTCATACTGGAACCTTGGAGGCCAAGAAAAGGATATTCCATATAGGGAATATTCCTAGAGACATCATTACAAAGAGTGGAGGGTTTGTAAAAGGATAAACATTCACCTATGGAGGACCACATTGACACTCGACACTCAATTTACACTACAAAAGGCATGGAAGTGGGTGTTGATCTTATATAAAGGAATGCTCGAGCCAGAAATAAAGAGTTATAGAAGATAGATGAAAGAGAAGAGAAGATATAGACACACAAAGAGAATGCAAAGAAATAAAACGAGAGTAACAGAGTGTTGCAGAAATACTTAGGTGTTTAGAGCACTTAGTGCTAGAGGGTTATAAGGGATGCCATAAGCATATGTATGGGTACTGAGATCTGTAACAAGGGTTAGAACAGGAAAAAGTATAGTTAGGGTCTCATATCATATAAGCTTATAGGAGTTAAGTCTCTGTCACTTATTGTATATGGTTTGAGATGACCCTTTTGACTATAATGTGGCTACCAGAACTTTTTTAAATCAATATATATGTGGGTTAATTCTATATAACTTCTTTATGGGTGTAAAAACTCATGCTATATGACTTTTCATGGCTCAAATCTAGTTTATTATGCTTCTTATAAATGTTATTTAGATTATATAATGCATTAATGTGTGGATATATTAGTTGCACCTTCTACCTTTTTAAATAAGTGAATTTACTTCTGCTTTTATAAAAAATCCTCTATTAATGGTGGAACCTTCTCTCAAAGCTCACATAAAGGAGGGTCTCGGCACCCGCGCATGCCTCGGGTGATTTCCCATCACCTACTAGGTGATAGGTTGGTGCACTTAGGGTTAGAAGATAATATTAATGGTAAATAAATGACTACATCTTGGTTCCATTTCAGGGACCTTTTTCGAAGTTGTTGTGAGAATGGTGCGTGATGACAGAGCACTTGACCTTGGAAAGTGTTGAAGCATGGCTTAAAAGCATGAAGGATGAGTTTTCTAAGAGATTTAGTGATGGAATTGATTTTGATGTATGTAAATGGGTAAAGGAACATTTGTATCATGATCTATATGAGACCTTCTTTTGTTGTTTTCCAGTGGAGTTGTACAAATGGCTTTCAGTGTATGTGTCTAGATCAATATGGTACTATAGACCTCACGTATGGACCTAAGATGAGTATCAGAGGCTGAATGATGTTGATAATTGGTGGAGTAGAGTGTTGATAAGTTACACCTTGGAGTACATGATTTATACATATTCCTGTCCAGAGATTGCTGAGTTTGAGTTCTTGAGGGAGCCAAGAGGATCATTATTGCATGTTATCCCTTTAACTATAAAGATCTTGATCCTTACAATGAGTTTGAAAGCATTTCCTATGGTCGGCTAAGCTTCTTCTGAGCACTAGGTGAGGAAGATAGGGTAGAGGAAGATGGTGGACCTTGTGGCTGAACAGGAGAGGGAAGAAAGAAGACTCAAGTATAATGAAGCTCGTGGGAGGGAGTTAGAAAATATGAGGTTGCAGGAGTGATGGATCCATGGAGGGAGATGTTGCGGGAAGGAATTGAGGTTCACGTGGAGGACATGGACCCTGAGCAGTCTGTACTACCCCATCTTGACAAGTGCAGGAGAGAGACCCCTTTAAATTTTGATGAGAGCTCATCACTTGGAGAAAAGATAGTCATCGACGTGCATTTGAATCCACCTGTTGACCAACCCCTGACACTTAGTTTTCTAAATCTAGAGATAAGTATTACTAACCCAGTTGGTATTGGTGGAAGTGACTAATCAACACCTAGGAGGTATAAATTTTCATTTGGAAAATTTATGGCTACACAATCATTCCTTGTGTTTGGAGATATATTTTCTGGAGTGACATTTGGGAAAATTACGGGTGCACAAAGCTTGGGTATCATGTCTGGAAGCTGCACAAGAAACACATCTGGTAGCGGTGTAATATCACAAACTGTTAATGTGCAATTCAATGCAAAAGTAGGGACACAAGGCATGACCAGTTTAGGACCTTTACTAGATACGTGAGGTGGATCTAGTGGGTCAGGTGGAATAGGAACTTGTGGAATTGGTGGACTTGGAAGATCTGGAGGATCTGGTAGGTCAGGAGGGATAAGCGTTGGTGGATCTAGTGGATCTGGTGCAAGTATTTTTTAAAATGTCTTTACATCTACCATATTACAAAGGTGTTGAGAATGTTGTAGAGAATATATAAAAATGTGAGCTATTATGGCATGCGAAGGGGATCACTACCCTATAATGGAAGGCAATTTAGTTTGCAATAATATTACAAGGGCACTCACATAGTTGGTACCGTAAGTATGACCCCCACCAAAAAATGGTAGTTTATACAGTGTTGTGTAATGCATTCTTAGCTAAATTACATATTCCTGAGTTTGAATAGAAGAGAATTAGTGTGCTAAAGGAGATTCAACAAGGTATGGAAGAGATTTTGTGGGATTATGACATGTGTTCTTATCAAATTTTTCTTATGATATTCATCCTTCTCAACATTCTCAATGGTTCGTTGGAGGACTAATAATGCCTTTCAGGAGAGAACTTTCACATAAGACTTTCACAGAACCACGTGAGGCCTTAGAGGCTTCCATGTGTACCGAGGCTATAGGAAGCGTAGATATAGGTGTTAGTCCTTTTCTTGAAGTTAAGATTGCCGCAAGGAAAAATAGTTGGAGAATTTATTTGCAAACTCAGCCCATGAGACTCGTAGTGGCCTATGGTGCACAAATTATGAGGTAGAGGGGTATACAAAGGAAAATTTTCCTCAGAGATTTGTACACACCATGACGGTAGACTATGAAATTTTTCACAAAGATCATGATGGAAGTAGGTATCTAGTACTGCATCACGCGATTGGTAAGAATGTGTCTTTTTATTACAATATTTTCACCTCTACTACAAATGACACCAAGGATTGTAGATTGATTGACCAAATACATGATGCCATTGATATTGGTGTGCACCAGACTAGCATTGTAAAATTTTCCAAGGATGATGGTCATAACTATGAAGGATGCGTGGATGGAGGAGTTCGTGGAAGAAGCTTTCATGGAGGATTTAGAGGCCATGGAAATCATGGAGGTGGAAGAGGTGAATTCCCTCACGGAACCTGTTATAATTGTGGGTCCATAGAGAATTACAAGCATGAATTTCTTGATCTGCTACAATGCTCTTAGTGTGGATAGAAGAAAAAGTATGAGGAGTTCCTAGAGCTATTTGAACATATGAGCCACCAAAAATGGAAATACAAGGGCGTCGGGATAGTAAGCATTAAGAAACTGACTCATAGTGGATGCCAAGGGTGGCGTGTGAGTCAGAATTAGAACCAGTACTAGTGAAGACGTGAGCTAAGGCTGCATGCACTAGGGAAATACCAAAGTAAATACCACTGATTACAAGAGAAGAGGTGGTGTATGGGATGTATCTAAACCCTACCCATCAGAAGGAAGTATATCAAGAGATCATGGAAATATTCAGGATTCTTCAAGGGGAAATTCAATTTATAAAGGATTAATCCAAGAATTTGGGGCAGAAGAAAAGTGATGAGGTCCCTCAGTCAGATATAGATGATGTCAGAGAAGTATGTAAGATGTTGCGCCAAGAGAATATAATTCCTCGATTAGGAGAATGGTTGAGTGATAAGATACCAAGTGTTGGAGTAGAGTGCGAGAGGCAAGTTTGTCATATTAACCTCACTCCCCACATCCTTGACTACGATAAGGAGATTATCTTGAATGCAGTTAGCTATGGATGGATCTTAAGCAATATTCTGATTTACATTGGCCCAGAAGTCAATGTTCTTACCTTGGATTCCTATAATCAAATGAGAAGGCCCCCATTACAACTATCTTCAAATGTGTTATATATGGCCAATAATATAAAGGAAATGCCCATTGGTGTTTTAAAGGATGTCACTATCACTATCCAAGGGGAAAAATTCATTGTAGTCTTGGAAGTCTTAGCGTTTGTTGAGGCAGACAACTTTCCAGCACTACTTGGGCACCCCTGGTGCTATAAGAACAATGATGACTTACATTTCAATAAGGGTTATATAATTTTTGAGAAAAAAGAGGAACATGGAATCATTCATTTGACTGATCAAAATTCAATGCCCTATATTGAGCCTTTAGGACAAGAAGACCTAGATAGAATTTATGTGTGCACTATCCGGGACCCTGAAGTTGTGCAACCATGGGAAGACACTCAATCTATAAGTAATAAAACTAGTGTTGCATGTGAAAATTAGGTGCAAAAGACATATAAGTTGGTCACAAGGAAATTAAGAGGCTATGTGATGAGAGTAACAAAGGTGCGATCAATCAAGCACCTAGGAAGAAAGAAGTTACTAAGTTATTCTGGGGGAGCCAACCTTGATATTTTCCTTTAATAAATGGAGACCCAGTGGAGATTTAAGATCAAGAGGAGAAGGATGCTTAGATATACCTTTCTTGGGACCATAGAACATTGGTGGGTGACCCATTGTGATAACCTTCTAGAGTGGTGTGAAGTGAGAATCACATTCTTTGTTAGGTTTGTCTAGAGAAATGCACCTAATATCATACAAAATTATCATGGGAAGGAACCTACCTCATTTCACATCCAAGCATGTGAGAAGGCCTGGATGGAAGGATCGGAACCCTTACCACCTTCTTTATGGGTGCACAAATTGTACTCCACCTAACAAGACTACATGCGTGCATGGTATATTCACTCGGATATGCGACGTCAGATAGGAAACTGACAAGAGTTGACAACTGACCTCCTTTAAGCTTTCAAATATCGGATTACCAAGCCATTGGTGGATTATTCATTACATATTGTTAACCGCCTACATATGGGATATAGTGCCATGGCAGAGGATAGAATACTGGAATTATTGGGTGAACTTGGCTTAGAAGTGCGCTTTGATGGGGAAGAATCAGAGGAGAAACATCTTGAGCGTGCATGCATGGAAAAAGAGAAAGGAAAATTGGTCTATGTGATCAATGGTGAAGAAGTGGATAATATGGATGTTAACCATACTATGGGTACATGCAAAGTTATGGATAGTGTTGATGAGTAAGCACGTGCCTACCATGAACCCCTAAAAACTAAGAATCTTAACATTGGTTTGAAGGTAGAACCTAAGGAGGCTACTATTGGATATTACTGTTGCAAAAATTTAGAGATTTGTTTCCGCGTGGGTACCATGAGCTTAAGGGAGTTCACCACTCTTTAGGAGAGATGTACATCAAACTAAAGGAAGGTGCATGTCCAATTCAGAAGAGACCTTATCACATGAATCCAAATCTTTATGTCAAAATTAAGGATGAGATTGACAAGATGATTGCATTAGGAATCATTGAGGTTGTTGAATAATCAAAATGGATAAGTCCAATGGTCATTAACATTAAAAAGGAAAGGAGAATAAGGATCTATGTTGATTATAGGGATCTGAATGTGGTATGTGTTATTGACCCTTTTCCAACCCCCTTCACTGAGGATATCCTGGAAGGAGTAGCTGGGCACAAGATATATTGTTTCACAGACAGATTCTCATGATATTATCAGGTTAGAATTACAAAAGAGGACCAAGAAAAGACAACTTTAACCACTCAATGGGGAATCTTTTCCGACACAGTCATGCCTTTTGGACTGAATAACGCACCTGTTGTATTTTTGTGCATTATGGTGCAGGCATTTCAAGACTTCATCCATAAGTTTCTTCAAGTCTACCTTGATGATTGGATGGTATATGGATTAGTGAGGGATCATTGTGACAATATGAGGCTAATGTTTGAAATATGTCTGCAGTTGAGGATATCCCTCAACATTAAGAAATGTGTTTTTGCTACTCCATTTGGAACCCTTTTGGGGCATATCATATGTAAGGAAGGCTTGCTGGTGGATCCTGCCAAAGTTTCCATTATTGTGGGATTGGGGGAACCTACCAGTTAGAGCATAGTGTGTAAAATCCTTGGACATACGAGGTATTATCAGAAATTTATAAGGGGGTATTCTAAGATCACCAAGCCATTAGAAAAGTTTTTTAAAAGAAGTTCATTTCAATGGGGAGAGGTGTAACAGATGGAATTTGATAAATTGAAGAATACGCTTATCAATGTACCCATATTATGCTTTATTTCTTGGGATAAGTCATTCCATATACATGTTGATGCTTCAAGATTTGTAATTGGAGCAATCTTGGCACAACCTAGAGAGGGAGTTATAGACCACCCCTTGTGTTTTGCTATTAGAAAGATAACCTCGAATGAACAGAACTATACTACTACTGAGCACAAAGCATCATCAATAATCTACGCACTACACAAATTTAGGCAATATCTATTGGCAACACCCTTTATATTCTACATGGACCACATGGAATTGAAGTACTTGGTAAACAAGCCCATTTTACAAGGGCGCATATGCCGGTGGGTCCTATTGTTTCAAGAATTTGAGTTTACAGTTGTTGTGAAACCAGGTAAGAGTAATTTGGGACCTGACCATTTATCAAGGATTGACTCAGGAGAGGATTCCCAGAGCATTGAGGATACAATGTTAGATGTGCAATTTTTTAGATTGTGGCACGCGTCCTCTGATTTGAAGGATATCATTTTGTTTCTCAAAATGGGTGTGGCACCAGAGGGAATGAAGACTTTAGAAAGGAAGTAGTTAGCCATATGTGCCACACCCTACATGTTAATTAGTGGAGACTTATACAAGCTAGGTCACGATGAGGTTTTACGCTGGTGCGTATTAGAGCATGAACATGTTGCAATCATGGAGGAAGCACATGGTGGAATTGCAAGAGGACACTATGCAGGGAATCCAACTGCATATAAGATCCTTATAGCAAGTTTTTGGTGGGAAATGGTTTACAAGGATTTTATCAAACATTGCAAGGCCTATGACCACTGTGAGTTCCTTAGTAAACTAGGGAAAATATATAAGATGTCCTTAAGAACAATTGTCAGTGTAGAACCATTTGAGAAGTGGGCAATTGACTTTGTACGCCCTATTTACCCATCCACACAAAGGATAGGTTTTTGCTATATCATTACATGCATAGATTATCTTACAAGGTGGTCATAAGTGACACCTAAAAGGGATTACATAGCGGAAACAACAAAGGTTATTGTGGGAAAACATAATCAGTAGATATGGATGCCCGCTAAGTTTAAGAAGTGATAGGGGTACTCATTTCTTGAATGAAATAATCAGTATCTTGTTGGAAGAATTCATGGTAGCACGCCATAAGGCTATCCCCTATCATCCACAAGCTAATGGCATTGCTGAGCCATTTAAAAAAATTCTAAATCACATGTTAACTAAGATTTGTGATGTGGGAAGAAATGATTAGGATGATAAAGTATCTTTTGTGTTATGGTCATACCAGACTACTTATAAAAGATTGAACAAGGCCACACCTTTTTAATTTGTGTTTGGCGTAGAATTGGTGTTACCTGTTGAATTCATGTTACCATCATTGTGTATAGTGTGCGTAGGAGGATTAGTTGATGAACAAGTTCTTAAGGAGAGGATTGATAAGTTAATGAAGTTATATGAGAGGTGGGCTATTGCTCGCTAGAGTCAGAAAACAAAATAAGCCAGGTAGAAGGTGTGACATGATAGACACCTCAAGAACAAAAAATTTGAGGTTGGGAAGATGGTTCTATTGTATGATTCCAAGTTTCTGCGTCATCCTAGGAAATTCAAATTCCATTGGATGGGCCCATACATTGTATCCTACATACTTGATTCATGCACTTTCCAGTTACAAGCATTGGATGGAAAATGGTTACCATGCCATTTCAATGGGATTAGGTTGAACTGTACTATAAATAAGTCTTCCTTGTGTTTTGAAATAAGGTAGTATTGCCAATTATCCTAGGATTTCCCTTAATGCATTTCCTTTCTTTGTGTTTCCCTTTCTTTTTGTTTGTTGCATGCACGTTGTGTGCCGGTATAAACTTACAACTTCAAAAAAAATCTATTCCCAAAGGATAGCACATCCATTTTTGTGTGGGGTGGAGTGATGTAATAAGTAATGGAAGCTGGTATTGGAAGTTATTTTTTTATGGCCTGGGTTGAAATATCAAAAGTGCATAGTTTGGAAGAGTGCACGTAAAAAAGGTGAATATGAGGATTATGGTCTCAAAAAGGCTTACAAACACCACATACAAGGGTGAGAAGTGTGGGGACAACATGATGTAGGCAATGTCAAAAATTAGGATAAGGACAAAATAATTACCTTCAGCGCTAGAAGCGCCCGCATAAGGATCTTTGGTCAATAAGGGTTTTTACATGCTAGAAGGTTGTAGAAGTTTTCATGCAAGATTAGGTGCAGGGGTAAAAGCACTAAAGGTTGGCAGTAGGAAAAATCCACCTTTATTGTAAGAGTACATAAGTAGGTGGCATGGCATTTATTTTCGTAAAATTCAAAATCTATAAGTAGAAGGTCGGGGTGAATTATTGTTTACCTTACATTTTTTTATCAAAGATCTTTGGTGAGCTAGGGCATCCTTGAAGAAATTTTGTGTGAAAAAGGGTTGTGAAGATTTGTGTGCATAGCTAGTTTGATCAATGAACTAGAGTGGAAAAAGAGTACATGGGTGTGAGGAGAATATGTTGTAGAAGTTTTCGAATCCCATGAGTGAATATGTCATCTTGTGGAAAAAGGGTTTTCCAGGTTAGGGTTCTACAGCTAGGGCACATGATTGAGGGGATTTTCACAAAGGAGTGGAGCCACAGAGTTGAGCAGAGCCAGGATCAAGGGAAAGGAAGAAATTTTAGTGACCCAACAGAGAAATGGCACCAAGGAAAGCATCAAACATTTCACCAAAGAAGGGCAAGGGAAAGGGGAAACTAATTCTCTTCACTAGTTTCAATGAAGAATGATACGTGGAGATGTAATATCCAGAAGGTGTATTGCTTGGAAAATAATGGGTCTCTCATGTTAGAAAGATGGTCATGAGTAACTACAACCATAGAATGAGCACCACAGAGAATGAGATGGCATTGGAATTGGTTCACCCTACAGACAAGAGGACACTAGATGGAATGCCTATCTACGATGATGAGGTAAAGGTGAAGATGGAGAAGGCTGAGTTATTACAACTCTATGAGTTTCCCTATTTCAGAAAACCTGGGTGAGTGTACCAGTGGTTAATGTCACACGTACATGAAAACCACTTCTACTTCACTGGATAAAGGATGTGAATAACTCCCCAAATGATTTCTAAGTTTACCTATCTTGTCTGTGAAGGAGAATCTTTTGATGATGACTTGGACGATAAGGATGCCATCAAGAAGACTCTTAAGCTTATGAATATAAGAAGGGTTTGCGATACTTCAATATTTCTGTGATTTTTGACCTGATAATGAGGATGGCCATGCGCTTGGTCACAAAGCTGAATGAGCAGGAGAGATGGACAAAGATCAAAAATGCTTAGTTGAACATTTTCTATAAGATCTTGGAGGGGACCATCTATAACATATCAGCATTCATAGTAGAAGAAATCATCAATACCTCCCGTGATGGAGAAAAGATCATGTTTGGTAATGTCATCCTTACCATTTTCTTTTTAAGAGATTGGAGTGCCCGATGGGCCAAATAATTTTTTTTGTGAATACCCAAATGAGAACCCTTCTCCCACCAAAATATTTGAGAAATAAACTTGTGACACCATGACGGCGGCCCAAAAGGTGCGCCTAGAAAAATGGTATAAGCGGATACGTGACGCATTCAGCGTTAAGTGGAGAATACTCAAGAATTTACCTATTTTACTGCAAGGTGAGGCTGAATTCTTCATGTACCAACATTTTTGTATTGACAGGTATACTCTGGAAGATGGCACCAAGTGTCACTGGTGTAAATTTCCATTCTCCTTCACAACACAATACTTCCAGGTTGGGGTCAATCAATTCAAAGAGGAAAAGAAGCTAAGGTTTGACCTCAACACAGTAGACAAGGATTACCACGAGCTGTGCATAACATTTATATATCTAAATAATATCACCTATGTGGATAATTATGTCTCCCATGATGGACATATGTTGAAGCCAATGGCATTGCCTGTTGCTAGGAGGACCATAGCAAGGGTATACCTGCGTATAAGGCCTAAGTATGAGAAATCCACTTACATTGAAAATGATGTCTCTATCCCAAAAGACCCCACTGTAAGGAATAAGGCCACGCCAAGGAAAAGGGAGAGAGAGGAGGCCCCTGAGAAAATGGAACCAAGTACACATACATCACAGTTTATAGGCGCGCAGGAGTCGGGCACAAAACCAAGCACCTATGCATGGAGGAAGAATACCCCCACATAAGAGTAAGAGAAGAAGCCTAGGGAAGAGGTGTCAAAGCACGAAAATCCCCTTGCAAAATAATAATTTCTGACAAGAGAGGAGTCACCTAGGGAAGAAGAAAAATAAGAATCTCGTATATTGGAATCACAAGTTAGGAAGAAGCAAAGAGTAACAGAAAAGGAAGACTCAGAAGAAATAGAGTGTATAGAGGCCAAAAAGGGCAATAAGGATGATGAAGAGCATGGTGAGGCTCAGCACCATCCTATGTATGATGTAAACGAGTGAGAGGAAGAGGGAAATGAAGAGAAGGATGAGAATGAAGGAGGTGCTCACAGAAAAGAGGGAACTGAAGAAGTAAAAATTTAGGATTAAAATACTCCAAGACTAAGGAGCAGATAGAGGATGCTGTAGAGAGGGAGGTAGTAGGAATTATAAAGGAATTAGTGGATCAGGATGTGGAGCATAGTGCTGAAGAAGTACTAAAGGATACATAGGAAAGATAAAGTGTGGGAAAGGAGTATGGAAACATGGGTGGAGATTCTAGCCTAGCAGTAAGCTTCCTAAAGACAACAGAAATAGGTGTAAATGGTATGGTAGTGACACATGAAAAAGGAATGAATTATATCAATGATCCAAATAAGGTGTTGCACTTGTGTTTCTAAATTACCATGCCTACAAACCAACTCCTTGCATGGTCTTCTTTTGATGAAGATGGTGCATACCCATGCATGAGGAAAATGTTGTCTTGGGGTTTTGAGTCCCATGTTGATAAGCCTAAATTTGAGGTCATTCGAGAGGAGTTGATGAAGATACCATATTCCAAGGGAGTAAACCCTCTAGTGAATGCCTAACAAATATCTAATGAACGAGTTTGAAACTTTCTTAACAAAGTATCAGTAGAAATTGAGGCTTTACTGTTTGAGAGAAATGACAAAATAAGAGTCTTGGAGGAAGAGATTGAAAATAAAAATGAATAGATCATTCAAAAAGATAGGGAGTTAAAGCAGGAGGAGTTGATCAACACACAATTAAAACATGAGTTAAGGGAGGAAAAGGAAAAGGTACGTGAGATCCATAAGAAGATAGAGATTATTCTAGACACTATAATCTTGAAGCACCCAGACTTGATCCTGACTTAGTAAAAATATGAGTCAACCATGCAATGCTTAGAAGACTTGACCTACATCCTCACCATGGAAAAGTAGCCACTCACATTGGAATTGGTAGAAGAGGCAATGGTGCACCAGAAGGAGTAAGTGAAACTAAAGATTGGGGAAATATTTACTCGGTATTCCGACCTCCTTACCACTGTAAAGATGACCACGGAAATGGTCAAGGTTGTATATGAAAATTGTGTTGACAAAGACAAAGTAGCAATCATATTGGTTTTTACGCTAAGGAAGATTTGAAGGAATTTCAAGAAAATAACAAAGGAAATAGGGCGAAGCGCGATAAGATCCTAGCCGAGGTTGAGAAAACATTAAAATAAATCGAAACCTTATAGGGTTTGATTAAGAATTGTCTTAGTATTAAGGAGCTATATCCCCAGGTCACTCGCATAATGGATGTGTTGGAAAATATTAGCAAACAGATAGAAAGCATTATAGATACACTTAATGTTAAGAGAAATGAATTAAGTTTTGATGAAGTGAGTTCTCTAGTAGGTGACCTACTTTAGTAGGTGTAGGCTGAGGTACATGCCTGGGAAAATATTGAGGCAACAGTGAAGAAGGAATTCCCACTCCTCCTACAACAGTAGTAGATTATTCTATTATTTTATTCTTTATTTGAATTGTCCCAGTTCCACTATTCTTTATTCTTTGAAGAAGCAGGATGTTTCAGAGGAAGGATAACACATGTAGTGTGGGGAGATGTTGGACCCTAAAATATTGGCAAAGTAACAAGAGGCACATGTGTGCAAGACCAGTGATAAGAAGGGCGTTAAGGGGAAAGTACGCATGATAAAGGGGTTTAAGTGAAACCAAGGCATGCATAGGAGGCAGAACATGGGTTTTAAGGACTTAGCCATATTTAAAATTCTAGAGGAATTTGAGGAAAAGTGTGAGGACCTGAATAGGTGTGATGAGTGGATAAGGTACCAACATGGAACCTTTGAGGCCAAGAAAAAATTATATTCCATGCAGGGAATATTCCTAGAGACATCATTACAGAGAGTGGAGGGTTTGCAAAGGGATAAGAATTCACCTATGGAGGACCAAATCGACACTTGACATGTGATTTATGCTAGAGAAGGCATGAAGGTGGGTGTTTATTTTATATAAAGGAATGATCGGGCCAGAAAAAGAGAGAGACAGAGGATAGATGAAAGAGAAGAGAAGATATAGACACACAGAGAGAATGCATAGAGAATGCAGAGAAAGAAAAGTAGAGTAACATAGTTCTGTAAAAATGCTAAGGGTTTAGAGCACTTTGTGCTAGAGTGTTGTAAGGGATGCCATAAGTATATGTATGGGTATTGGGATATGTAACAAGGGTTGGAAAAGGAAAAAGTATAGTTAGGGTCTCATATCAGAGAAGCTTATAGGAGTTAAGTATGTTTCATTTATTGTATATGGTATGAGGTGAGCCTTTTGACTGTAATGTGGCTACCAAAACTATTTTAAATCAATATATGTGGGTTTGTTCTATATAACTTCTATATGGGTGTAAACCCTCCTGTTATATAACTTATCATGGCTCAGATCTAGTTTTTTATGATTCTTACAAATGTTATTTATCTTCTGTAATGCATTAATGTGTGGATCTATTAGTTGCACCTTCTACCTTTTTAAATAAGTGAATGTGCTTTTTCTTCTGAAAATAATCCTCCATTAATGGTGGAACCTTCTCACAAATATTGCATAAAGGAGTGGATCGGTGCCCATGTGTGCCTCGGGTCAATGCCCAGCACCTGTTGGGTGATAGGCTAGCATAATTAGAGTTAGAAGATAATATTAAGGGTAAATAAATGACTACAAATACCACATTTTATGAGCACGTGCATGCTTATTGTAAGTTACACTTAATTGTCAATTTTGGAAGCTTTTTTGTGCCAGTGGGCTTATTTTTCAAGAAGAAGGCATCATGTGACCCTAAATACTTGACACAAAATAGGAATAAAATCCATGTAAGAGAGAACTTCAAATTGTGTGCACAAGTAATGAAAAATTCACAGTCTAATTGCTAATTAAGGTGGTGTAAAACAAAAGGCATTTTAAATTTGGAATGATTTGCATGCAAAAAATAGTAGGTGAAGTATTGTAAAATAAAAACATAAAGCTTGAAAGTGAAGTAGGTGACCAAGAGACACCCATCCTTCATGACTATCAAAACATACAAGACCTATGTTTCCTTGGAAGGAGAAACATAAGAATAAATGGAGTTAGAGTGACACGTAGACATCAAGGAAGGGATGTGGCAAGTGACAAAAATATAACACTATGCACTGGCAGTGTGGGTAATGAATATATTGTGTGAATTGAAAAATTCAAAATCTAAGTAACATGATTCCCACATGTTGAATTTGTTTTTAGGATAAAAAAAAGAATTGGTGACATGCTTCTTTAGGCTAGAAAATCGATATATGGGGATTATGGGAAGAAAGGAGGATTGTTAAAGAATAGGAATTTTGATTGCATATGTAAAATGACATGACAGAAAAAGTAAAGGAAAGTTGAATTGAAAGTGTGAGAAAATACATGGTATCACAAAAATATATGTATTAAACATAGTGAGAAAGTGGATATGTGGCCTGAACTGGATCGAGAATTTTGCAATCAAGACATGTAAGATGGTATATCAATGTAAGCATTAAAAACGAGATAAATTTTATATTGTAAAAGTGAAAAATTAATAAATTATCATTTTTTCCTCTTTTATACTAAACCTGGAAATGCTGACCAAACACCTAGAGTTTTGTTCTCATTATTTATTTTCCTCTAATTTTTCTTTAAAATTTCAACATCCAACAAATGATCATTAAAATATGAGTTCCAAGAGTAATGTATGTGTTTGTACTCATTTCACATATGACCAAATAACTAGTAAAAACCTCAAGAATGTCAATATGGGTCAGTTTTTTTACATAACTCAGTCTGAGGCTCACACAATGTTTTCTCAATACATGCACAATGGTGGTATACCTCAAATATAATAATTCATAGTTTCGTTTAAATTCTTCAAGATCATCATTACATGTGTGAAACACTATTGCCCTAAGAAAATATATGTTTTTAATAGCAACAATTAGCCCAGTCCTCTAGTCACTCCTGAACACATTGAAGAGCTTCTCTAAATCCCAAAATACTTGGAGACTGTTGAGATCACAAAAGATTTTGCACATCAATATTTGGATGAAGACTCACTATGATGATCCAAAATCATGAACAAGAATTGGTTGGTCACTAAGAGGACTCATACCAATTATATTCCCAAAGAGGAATTGATTTCTAAGTTCAAATTGGAGACATGATCACCTTACTAAGTAGAGTGTTCAACATCCATTCTTCTCGTTATTTCCTACCATGGATGTACAAGTTCATTTTTCTTATCCTAGATCAAAAACTTCACATTGACTAGGCTATAATCATAAGTGAAACATTTCACATGTAGTGTATTGATGTGAATATGGCAGGTTATTTCTATATGACCTCTTTATCTCATTTATGGTGTAACATAAGAAGAATATTCACCGGTTTGGAAACTAGAGGCATAATGGTACTAGGTCAAAACCATTTTTTTCACTACTACCCACAACTAGAAATCAAATTACTTACATGCATTAATTTCAACATGTCAATGATGTTTTCCTCTTCTACATCATCAGAATGCTCGAGAACAAACCACGGGAAATATTTTCACATTAGGCCAAATAAGTGTTTTCAAAATGGGGCACATATTTCATTCAATTTATTACATTTTCACAAATCTGTGTCTATGGATACAATAAATTTTCCTACAAATTTCCAATGTAAGTGATAGGTGAGACCTCATGGAACTTTCTCAACAAATTTCATCAATAAAGTGCTTCTTGGGTGAAAAACATAGAGTTCGATTATGTTTCCCTATCTCCATTGGTGTCTACAAGTGTTCTTCTTTCCACATTACAGAGATAATGGATAAAGATATAATCATTGTAACGCTACACCCATTCATGAGAAGGTGAAAAATTGATATTTGTAATTTCATGGAAATAATGTTTAGTATGAGATACATACACTATATAAAGGTGGAAGAGTATTGGTTTGGTTGTGTATATGAATTTGAGGTTAGGTGACATGATTAGTTCCAAATGACTATGAATCAAATAATCAAATTCATACTTAAATATGTCCTGTAAGGAGTTACTGATATTGGCCTAGAAATGATTGATCCTACATATGATTTTATTGTAACATCACCTCTTCCTAAAATCAATTATTCTAGGAGAGATGACATGTCCCTCAACAATAACATTCAACAAGTGATCAAGAGGACTCTTTCTTGGTATGAAAGATAATTCGCCAAATGTACTACAAATGAAATAAATACACATTAATATCATAGGCTAGCTAACCTGAATGAGAAAAGAATTAAAAAAGATCCTCAATCACCCTCTCACCTGCCACACAAGCTACATCCTTTACATAATAAAGTACAAGGTAATGGAAACATGATTCAACACATGATCTACCTTTGGTGACTGTATGCATGCAAAGCTAACTAAGTTATGTGAATCAAAACTAAAACCTAGTAGTTCCAAAAAAAATCTAACTAAACAAGAACATCAAGATAATATCCTATAAAACTAACTTCTAAGTGCATGTAAAATTAATGAAATAAACTAACATGCTAAGTCATTTTACTCTTTAGATTTATAATCTACATGTGAACCTATTTAGATCCTAAAGCAATCAAACTGGTTTGGTGTTTTTCCTCAAGATGGTGAAAGGATCTCTCTAAAAAATGGCTACAAGGCCAATTTAGATATTCCTCTACTAACCAAACAAGAAGTATGGATACAAGGTGAGCAAGCTATTCCAACAATGGAAGTAAGGCTCAAGACCAGATGTCTATAGCTTTGGCTAATACAAATGAGGTGTAAACTTAGAAGTGGTGCACTAGGCTTGTATTTATAGGTTTCCATTTGGGAAATTTTAGAATCCTATTGCATGTGGGAAAATAGGTAAGCCCAAAAAATATAATTTTAACAAGTCAATGCACTTTTTGATTAGATTAGGAGATAATTAATCTCTTAGGATTAATTAAGGATCCTAAGTAGGCTTAGGAAGCTTTCTGAGAGCATCTGAAAGGGTTTTTGATATATTTCAAAAGTTCTGGAAGTAGGATTTAACCAATAAGAATATTTCTTGGTTAAATACAAGATTATAGGCTTGATTAACATATAATTAGCTAATTAATAGGATTATCACTAATCAAAATGTCATTAATTGGAATCTTGAGTGAATTAGAAGCGTAGTTAGATACCGAAGTGTCGTTATTTGATTAAAGTGAGAGGGAGTGAAGATCGTTAATGTAATTTAAGTATTAAATTTTCTTTGATTGAAATCTAGGTGTCTACATTTTCCCCTCTTTGGGTTGGCGTAAGTGATGCCACTTCAAATATAGTAGAAAAGTAGAGACAAGTAAATTTTGAAGGGGTAGAAGAAAAATTAGTAGAATGAAGGATGCCCCATCGAGTGTCGATGGGGTGATGAAAGAGGTTAGTCGATGATCGAAAAGATGAAGAGAAAAGACTAAATTTGGGGAAAATACTATTGCAATGGGATACAAAATATGATATACTGACTATCGATATAGAGTAGAGATGCATGCCTTGATCCCTGCATAACACCAGTATGAACATTTTTGTTGAAAAATTTCATGTGGGTATCATTTTGAAGAGCATGTTTTTCTTAACATATCTTTAGAAATGATTTGTAGTAGGTGATCCCTATTTCCCCAAGTGATTTGGAAGAATGGTGAAGGATAGAAGAGTATGATAGGGGAGGAAAATGAAGATGAAATGTAAATAGCTTGCATCCAGCTAATGTAAACAACTTTATTTCATCATATTGCTTAGGATTTACATCATCGGTCCTTTATTATATATAAGCATACAACAAAAGTATAAAAATACATGAAAAGGCATAATACAAACATTTTTTCATTTCTAAAAATTCTTAACTCAATACAACATATATAATGTAATGCAATACGAGAAATTAAACAAGCTAACCTAACATGGAAAATAAGTACACACACATACTCAAATAAACAACGTTCAAGAAATTGAGAGTAGTGATACCAAATTTTAGTGCTTGGATGAACGATGGAGAGCGATGGAGGAGGAGTGCTTAGAAAACTAGAGGAGGATATTTTGAAATTTGATGGATGTAAAATAAATTTTTAAGGGATTCCACCTGGATCCAAGGAGATAGATGTAACTGTAGCAAACATTTCTTCCCAAGGACAAGATGCTGATAAGGAGAATGATACACTCAAAAGGGCATCTAATACATGGTCAGACTTAGTGAAGAATGGAACTGCATAAAAAATTCCAAATAATTTACTTCATGTGGTCAAGGAGGCATCAAGATGTGTACTATAAATCCCTTACACTCTTTTAAATAGTACTACAAAAAACTTGAACAAAGCGCTGGTTAGAAAATTAGTGGGAGGAAGACCTAATGTTGATGTTGTGAGAAGATGGGCCAAACTCAAATGGAACCCTAAAGGATAACTGGAGGTAAGTTCTCTAATAAACGATTTCTTTATTTGTAAATTTATCATTCAAGAAGATATGCATAAGGTATTGGAAGAAGGCCCCTGGTTTTGGGGAAAATCAGAATGGTACTTTAGGAAGTGGGAGCCAAACTTTAACCCAAAGAAAGAAAATCTGAATCAATTCCCCGTTTGGGTATGCCTACCAAATTTCTCTTTAGAGTTATAGCATGAGGATATAATAATAGATATTTCAAACTCCTTGGGTTCATTGGTGCTAATAGATAATGCTACACTCAACATGACTAGACTTTTTTGTGCTATATTATACATTTATATTATCTCAGGCCAAGACATTCCTAATAGTATCAAGCTGAAATTGATATTAGGGATGTAGGAAATTTTTTTGAAATGGAATGCATACCATAAAAATGCACTAAATGTAATGGTTTGGGACATTCTACCCAAAGCTATAAGTATAATATTGTTAAGGTGTATCCTGTTGTTCCTTCAAATGAAGGAAAAGAAGATAAAAGAAAAGGTATTATGCAAAGTGCATCAGATCATAGAAAGATGTTCTTTTAAAACCATACTTAAGGGTACAAGCCTCTTAGAATATCTGAAAGAGAGGAACCATTGAAAACTCCATCTAAAAAGGTACTGGAAAAGGATGAAGATGGTTTCACACTAGTAGTAAATAGAAGGAGATCCAAATCTCTTTCAATGTCTAACTCAAAGATCATAGAAAAAAGAAGGAACAACCAAAAATTTCCTCATCTACTAGGAAGATGGATCTTTTCTCTTCGAGTAAATGGGTTGCCTCTAACAGTAAAGCCTCTGATCCTACAAATATGGAGAATGGAAACAAGGATGAACAGAAACTTGTAGGTTTTTCTCTAGAAGAATTAGTGGTGGAAGATATCCAAAAGTTGACTAGACAAGAACAATGTGAAACTATTACAGAATCTATGGAAAGATATAAAACAGTTGGATACTTGATAAACCTTTCAAATAAAGAAATCTTGAATGTTCAACAATTTTTCAATAAGTATTTGGAAGAGAAGAAAGATGAACTAGTAAAGGTTTCATCAGGAAATAAGGGTACGCCTTCTAAAGTAACACCTTTCAGGGAAAGAAGATGTGGTTTCATCAGGAAGAAAGGGGAGACGTCCAAATCAACACCATCTGGTAAAGGGGAAGATCCTGGGGGTAAAAAACTATCAATGTGGAGACTGTTAATACTAAACAAGGTAGACCTAATAAATTTGAATCAAGAAAAATAACTACTCAGAAGGATATAGATTCAGGGAAACATACCTGTTTGGACCAAAAGGTCTTTAGGAAAAATAAACCTAATCTCAGAAAATGAATTATATTTCTTAGAATGGAAGAGGGCTTAACAATACTACTAAATGGAGGATTCTTAGAGATTTGATAGAAGGTCATAATATAGATGTTTTAGCAGTTCAAGAAACAAAAATGGAGGAGAGTTTCCTAAATTCCTATAATTTTTTGTGGAAAAATTCTAAGGCTTATGATGTTAGTTCGAATGGTGCCTCTGGAGGGATCATTATTGTGTGAAATCCTTCCAATTTTGAGGACACTCTCTTACTAAAAAGAGACAATCATATGGTTTTCATGATGATAAATCTGGATAATGGAAAAATATGGGTCCTTTCAAACATTTATGCCCATACTCTTCACAAAGAAAGGAAAACATTGTGGCAGCATCTTCTAACTTTTAAAAATATTATCTCTGGCTCTGATTGGCTAGTGATGGGTGATTTTAATACCCATGTTTCTCTCTCAGAAAAAAATGGGGGATCTCAGGAGTATATTATTGGCATGGAGGATTTTAATGAATTTGTTCTTCATTCTTATCTTCTTGACATAGATCTAAAGGGCAGAAAATTTACTTGGTCAAACAGAAGAATTGGATCCCAACTTTTTCAAGTAAGACTTGATAGGGTCTTGTCTTTGAAGGAATGGTTAAAAAAGGATATATCTCTCTTTTATATACCATGGATAGGATCGGACCATAACCCAATTCTCTTGACAATTAATGATCCAACTAGAACAAAATCCCCCTTTCAGTTTGAAAAAATGTGCCTCCAAAGTGAGGAAATTAAAGAGCTCATTAAATAATGGTGGAGGTTAAATGTCCATGAAACAACGATGTTTATATTAACTAAAAAATAGCAGCATGTTAAAATGAATCTTAATAAATGGAATAAGAGGTGCTTTGGGAATTTATTCCAGAAGAAATATGCACTCAAAGATGAAATTGTAGACTTCCAGAGCAATATTGAAAGGATTGAATATGAAGCAGATTTGGAAGATTGTGAAAGGGAAATAATTCTTCTCTTGGAATATCACAACATTTTAGTAGGAAGAATCCTTCTCGAGGAAAAAATATTGAATCACATGGCTCATAGAGGGGGATAAAAATACTATATTTTTCCATCTAACCACTCTCAAGAGAAGGAGTTTTAATTGAATCAATAAAATCAAGAAAGGGGAAGGGTATATTTTGTAAGAAAAGGAAGAAATAAAAGATGAATCCATCTCTTTCTTTAAATACTTGTTAACTAATCAAGGTGATCCTAATTTGGATAAGGAGAATGATTTCCTTAATTGCACTCCATCCATGGTAATGGAGGATGATAAAAAATTACTCTCAGTAATCCCTTCCATGGAGGAGGTTTAATTTACCATTAAGCATCTTAGTCCAGATAAGGCACCGGGCCCAGATGGTTTTCAAGTTTTTTTCTTCCATCATTTTTGGGATATAGTAAAAAAGAATGTCTATAAAGTGGTGGAAGAATTTTTCAATCATAAGAAAATGCTTAAGGATATGAATTGAATTTTTTTAACTCTTGTTCCAAAATGTGGTAATGTGATGGAATTTAAATATTTTCAGCCTATAAGTCTTTGTAATACTACCTATAAAATTTGCACTAAAATTCTTGCTCTCCATTTACAATTGCTTCTACCTACTATTATTTCGGAACAACAAGGAGGTTTTGTTTTGGGAAAAAAAATTCAAGATGGGATCATTACTATAAAAGAGACTATACACTCAGTAAAACTCAGTGAAAAGGATGCAATGATCCTCAAATTGGATATGGCTAAGGCATACGACAGGGTCTCGTGGAGTTTTCTTGATAAAAGTCTCAACAATTTTGGATTTGACTCCTCCTTTTGGAGTTTAGTAAAGTCTTGTCTTTCCAATGCTTGGTTATTCATTCTCATCAATGGGGCTCCCTGTGGTTTCTTCCCTAGTTCACAAGGCTTGAGACAAGGGGATCAACTTTCCCCTTTTATTTTTATAAGCATGGTAGAAGCTCTTAGTAGAATACTTAATGTGGAAGCTAGAAAGGGAACTGTAAAAGGTATATCTCCTACTAGGGGAGTGGAAAATGTTTCACATCGGCAATTCGTCGATTATAATATTTTGGTGGGGGAAGCTACAGTTTCAGAAGCCACGAATTTTAAAAGGCTTTTAGATGACTACATGGAGGTTTTGCGATAGCTCGTGAACTATAGAAAAATTTCCATTTTCTTCCTTAATACATTGTACAGTTGAAGTAAGAAGATAGCTAAAATCCTTGAATGTGAAATCAAGCCATTACCCTCTTTTTACTTAGGTATGCCCCTTGGGGATAAGATACCTCTTAGTGGAAAATGGAATTTCCTCATTGAAAGGTTTGAGAGGAAATTAACTGAATGGAAAGAAAATATTCTATCACAAGCTGGGAAAATCACTCTTCTTAAAATATCCCTTCAAAGTCTCCCCATGTATGTGATGTCCCTCTATCAACTCCCTCTGAAAATTGCAGACAAACTTGAAAGTATTTTAAAATTTTGTCTACGGATCATAATCGAAAGTAAAGATAGAATTCCATTGGTGGTGTGGAAAAGAGTTTGAAAACCAAAAAAGATGGGAGGCTTAGGCCTTATAGATTGGATTAAAATGAATAAATCCTTATTAGCGAAAATTGGATGGAGGCTAATTAGTGAAGCTAGGGCTTGGACTAAGATCCTAAGGAAAAATATTGGGAGGATGCCAAAGATGAGAGATGGATTTTTAAACCGGATTCTTTCAATGGGTCAAGTATTTGGAAAGCTATAAATTGGGTGAAGGAAGTAGTGGAAAAAGGCTACAGATGGAAAATAGAAAAAGGTACAAAAATTATGTTTTGGATTGACAAATGGGCTGGTAAATTTAAGCTTGAAGATAAATTCCCCCAAATCTTGAAGCTACTAGAAGGAAAATATGGAAGTATGGTTAAAAACTACCTAACGGAGATTGGGATCTTTCAAACTTGAAAGTATCTGGAATTGGGTAGGTAGGATCTAAAAGAACACATGGATACTCTCAATGACTTCCTTAAAAACCATGTGTCTTATAACAATGAGGAATAAGATAGAATAGTCTGCCACAAAGAACAAAATGGAATACTCTCAGTAAAATTTACTTACACTTTATTTTATGAGGAGGAGATAAATGAGGAAGATATATTAGTGGGAAAGATATGGAATACAAATATTAGCCCCAAGGTTAATATTTTTAGTTGGCTTATGGTGATAAATAAGATTCTAACTATTGACAACCTTACTAAAAAAGGGTTTCATATGGTAAATAGATGTGTGTTATGTGAAGAGAATTTGGAAATAGTAAATCACTTGTTTATGGAATGTACTTTCTCTTCTCAAATTATATCTTTTATCCTTGGATTGTTTTTGGTTAACTGGGTAGGCCCAAATGAGGTTAGATCTTCTTGGAACTAATGAAGATTTCCTTTCACAAGCCAAGGTATAAAGAATCTATGGATTATTAGTCTTGGACTTCTGTGGTGGGAGGTTTGGAAAGAATGGAATCAAAGGATTTTCAAAGGTAAGAAACTTCCCATCAGGCTTATTTTTAATAAATGCATACAAGCTGTTAGAAAAAAATTCTCTATCCTTAAAAATAAAGAAGTGGAAATCGAGGAAAGAGTAAAAAATATCATCAACAATTGGAACTTATCTTAGGATCCCCAACCTAAGAAAAGTAATCCAAGAGAAGGGGTAAGATGGATTAACCCCAAGGAGGGTTTTATCAAGCTAAATTTTGATGGAGAAACTAAAGGGAATCTCGAGAAGGCTGGTGGAGGAGGTGGTTTTTTTTACTCTAAAGGTAAATTTATTCTTGCATACTTCTTTAATTTGGGCCTATAAACTAACCGTGTAGCAGAGGCAGCGGTGATGTATTGGGGATTTAAGATTATGGAAGAGAGAGGTTTTTAGTCTCTAATTATGGAAGGGGAATCTTTAAATATCATCTCTTATATGAAGGGAAAAAACTTGTCTTCTCTATCTATAGAGGACTTTATTAAAAATGCAAAAAGGAGTATGTCTTCTTTCACCGAAATATCCTTCCAACATATTTATCATGAAGGAAATAGATTGGCCAATATATTTTCTAACAAAGGGGTGGAGACTATAGACTTTAATGGGATTGAAGATTCAACTAATCTTGATGCTCAAATAAATAATAGTCTAAAAGGAGACTATGAACCCTATTACATATCTCTTTAATGATGAAAACTAAGGATGATGTGTCTTATAAGATGACATTTCACGAGATGATGAATATTAGACTCGTGTCAAGAAATTTTTTTAATAAATCCAAAGATTGGATTGACAGGGATAATCATTTTATCATCTTGTGCTTCTCAAACATAATTTATAAAAGTGGTTTCTTGAATAGACTGTGGGATGGAAATTTTCTTGGTCACAAAAGAAAGAAGGGCTACAACTACAATGTGGGAGTCAACCTTGTAAGATGATATCCATACACGATTCCAAAAATGTCACAGGAAACTTCTGAGTTGTTGGAAAAGGCATGTTTGATGAGTTTTTTCAAAAAATTTGATGGTTTTGATGAAGATCTGAGTGTTGAGGTGGCTAAAAATTGGAATGATGGCCATGTCTATGTCTAGAAGTGTTCTTTCACTATATCCCTGAAGTTTATTACTAGATTAATTGGTCTATCCTTGGAAGGAAGGTACATTTTAAAACCCAAGTACAATTACATCCTAGAGATTGATAGCTTTATGTAAGGTAAGGGCACTCTTAAACAACTTCATAATGGTTATGCTAGGGAGGATTTTCCTTCACCATATGATGAAATTTCCCTGTTATTGATTTCTTACATAACCGTGGAAGGGTGTTACAAGGTTTTTTATGGGTATCATTTCCCGATGTTTAATCATATAAGAAATGATAGGATTTACAACTTTCCAAATTATTTTTATTTCTATGAAGCAAGATCTGTTGATAAGGTTTGAAGAGGTAATTTTACTCGTCCTTTACATCAAGGGATTATTAAATCTATGCTTAAGTTTGGCACTCCTCGCATGGGGAAAAGTGAAAACTTTTGGGCCAAACTAGTGAACCCTAGATAGGAAGATTTGGGGAATAATGAGAATTATGAAAAAATATTGATATTCCATGTATGGAGGACGTGTGAAAATATGTGGCCAAAAGAACTAGGTAAAGTATGGAAAAATAAAATGCTAAGAAAAAGAGTAAGGAGAGTGGGGATTTAGGACTTCATGAGAACAAATATGTTAGCTAAGATTCTGGAGATCAGAGAGATGAAAATGAGAAACAGTTTAGCATTGGGGGTGAGCAAGAGGATTGTGAAGAGTTTCATGGAAACACTGAGGGTCATACTTCCCAAAATATGGATGAAGCTATTGAAAACCTGAAGGCTCTCAAAGTGGCATAAAATAATTTGTTTACTGCCCAGGACTCAGAGGTTAAATATAATGTTTTCTTGAGGTTAGGACTCAGAGGTTAGGACTCGGAGATTAACACTACAGGCTTGATATAGACATCAATAGACACAAAATTAGCATGGTGAACATAGACTTGAGGGAGATTCTGGAGAAGGTTGAAAAACTCACTACCATATTCCTCAGTGAATAATTAAAGAATGCAAATGAGAGATGTCTCTCCAAAGATCAATATATTTTGAAGATGAAGGAGATGATTTTGCATATTAGGGATGTTCACATTCTCAATGTTAAGATAACCGTACATCATCTCAAACTCTTGGCTAAAATGATCCATACCATGGAAATTTCTAAGGAAAAGGTAAAGGATGGAATTGGGCCTAAAGTTGAGATAGTTGCACCTGATTTTCAATATTGGAAGACAACCATTGCCAACTTGGTAAAGTAATGGAATGAAAGCATACACACAGTGGGATATCATATAAAATAATGAATGGTAGATGATTGTTTAATTCTTGGTGGAAAGTTTTGTTATGTTGTTAGTTTTCTTGCCTTTGTTGTTAAATTGGTCTAGATGGATTGCTAGTTTGGTTAGTATGGCTACTTGTTTCTATATGTTTTTATATAGTGGGGATCCGATGGGTATACCTTTGGCCTATTTTTTTGTGCTCTAGATCCTCATAACCCTTTTTTACCTCTAATAAAAAAACAACATTCAAGAAAATTGCACTAATGTTTTTGTTATCAAGCTTCAATTTTGACATGTGTGAATTAACAACAAGGGTTAATGACAGTGACCCAAGAAAGGATACATGTGAGGGGAATATACGAAGGACACACGGGTCCCATGGAAAATCAATCATGTAGTATAATACTGTCCTAAGAAACACTTTTGTGTATGGTAAGGTAGAGATAGCAAGCAAACCGGCTTTTGTTGATGAAGGGGAGATCAAAGTGATCCGCGATCCACGTACAAGAACAAGAGAGAATAAAATAAAGATGTTTAATAAGATTATTTTCAATGTTTGAGTATGATGTATGTGATATAGGCTTCAGCTGTATAGATGCTCATTACTGATTTTTTGATTTATGTGATGGTTTCAGATTTTTAGTATTTTTGTGACAGTTTTATATTGTTTTTGAATTTTTGATGGAAACGTATTTGAAATTTTATATTTTTCTAACCAACAGATTTGAATGTTTTGGGAATTTCAAAAGTTTTTTGTGATTTTCTAAACATTTTTGAATGTTTTTAGTATTTTGAAAGTTTTATGAAGCTATGTGTAAGAAGAAACATGGATACCCCTAGCAATAGATGGGATGTACAAGGGAAAAATGTCATGAGTATGTTCAATACAATAAATATGTGAATATGTCCCCAAAATTAGATGGGAATATAAAAAGGAAAACCATTAACATATATACAAGAATAGAATTCATCCATATTAAGGTGAAAGGGGATAGGTCCAACCGAAACTCAGCCAAAACTAGCTTAGGATAAAGCAAATGTTCCCTATAAATATGAGAATGTTCATGGAAATTGAATCCTCCCAAGGCGTCGAAAACCGGTTTTCACCTAGGGACTTGTCTAAAGTGTCACAATTGCGTGGTTTTCACATTTGGATGACTTGTTTTCTCTTTACTTTTTCTTGACTTTTTGATTTTTTTGCTTGTTTTTTCTGATTTTTTAGGAATTCCATACTCAAGCATATAACCACTTGAGGTGTAAGGAATTCATGGGTTCCTTTAGTTCCTCACCATCTGAGTGAGAAAGTTTTTAGGCCCCTGAACCATACTAAGTGACCACAACATATGGTCCTAACTAGTTTTTCTCAAACTTTCCTTTCTTTTCTCTTTCTTTGGTGGTGTTAAACTGATTTTATTTTAGCACTAAATCTCCTACCTCAAACTAACAAGGTATGATATGCTTGTTATAGCCACAGGATACACTTTTAATTGATTGAGTACGTGGATGCATCTTTTGTCTAGTAGTTCCAACTCTTCTAGTCTACCCACACAGTAGTCTTCATTTGTGTCCAGATAGTCTCTAAGAGATATCCTTAGGGAGGGAAGCTCAATTTCTAGGGGTATGATGGCCTCAATGCAAAAAACTAGGGAGGAGGGTGTTGCACCAGTAGGAGTTTGAATGGAAGTTCTATATGTCCAAAGGAAGGGATGGATCTACAAGTGCCAATTTTGACCTATTTTTCTTACCATATTTTCCATAATCTGAACAAGGATTTTGTTATAGGCCTCTAGTTGTCCATTACCTTGAGGATAATAGGGAGTAGACCATTTTAGATGTATCTATAATAATTAGCATAACACCTTTACAGCTTTGTTCTTAAAGTAATTACCATTTTCTGTTACAATGGTGGAAGGGATGCCATAATGGTAGATAAGGTGACTCATGATCAAGTTGGAAATCTAAGCTCAAGTGACATACGTGAGGGGGAAAACTTCCACCGATTTGGTGAAGTATTATGTGCTCGTTATGATATGAGTATGGTAATCTAAGGAGGTAGGAGTGAGCTTCCCTATGAGATCTAATCCCCATTTTGAAAATGACCATGGATTTGTTATTGGTTGCAAGGCTTGTACTGGTGCATGAATGATATTTCCATACTTCTTACATAATTCACACTTCTTAACATAGTTGCAACAATCTGATTTCATGGTAGGCCAATAGTAAACTACTCATAAAAATTTCCTAGTGAGCACCATTCTTCTTGTGTGAGCCCCACAAACACCTTCATGTACCTCTTTAATCACTTGAATTGACTTATCAAAATTAATATAGTGCAATAAATTCCTATCATAGCCACAATGATAAAGGGTGCCTCATAGGATGGTATAACAAGCTATGCGTTAGATAAGGATTCTTTTCTCAAGGTGGGAAATTTATGGGGGAAAGGTACCATTTTGTAGGTAATTATAAATGACCAAGGGGAAAAAGGACCAACAACTTCACATATCAGACATGATTTTGGAATGTCATATGCAGGAACTCACAAATGTTCAACAAAGAAAGGAATTTTACTTAACCCTGGCAAAATGTGAAGCAATGATTGAATTGTGTCCATGACATCTGCCGACCGATTATGTGCCCTTGGTATCTATTCAAAATTAACACGTATAAAATACTCATTTATAGTCTTAATGATCCTATTATAAGGGATGAGCTTATCATCCTTGAATTTATACTTGTATTGACTTATTTGATGATCAATTGTGAATCCCCAATGACCCTTAGTTGTCTCATATTCCATCTAATAGAAAGTTTTAACTCGGAAATGAGGGCCTCGTACTCTTCTATATTATTGGTACATGGGAAAATTAAACAAAAATCATACGAAATGAATTATCTTGTTGGGGTGAAGAGTACCACACCGGCTCCTGAATCATGGAAAGTGAATGACCCATCGAAGTGTAATTTCCATATGATGGATTCTTCAATAAACATTAGGGACGAATCTGATAGATCCAAACACAATGGTTATGTTCCTGGTAGGGGATATTTAGCTAGTTTATCGGCAAGTACATGTCCTTTGAGTGACTTTTGGTTGAAAAATTCAACATCAAACACAATTAGTAGGATGATCCAATTAACCATCCTCCTAGTAAGCACAGTTTTAGACAAAAATTATATTAATGGATCAGTTTTAGAGATAATCTTGGTCTTGTTATTTAATAGGTAATGGAGAAGCTTTTTAAAGGAAAAAACCAAAACTAAGAAATCCTTTTCAATTTGGGGATAATTCATCTCATAAGTAATTAAAGTGTAGCTAAGGTAATAGACCACTCTTTCTTTTTGTCTTAGATCGTATTGGGCTAACAGTGCACCAATAGCATATTGGGTGGCTAGGATGTATAATAACAAAGTTTCTCCTGGAGTAGGCGGCATGAGAACTGGAGGACTAGTCAGATATTGCTTGAGTAACTCAAAGGATTGTTGGAATTCAAGGCCCCAATGGAATAAAAAAAAATTCTTGAATAGATGGGTGAAATGATGGCACTTATCTGTGAGCTGAGAAATGAAATGAAGGATTGCCTAATTTTTTCCTTGTAAGCTACATATCTGATTAAGGTTCTTTAGTAGAGGAATTTTGGTAATAGATGTAACCTTATCCAGATATACTTCAATCCCTCTTCTCGAGACAATGAATCCAAATAATTTTCTTGATTGCACACTAAACACACACTTCTTTGGATTTAGTCTAAATTTTTAGTCTCAAAGGCATTGAAAGATACGCCTCAACACTTCTAGGTGTTCTTCTCTATTCCTATACTTTCCTAGGATATCATCAACATAGTATTTCATGATGTTGTTCATTATGTCATGAAAGATTACTACCATTTCTCTTTGATAGGTTTCCGTGACATTTTTGAGACTGAAAGAAATTACTTAGTAGACAACGTTCCCTAAGGATTTGTAAAGGTAGTTTTGTGTTGATCTTCCTCTATAATATTTATCTAGTTATAATTGGAAAATCTATCCATGAGGGATAAAATTTTGTAACATACATTTGAATCAACAATCATGTCGATGTTAGGTAAGGGAAAATCATATTTAGGATATGTCTTATTGATATCTCTAAAATTAATGCATATCCTGATACCAACTAGTTTCTTTTATACTTGCACTATGTTGGATATCCATTTTGAATAATCTATAGGTTTGATAAAACCTACCACTAATAACTTTTCCAGTTCTTCTTTGACTAAAAGTTCTACATGTGGGTGTATCTCCCTTAGCTTTTGTTTGATATGTTTGGCATCTGGATACACCACAAGGTTATGTACTACTAAATATGGGTCTAAAACTTGCATATATGCATATGACCATGAAAATATGTCTACAAATTCTCATAGTAGCACTAAAAAAAATTTCTACTCCTGCGCTAAGAGTGAAGCTCCCAACTTTACCATTCTAAGGTCATCTTTTGTTTTGATATTGACATTTATGGTCTCTTCTACCAACATTTTATACATGTCCTACATGCACGTAGGATCAGGAAGTAGATTTATTTTTTCTTCCAAGGGTGTTGCAATGATATTTTCACCTTGGGTGTGGTCACTTTTAATGTCCTTTGATTTTTCTATTTGTTTTTCTGCTAGCGCCTCAAAGAGGTTTTCACTATGCGTTTTGGACTCTTTTTTTGCCGAGGCTTTTTGGAAGAATTTTTTCCCTCACTTTAATTTATGTTTTTCTGACCAAAAATCTCAACCTCCTCCCCAACATATGCACATGCATCCAAATTGATGGAGAAACCCTTTTTGTGGTCGTCGATTAGAATGTTGTCACGAATACCCATGAATTCTATAGTTGCCTCATCATTTTTAAAGAGATTGATCAGTACATGAAGTTGTTGGTCACAGTCAATGAGATTGGGATACACAAGGTTTATTTAGGAGTCAAAATGGGATAAGGTTAAGATATATGTATCTAGAAAAAGGTTTGTGGAGGCAAGGTCTTCGTATAGGCTACAACAGGAATCTATGTCGCTATCCGAATGAGATGATCTATCCTCATATTTTGAACAAGTAGCATCAATTTTCAAGGGTGGAATTACATGAGGCCTAATACCAATTCCGTGTGCATCTAGTTTGTAATGAGGAATTGGGATAGGCTCTAGTCCACCTTGTCCATATGTGTCGCACTTGTATCCTTTATAATCCATGATAGACATCATTCTCTGAGATTTGGTATATTCTGGAGCTTTGTGACTTGAAGCTTTTGTACCTTTGGGAATCCATTTTCTAGGTGAATCCAACATTTTCTCATATGATAAGAGGACACGAGAAACACATTTCTCAAAAGGACTAATATAACTATCTCGGGAGATCTTAAATTGGAAACTTGGTCTGCCCTGTGTTTTTGGTGATGGTTAAAGGTCGAAAACCAGAAGGGCATGTTGGAGGTTATACTGCTCAATTGGGAAATTTGATAGGACTTTCATCTCCCATGTAAAAAAGGTAGAAACAAAAGTGAGAGCACTTTCATCACTATCACTTAGCGTGTCTAGATCAACATGAGATTTTAGAGCTTCGGTTTGTAGTGGTATAACTATATCTACAAAAGGACATTCATATGCTACCTGAGAGAAACTATGTAAGGATCTCCAATGCATGAATGGTTATGGATCTTCTTGAATAGTTATCTTTTTCCATTATGATATAGCTTGATGCACTGATGAAAGCTCAAGGGTAAAACCTACAAGACATATATCCATGGGTGGCCTAGGATCATATTATAGGGAAGATCCAAGTCAAGGACATGGAACTTAGTGTTGTGATATGTCGGGACTACTTCCATAGGAAATACTATTGTACCATCTAATATTTGTTTTGCATTGTCATATGTTATGATGGTGATTACATGAGAATCTAATTCTACCTTTGTTTGTCCCATCTATCTAACCAATTTCAAGGTGAAAATTTTCAAACCAGACCCGTTATCCATAAGCACTCTCTTTATATTTCTTCGAGTAGAAAATGCCTCTAGGTATAGGGGTAGGTTATGAGTTTGTTTTTCATGTGGAATTTCACTTTTATTGAAGGAAAGGTCTTCCACATGAGCTAGGTTTGTAACCACCTCTTGGAAGTGTGAAGGATCGATATCGGTTTACGCTCTTGACCCATAAGTTTTTTATAGAGGATGTCTTTATGAATTTTAGATATATTGAGAAGACATGGGATTGAAATAATATCAATGGTCTTCTCAATTTGTTCTAAAAGATCATACTTACTATCCTAAGGGGTAGGTAGAGGAGGTTCTAGAATCATCAGACCAGTGCATCGTGCTACCAAAACATAATATTTTCTCTTGATTCTTATGGCATTCACATGCTCATCAGACAAAAAAATACAGTCAATAAGTGAATAAAATGGGTTACTGGTTTGACCATAAATGTAATTGTTTATTTTGTAATCATTGGAAGATTGGACTTGATCTGGATTTTTCATTTCCTATTTGTTATGTTTAGGAAATGGTTCTTTGAATATTCCCATATTTTGATTGGGTGTTTGATGAGGCTCAAGTGAATAGACTTAAATCTCTCTACTTTCAATAAGGTCTTGGACAGAATGTCTTATCTTGAGGCACTTGTTTGTTTTGTGTCTCTTGACACGATGATACTTACAATATTCATGGTCTTTATACCATGACATTTTAGGTGCATCATCGGCATATGGTACTGTTGTGGGGTACTAGACCATGTTCACTATGTCCAACTATTTCAAGATCATGGATTTGTGAGAGGAATGAACACCTGACGTTTGACGATGGGTTAAATCATCCCTTTAGTGAGTTTAATAAGAGGACCAATTTTTACTACCTGGACACTTTTAGAATTTTTGTTGTCTTTGGAAAAGGGTTTCAATATCCATTTTGTGATCAAATCTTTCTTGATTTGGGTACCCTTTTCTAAAACTTCTTTGAAGTTACTAATATAATGAATTTGTAAATGAAACACAATATGGGTTCAAATTAGGTATGAAAATGCTAACTAATTAATTTTTTGGATCGAACAAGGTAAGTAACTAGCTATCCCCCGCCATCATTGCAAGAAACTAGAAAAAGTTTCATTTGTTCTTTGCTTCACGCTACATAGGTCTAACATAGTGACATCACTTTCAGACATTTAATGAGAAATGATGTACAAATCTCTCTGGTAACTTAGGCCATGTAAAGAAAATCCCCTTAGGGATGTGGAGTAACCACTCCAAATATTTACCTCCTAAACTTTGTGGGAAGAGGTGTATGAGGTAATTATCATTATAGGCTACTTCCTGGCATGCCATGTAGAAGTCCTTTATGTGATCACGTGGGTCACCCTTACCTTTTTACTTTTTAAATTTGGGGAAATCAAAATTCTTAGGGAACGGTGTACTCAGAATAGCCTTATCAAAGGGGTAAGGACATAGTTATTTGAATTTATACTTTTTCTTATATCCCACATTACTTTCTTGGAGGCTCATAAGTAAACTCTTCATGGATTGCAGGTGAAACTGATATATACACCCTATTGTACTTCAATGTTTTTCCCTCTTCTTTCTCTTCAGTATGAAGTTCACTATTCTTAACCTTATGTTTCTCTTGATGTGTGATTTTATCTGTATCTTTTTGCACATGGGAAGCTAAACTAGATAATTTTCTACTAAGGGTTTGTATTTGTTGTTGTATAGTGACTTTTTCATCCTTAGGTCCTTCTTGATTTTCATGCATAAGAGGTGTTTCCTTGTGCTTGTATTTTATCCCAAATTTTCAAGGTATATTAATAAGTGGTAATTCATAACTGCTCATGTATTTGGGTACCTCAGTTTCGGCATTGTCATTTTGGTGATATGAAGTAGAGGCATGTCCTTATTTTAATTTATCATCAAAGTTAATAAGATGATGTTGTGCTTCTTATTCTTCATAGGTGATATAGGTAGGTGGAAAAAATTCATATTTAGGTGACATATTGAAACCTAACTCTACCACCCATGTAAGTACCCTATCTTTATTGAGGAAAAGGAACTCATCTAAGCATGTGGGATCAAACTCAAAATCATCTCAAGGTGAGTCTTCCTCATCACCACTATTATCAATTAGGTCATCTTTGTCTTTCACTGTAGCAAATAGAGGTCCTAAATCATGACTAATGAAAGGATTAGACCCCAATATCTTATATGCCATCCTTGTAATATGGGGCATAAAGGAAATTGTTTATGAAGGTTTTTTTAATGTGATCAATGATATGATAATCCTACGCTAAAATCCTACTAACACGACTGTTGTAACATTTACTAAATAATTCCTAACAATTGCTCAAGGAATGTTGAGTGTCAAAGAATAAATAATCCAAGGATCTAATAAGGATTTCTCTAGAAAAATAGATCAAAACAATGAACAAACATAAAGTGCAATCATGTAATTTTAGTAAACCAATTCAACCTAAAGGAACATACTCTTTTTGCAAAATGCATTATCAAAAGGTAGGTTAGGTACAAATAGTGACAACATGATATCACTACTTAGTTCAAGTTTGATACAAGCAAGGCCTAATTACTAAGAAGGTGTTGACGTGATCCCCTAATAAGGTATACCAAAACCATTTTTAGAACCAAACAAATTCCAAGTCGTGAAAAGGGTGGATACAGATGTGGGCAGTGTAACAACACTATTTGGATACGTAAGTCAATCTTTGTAGGAAAATTCAATATTTTTAGTATCAAAATGATGTCACTATAATGCTAAAAAAGTAATGATGTTGTCCAAAACTTAAGTCATTTTTTAGGAAAAAACTAAGTCTAGTTATAGGAAGAAGTTGTTATTTATGCTAGTGTAGAAATAAAACTTCACAACTTAAATCAAGTTTCCCAAGGAAAACAACACATAAGTATCCAACTTCTAGTGATAAGATACATGAAAACATAATAACTCAAAGAATTTAAATAATTAGATTTTCCTAAATACAATGATATTGTGTCTCTATATGGGTTTGAGACAAAGGGCCTACTAGAAAATGAATACGTACCATTCACACTTTCAACACTTACATTCTGGCATTGTAACCTGCTCAGTTAAGTAGACCACAAAATTAGTGGACATGATTATTCCTAGCAGTATCTACGTGTGTTATTTTATTTTGTACCAAAATTGACAACAATAATACAAAGGAGTAAAACCAAGTGGTGATGAAATTAACTAAGTATAACTTTGGAAAACTTTCACCTTACCTTAAGGAAAGTGAAAAACCAAGATAAAGTAACACGTCGTAAGTTTCATGATGAATATCACTAGGCCCCAACTTCAATAAAGTCTCCCCTTATTAGACCAACAAGGTTTTAACTTCAAAATAAGTTAGTGCTTTGTGATGGCTCTTTAGAACACTATGTTTTGATTCGTTCAAGTTGGCCTCAAGACAAAATGGATTCCTATTTATTTCTCTCAACTAGGTTTCATAAAATATCTTTGAGATCTCGGTTTTCCAAGGAATTCGCACTGACTAAACCTTGGAGTATCCCATATTTACTTTTACCCCTTCAATACAATAGAAAATAAATGCGCTCAGTTGTATTTTCACTGGGGTCACATAAAGATAATTTTGACTCTATTCTCACAAGTGTGTACTAGATAAGTAGGTAGTGAGGTTCTTCCCATTTCCTCCACAAGGTTACCTCTTACATGGACTAGTATTGGGTTCCTAAGAGAATCCCTCTTAATATATTAAGGCTTATGCCAAAGGAATTTTCTCCTAGTTCAAAGTGGATGAGTCATAGCTCTTAATCGAAACCTGCATATACAGTGTGTTGATTGATGAATGTGGTGTGTTTTTTATCTTTCAAATTAGGAAATTTGGTTTTGCACATCGTTGGAAACCTACAAAAAACATTTTTTTTTTGTTTAGATCTTGATTCTTTCGCAAGCGTATTATTGGTCCTTCATACAAATATTATTAGTTCTCCAAAAAATCAAAACATTATAAAAAGAGGATAAAATGTTATTTATAATTCTCAATATCATCCTGAGACACACAAGAAGGGCATACGTAATGAGGAATCCTACTATATTGTGAAATGTAAATATTCATAACCTTTGTGTGTAAGCAATGTATTTTTAACCAAGTTTATTTGTTCTTTCCCTTAATCTTAATGAAATCATAATAAAGGTATATAATCATTTTTTATTCCCAATATCACCTAGAAGGTGCAAGGGAAGAGCATACGTGATCTTATCTTTATAAATGAAAATGTGACATTTATTAACTTATCCAAACAATTTAGCATAAAGCATGATCTTATATACCCTACAAATCAATAATCAGCCTTAAAAAACCTTGCAAGAGTTAGAAATATTCAAGATTGAATCATGCAAACTTTCAAAATAGAACCAAGTTTTAATCGGTCACACCTGCGCACCCCTAACAATGTATGTGCACTCCTAGAAGCACATGCATACCTTTGTTAGCGCTTATGTGCCCCTAATGGCATATGTGCACCCCTATTGGCATATGCATGCCCCTAGAAATAGAACAAAGGGAGCGGGAAAAAAAATATAGTGTATGTGCGGCCAGTGAAGCATATGTGTGCCCTTAATGATGCATGTGTGCTTCTAATAGCGTATGTGTGCCCCTGGTAGCAAAACACAGAGATCATGAAGCAGTATTGTGTTTGTGTGGCCATTGAATCATATGGTTCCCCTAATGACACCTGCACACCCCTAAAAGTGTATGCATGCCCCTAGGCTAGAAGACAAATAGGGAAAGAGATAGTGGTGCATATGTGTGGCCAGAAAAGTGTATGTATGACCTTAACAGTGCATGTGCATCCTTAATAGTGTATGCACATCCTTAACAACATATGCATGCCCCTTCCTGTAAATCACTAAAATATGGGGTTTTTTGCAAAAAAAAATGTAAAAATCTCAAAACTTGGTCTTTTTAATCCAAATCCAGCAACACTTTACCTCATTTGATCCTACAAAGAGCATCAAACCTAATCAATTCCAACTAAACTATTTAAGAAAGCCTATGTTTAACCAAAAATGTAAAAGATGGTTAGTTTAAATTTTTTTGAAACAAATCTTGAAATTAAATGATAACGGAGTTTGTCCCACCGAACATGCCAAATGTATGCATGCAAAGCTAACTAAGCTATATGAATCGAAACTAACACCTAATAGTTCCAAAATAAAGCTATATAAACAAGAACATCAAGATAAGAGCTTATAAAACTAACTTCTAAGTACATGTAATATGAATGAAACAAGCTAACATGCTAAGTCATTTTACGCTTTAGATTGCTAATCTACATGTGAACCTATTTAGATCCTACAACAATCAAAGCGGTTTGTTTTTTTGTCTCAAGATGGTGAAAGGATCTTTCTAAATAATGGCTACAAGGCCAAGTTAGATATTCCTCTACTAACCAAACATGAAGGATATATGCAAGGCGAGTAAGCTACGATGGAAGTCAAGCTCAAGATCAGATGTCTATAGCTTTGGCTTATACAAATGAGCTATAAACTTAGAAGAGGTGCACTAGGCTTGTATTTATAGGTTTCCATTTGGGAAATTTTAAAATCCTAGTGCATGTGGGACAAAAGGTAAGCCCAAAAATTATACTTTTTACATGTCAATGCACTTTTTGATTAGATTAGAAGCTAATTAATCTCTTAGGATTAATTAAGGATCCTAAGTAGGCTTAGTAAGTTTTCTGAGAGCATCTAGAAGGGTTTTAGATATATTTTAGAAGTTCTTGAAGTGGGATTCAACCAATAAGAAAGTATATTGGTTAAATATAAGAGTAGAGTCTTAATTAACATATAATTAGCTAATTAAGAAGATTATCACTAATCAAAATGTCATTAATTGTAATCCTAAATGAATTAGAAGCATAGTTAGATAACTAAGTGTCTTTATTTGACCAAAGTGAGAGGGAGTGAAGATCGTTAGTATAATTTAAGTATTAAAATTTCTTTATTGAAATCTAGGTTTATACAGTGACTAGTGAACCTAAAACATGTATCTGGAATATCATAGTCAATCCAACATTCATCAACTCATAAGAATTAAAATTTTCAAGGGTTAATCAAGAACACCACTTTGTAGTTCATGGTATCAAATCAAGCACAAGTTCTAGTGATTCAAATCTCTAATTCATACAATCCTTTACTTCGTAGAGATATTTCACAACCTTCTCCCACACGTCAGGAAGATGTTATGATAACTCCTCATCATCAAAATGAAGACTTCGTTTATGCCCCACCTAAATTTGAGTATCATCCACCAATACAGGACTGACTCCCACCTAATGCAAGAATTTTATGTGGTGAGCTGATTGGAGAAATACCCTCTTGGCTACACGAAAAAATCAAGAATAGGAAGATAACCATAAAACCCATCACAATTGACCTTGAATCTATTTCATCAATAATAGATTCTTTCACTCCCAATAATCCTAAGGTCATCTCCAAAGTTGTAGTCAATAAGCATGGAGTTTGGTATGTTGACAAAGAAACACCAATTGTTGATAAAGACAAGAGGGAAATGAGTTTTTCAAACTATAAATTTTCCAGAGTAATTATTATAAAATAGACCATTGAAATTGATGTTTATTATGCTCAATAATACATTTATATAGTTTTTGCGATGTAGAAAATTATAAATATCATATAATCCAACTTAAGTAAGAAATTTTATAGCTAATAGAATATGTACAACATCTCATCGACCCAATTTCTTCTACTATTCAAGTTCTTTTTGTAGTAATGGTACCAGATCAAGAAACCCTTATGTTATCTAAATAAATAAATAATATGGGTCATATAAACAAATCATGAATCGATAATTTTCTAATACAAGGTTTTTGGATCATCGAAAAATCTATGAGAATTTACGATAAGGTTCATACTTATCTAGATTTAATTCTACATTTCACAAAGTATCTCAAGACCAATATAACTGCTCTTGAAAATATTTATCTTGATATTAAATAACTTTCATAAATGGGATTCTCATCTCTTGTCAGTGAAGGGATCTTAAATTTCAATCACCGTGGGTTTCACATTAGATGGTTAGATTTTTCCAAATTCAAGAAAATGGTGCTCGATGATTTAAAATTACAATCTAATGGTGTAAAAGAAAAATGGGAATAAATCATGTGTGCAATACAAGAATTCATTGATGACATCCCTTGCAATTTCATTAACAGTCAAAATCAAAGGAACTATCTAAAATCTCTCAAAGAGCAATTGATTGATTTAGTCAACAATCAAGATTCTTCTTCAACAAATCTTAGTATCAATTCTCTTGAAAAAATGATCAAAATTTGAAGTTTTTTTTCCAACATGGAAGATAAAATGATGGAGTTTCATATGGTTCTTGATATTATTTTGGAAATACAAGTCATCTGTGAGAATTTCCTTTCACCCCACTACTTCCCTAATGAGTCAAGAATGATGGAATCACTAGATAAATTCAGGAAATTCAAAATGGAAAGATTCTTGGACCTGGGGTTTTCAAAATGATATTTCAATGCTTTGGTGATGTTATCCTTTGTGATCAATTATTTCATTTATCCTATGATTGAGATAATTAGATTCTTGGCCCAATGGAAAAAGCACTAATCTTAGGTGTCATGTTAGAATCTATGTGTCAATGTTTAGTCTATATGTTTTCCATGTCACTTTTTAGTGGGGTCCACATGTACCCACTTATTCCAAATAGTTGTAATAATTTTATTAAGTCACTTGGGTCATAAATCGATTTTAATAAGGTGACTTTATTTTATTCAAATAAAGCTAATTAATTAAAGTAACTTAATTAAGTTCTAATATGGTGTCATAAAAACACTAACTACTTTGTAGAAAAAAATTTGGTTATAAAAGGAAGTTAGAGGTTATTTATAAGGGACTCTTGGAGAAAGGATAAAATATTGTTTGTAGAGAGGTAATAACAAACTATGTTCTATTGTAACAATAAATAAAGTAACATTTATGAAGAACTTTGTGTCTTGTGTTTGTTTCTTTCCTTATCGCATATTACTCTTATGTTTAATGAATGTGAAAGCTCTTGCTCTCTATGGATTTCATATTTTTAATTCAACTGTCACTTGTTATGTTAGTTTATAAATTGCATTCAAGCTTAGGATCCATGTTTTCTTAATCATGCATACTCCTTTCCTCATTTCTTCATCCACTTCCTCTCACTTCTTCTTTTTCCCTTTCTTCCCGAAAAACCCAAAACCCCCAAGCTATAATTTTGAATGTAAAATATAACATTTTTAGTTTTCAATAAGGGAAACCTCACCCATAATTAAGGAGGAAATATTTCCCCTTTACATCATTTTCATATTATGTATACGTACAAATTCACATGCCAACACTATCTCTAAATAAATTAATTTATAAATCAATCTCTTTATCTATATCTCACTAAACCAATCCATCTATCAAAAAACAAACAAACCACTTTCATATATCATTTATTGGGGTATCAAATAATTAAAATTCTCTCAATTTCACACATCATTGATTGAGGCATAATCAATCTATCCACTTATCAATATATTAATTGATTGATCTCTACTCACTGAATTCAATCCTCTCAACAATATTTGTTATCCCAAATTTACCCCTAGTTTAAATTTGGATAACTTATCTTTTAAAATGGACTTAGCCATTTTCAGGGGGCAAAAGATGTCTAGAAGGATGTCAAGTTCCACATCTCAAAAGCACCAACCATTGGCATTTGAAAACCAGCACGAGACCAAGTTTTAAAGTATTTGTAGGTTATTTATAAAAGCCCGTGTGACATTCATTTGGCTGCCCAAAGTTCAACACCAGCATCACAAGGGACACATGTCGCCATCTCAGAAAAATTCAAGGTAGATGCTCCTGATAGACATGAATCCCTTGGCATGAGATAAATTTCATAGCATTTTGGGTCTAGGTTTGATAAAAAAAAGTCAAAGAACACATTGCAAGTGAAAGTAATAATAAGTGGAAAAATATCGACGACTAGTTGGGGACACGTACCATCATTTTGGAAAACTTTAACAAAATAGGATTTTAAGGACGTAAAGTCTACGGAATCATGAATGAGCCAAAATTTAAAGAATGTTATGTCCGAACAGGTTTGAAAATTCAAGAAGAAAACATGGTAGCATCCTATGGAGCAAACATTTTAAGTCTTCCCAAGTTAGAAATTACAACATGAAGGTGAATATAATCAAAACACCAACATGTTCCATACATGGAGCTTCTTCATTGGCTGGAATTTTGCACTATGTCAAAATGGGCTATCAAAGGGACTAACATTGCGAGGGTATGTGGAGCTCTTTTATTAGTTTATTCTTCATAATGCTTAATGGAGATTTCATGAGGCTCGTTCCCTGAGCCAATGAAAGATGAACACATGGAAAAGTCAAATTAGGTGACACGTAAGAAAAATGAATCCCTCGAGCAAATCAAATGCTACCACTTTTCATTCTCTCACTCATCCCAACATGAAGAACTTAAAATACTCATATCTTTCTATTCCCTACTCCAAATTGGACAAAATTGGTCTTGTTGGAAATATCTCCTCAAGTTCTTCAAATTGGTATAGTAAAAATAAGGAGTTTATGCCATTTGATGGTATAAAAAGAGGAAAACATCTTTGGCATTAAATATCTAACTCTTTGTATCTCAACAACTAGATTTGGTGATTTTTGTGCTTTGGCTTCTTCAAAAATCTAGCTGACATGGAGAATGGGATCGGTAGGGTACCCATCATTTTTTTCAGAGTTCTAATGCATCCTTTTGGTAGATGAATTCCGAAATTTGAGTTTTCTCTCCTAATTTACCTCTTTTCTCTCCCCCCTTTTCTATATATTGTAAAGAGATTCTCTTTTGTAAGGGTTGGACATTCCTGTAATACTTGTGCACTTTGTCTCAAGTGTTGCATATGCATATATGGGTTTCAGATCTCATATTTGAGCATATGCCTAGTGAATGTTGTCTTTCTCCTTCAATATAATGTATTGTGCCTTTTTCTAAAGAAATAATCTACTTGGTTTGTGGCTATCAATCTTTCCTAGCTCACATTCCATTGAAAATTTATGCCTTTCATTACATTTGTGGGTATTTAATGCATTTTTTGTTCTCCTTACAGAATATAAGTCTGTTGTATCTTTAAAATGGTAGTTTAAACGAGTTTTGGACTGTGATTTTTATGTATCTCCTTTCTCATTTTCTCTCTCGTTTTCTTGATTTGATAGTGTCTCTCCACTCTCTTCTTGGTGTTATCACCTCCTTTAACTTGGGATTTCCCATTTGATGCACTCTTCTTTCTCCCTGGTCCCTTGGATTGTTAGAGTAGAAGTGGTGACTGCATTTTATTCATTAAGAGTAGCTTAGCATTAAGATTAGGTAGAGGAACAAACCTTCTCTAAAGGTTGATCTCATTTATAAACATCCCATACTTGTGAGATCATCCCATGTTAGCCAAAAAGTAGGGATCTATATCAGAAAAATCCTAGGGTGCTAATTTTTTGACATAACAATTTTGGCATGCCTGGTGGGACTAGAAGTTAATATTTCTATTTTTTCCAAGTTTGGGTGTTAATCTTGGTAAAATTTTAGCCTTTGGAGGCTCTATAAAAATATATCTGGTGACTCCGAACATCAAATCAACCAGTTTTAGTAGCTAAAGTTCTTCAAGTTCATGATAAGAATTCAAATAAGGTCTATAATTGTAACATCCCCATTTTAAGACATTAGAACAAGGGAATTTTTTTTTATATAGAACGTTCTCTATTCTGAATTATGTAATTCAAAACATACGACCAAGTTTTAATAATTGTTCTCTGTCCAATTAATGTAATTTAGATCACACAATTACTTTTAAAACCAATGTTTTATGTTCGCATATTTACAATATGGAACACACATATAATGTTATTCAATCATATAACAGATACCATATGCTGCTGTAAATGACTCGAAGAACTATCGATCTCCCATTTTTGGATCGGAGTTCAACGATCTCTCATTTCATGACTCGGCTACTTACCGATCCTTCAGGTTAACCCATGCATTATATACTAAGTATACTTGGTTCTCTACCAATTTTGGTTATCGAAGTATTCCATTTAAGAGGCCTATCTGAATATCTATTACCGATATTCATCTGAAATCTTACTTCTTAAACTAGGTGATTAGGACAATGTAACCAGTAACTTGTGATACTTTGGCCAAAGATTTTCACATGCTTTGCATGATTATATTCCTAGACATTATACACATCAATGGAATACGTCCTTCACCTCACTTCGTCTATTATCTAGAATGGTATTTTTTGACCTTTGTCAGTCCTCTCATCCAAGGTTAAACTTTAACCCAAACTAGCAATATGAAAGAGTATAGGAAGAGACTCTCGGTGACTAAAGGTACGCAGACATACTTTGTCGACCCTAGATGACTGCATGTGTCTAGTTACCTTTAGTCTTCCTGAGTCACCCAGTATACACGGTCACATTCCTATCATCGTCCAAGTAACTTGGTCCCAACTTATGTAAACTAGATGATTCGATTTGGGAGGGCGTTGTAACATGTCAGCTACAACATTGTGTCGTCATGAAGGCCCCCACCTTCATGAAGACACCATATTACAGCTGGCATGTGCCAAGGTCCTAATGAATCCTCTCATCAAGGGATACACATCCAGCTATAAGTGTGATTAGATTATAATCTTAAGTATTTAAGATCAATTTTCAGCAACTGTGTTGATCTTCTAACCTCACTATTTGTTACAGTTGCATAACTAAGAGAAACTTAAATTGTCTTAAAGCTTAATATACCTTTACTCCTCCTTACTGAAGAATTTATTAATTCCATCTTAGTTCCTTAATTTAAGCTTTGGACTAACATTCCTCTACAACTTAACGTAGTAAGATCAACTTACTAAACTTAACCAAGTTTTATTTGCAACTGAATTTAAATCCAAAATTTCATCTTATTACACGCCATTTAAATGAGGCCTGGTTCTAAATGAATGTATTCATTTATTCACTATAACCTTACTTCAATTAAGGTTTGTTACAAGGAGATATGATTCCTCATACCGAATATCCTCTGGATCAAACATCTCAAGGATATTAACGAAACCAGAGTACAAGATTCAATTGTCATTTTTATTTATATTCATTAGCTTATATACCAGTTCTGAATATCATTCATTTAAGAATTCATATTCACTTAACTCTTTTCAAATGTCAATTTAAAATCCATATTGACCTAAGTATGAATTAATTGTACATTCCAACTTAAAATTTGTATTCAAGTAAAGAATAGATATTATGTCCTTTTAAAATCTATCAACCATCATTTGAATATATCCAAATTCAATGAATAAAATTTATATTCCCAATCTTATTCAAATAGTTCCAAGGTGGTACAGCCATTAAAATAACACACCTTTCCTTTGTACTCAATCCTTAAGATTAAAATTTATACAATTTATAAGCCCATACAACCAGACTTAATTCATGCCACACAACATTAACAACTCATAAAGAAGAAGAATACAACTTTCTCTTTTTCCATTTCCTCGAAGAAGAATAATAAATTCTAAAATACGATCCATCCTTAGCTAATCAGAAGAAGCATCAGAAAATAACATGTCTTCATTTTTACTCATGGAAACCATCTGCAAAATTTACTTACACAGGTCAGTTCATCGAACTGAGCATATTAAGCACTGGTCATTAAAATGAGGTGCTCTTAATTAACTGTCTCAATAAAATAACTCTACTTTTAAGAAAACGTTAATAAATTGAGATGGACATCATCTACAAATTAAGTGCTGATAAGGATGAACAACTTAACAACCCAATCCCCTAATAACCATCACAATCAGACAAAATATTTACTAACTTTCTCAAAAATAATTACTACCAAAAGTAATTTCCTTTCAATAGTTCCAGATTAAAAACATCTGAAAGAGTTAATACACTTATGTATATAATGTTGATCTAATGCAATTACTATCAATTCCATTCAATTATAATAGTTGAAATTTCAAGAGATGAATTTTAATTAAGAATTCAAATAGAACTACTTCCCTTTCATACTACTCATTTAATTTCAAGCAATCAAATGCAGAAGAGAAAGTAGTCATTCACCATGAAAACACTAGTGTCATTTCTCAAGATTCAACAAATAGTATAATACTTCTTTCAAATATGAAAAGATGGAAAAAAACAGTTAAATGAAGATGCTTACGCCTAAGGCAGTAAGAAATTCATTCATTATCAAATATAGAATTTCAACTAGTTAAGAGAAGAAAATAATTGTTACTTCCAATTACCCATCCAATATTCCCTTTCTTTTCATCACAACTGCATTGAATGAATTAAACAAGGAGTGATATCAATCAATGATAACATCTTGAGAGAGAGAAAATAAAGTCAATAATCGAATGAAGGGAAGAAGAATCATATTACCTCTTCTCACTGCCTAACCGAATATCAACTATTTAGTACAGACCTGATCCAATAGGTTGATTCCTTGTAAATAAGTCTATTTCAGTATTCAAAACTTACTAACTATCATTCCAGGAAGTATGCCAGAATTCATTTGCATCTAGTCCGAAAGTATCAGTATCAATGGCACCTCTAAATAAAATCATTTCCTTTTTAATTTTTCACCCAACAGACATTCTCATCCGGATACAAACAAGTAAGAGTGTACAACAACAACAAATCATGCTTTCATCGTAGTAATAAAATAATTCACTTTCCAAACACCAAATTAAGAACCCAATTTCGATTCAGTTTTTAATGCAAGCAGCAAAGAAATTTTAGACTGCATTTTGCATATATATATATTCGCTAAAAACAATCATTGCCAGCTAGGTCTGAAACAAGCAAGAATGAACAACCAGCTATATGGCCATAATATCATTGCATTAAATAAAGAACCCATCTTTCCAACCACAAGAATAATATTTTACTCTAGTACGGTTCTAATCGAACACCATGAAAAGGTTTAGATATACAGTTCCTTTATTTATATATATACATTTCAATGGATTCAAAGAAAGATAGCAATACACTCTACTCACTCATCAAATAACCAAGTTCAGTGTTTAAGTAATTTATTTCCCAAACAACCATTCATGGCCTTCAACCCACATGGAGATATTGAATCATTTTTTAATCAGCAAGGGTAAGACAATGGAATGAATTCACTGTCCCTGGTGAAATCGTATTCTATGCAATGTAAAGCAACTAGGATAATAACTCACACAACAGTTTCATCAAGCATTATCACAATTTTTCCCAAATCATTTACACGCACAAAACTCAGAAAATAATATTCACATCACTGGTACATTCATCAACTCGAACCCATAATGGGTAATAGAACCGAATACCCAACACTGTCAAAATAAGACTCATACAGAAAGGACAGATTTCATTTTATTTACTCTTTTTTAAAAGAAATACCCAAATCGTATTCATCTCCAACATACATCTCAACCCAGAAATCACATTAATTGTATCAACATTTTCATTTTACAAAAAAAACACCCAACATAAGAGCAAAGTTCTTTTAATGAAGATGCTTAACAAAAAGCAAAACGGTTTAAAGAGAAGAGCTCAACATGCCTGTAAAATTTCTAGTGGCTTGAAAAATACCACATCCACACCCACAGGAGCTATTCTTCTCCACGGTGACAACAAAAAAGCTTTCCCAACAATCTCCTAACTTCCACAGGCTAAAAAATAGCCGTGGTTACTCCAAACAACAACAACAATGACCAGAATGGTTACAGGTTCGAAAGAACCATAAAAGAAATGCAGAGCAAAACTCAAAACCCGAATGAACACAATAACCACAAAATTTCCTCTATCCCCTTTCCAAGGTGAGCTGGTAACCAAGACCGAGATCAATAAATGCATTGAATGCATTACTTTTTTCTTAATTTCCACGCCACCACCGACTCAGGTTTGGCGAGTTCCATTTCTAAAATTTTTGCATATAATTTCCTTCTTAGCTACATTGCTAGTTGGATATCTCCAACTTTCCATGTTCCCACCAAACTTGGCATTTAAAATGGAAAGGACATCATTTACTATCCTTTATTAAATTTCTGACCTTCCCTTCTTATCCACTCATCAGCATGTGTCCATAGGTCCCCTCCTTAGGTTAGCAATAGTTTAGGTTGTATGGTCCATAGTTAGGTTTTCCACCTAGGTTGCTAGTCATTAGGATTTGCCATAATTTTACATCCCATTTAATTTAAAATCCACATAGGGCAGTATTTAGGTTATAGGCTAAAACATAGTTATAGGTTAGAATTTAATCCCCATAGTATTTTACTTAACAGATTCCAACAAGTTTTACTGACTGGCATTCATAACTAGTACAATGTAGGACGTTCCATCCAACATGCATATCTATACCCTGTGCTCTTGTATCAAAACTCTTACTACCTTACGCTCTCCGGCATTACTATGTGTATGTAGTTCAGAAATTGAACCTTTCCATTGGCAATATGGTGCCGAATAATTATACCTGTAACCAGATTCTGTAACATTTATAACAACCTTTAGTCTGGTTTCAGACTTCATTCCATATAGAAAGTAAATCGCCAAAGCGATCACAAGGAAGGTCACAGCATACCTTGGATCAATGGAATTGATTCAAGGTGTGTTGTCAACAACAATATGAGTTCATCAAACATAAAAGCAGTCTTCTATTTCGCACTTTGCAAAACACAAGTTATAATGACCTCCGTCCTAAGTAAACAAATTACAGTAAACAAGGGTTCAGATCAGTAACACATTCTTTTTAAGATTAAAAAAAATATCTTAACATAATTATCCTCATTTCCACAGTTACAACATCATGAAAAGAGGTTATCATGGTAGCTTCTAAAAAAAATCAAGACATTACATTCCTCCCTTCTTAAAGAATCATTGTCCCAATGATCAAATTAGCTAATTCATAGAGTTTTTAGGACAAAATTCAATTATCGTCCTTCCATTCATAAGTTCATACCAAAAACAGATTTAAGCATTAAAACAGTGTTTTAAGATAACTGTAAAATAGACCAATAATTGTCTATATTTGGTAGAATTATTTGTTTTTCGAATTCAATTTCGATCAAACAAGTATGGAAAAGCAAATCTCATTTCTTCGAGATTTTCCCAAGTTGCACTTTCTTCGCTAAACTAGTACCACTTGACCTTACATTGATTCACTTCACAATTTCTTAAGTACAACTGACGATTTCCCAGCACTCGAATGGGATTAACCATGATTATTCCTGGGTCTTGGACCTACAAGGAATTCTAATTCAGCACATGTGATAAATCTGATACGTATTTCTTAAGCAAAGAAATATTAAAGACATCATGCATTTGTGATAAAGTAGGAGGTAATGCTAGATGATAAGCTACAGGGTTGATTATTTCAACAATTTTAAAAGGTCCCACATAACAAGGTGATAACTTGGCAGCCTTGCCAAAAGTTATAGAACTCTTTTTCGGCTTGACCCAAAGAAATACCTTCTCACCAATTTTATAATTCCTATCAACCCGCTTTAAGTCTGCATAACTCTTTTGGCTATTGGCAGCCTCCTTTAAATGTTCCTGAATCATTTTAATTTGTTGTTCCATTTCCGTAAGGATTTTTGGCCCAATTACCTCTCTGTCCTCTATGTTGTCCCAGCTAATAGGGGTTCTGCATTTCCTTCCATACAATGCTTCAAAAGGTGCCATCTTTAAAGAGGCGTGGTATGTATTATTGTAGGCAAATTCAACCAGCGAAAGGTATTCCTCCCATTTATATTGCTGGTCCATGCAATACATTCTTAACATATCCTCTAAAACTTGATTGACTCTTTCGGTCTACCCATCCATTTCCAGATGATATGCAAAACTGAAGTTTAATTTAGTTCCCAAGGCCGCATTAAGAGTTTGTCAAAATCTTTATGTCATTCTCGGATCTCTGTCCGATATGATCAATTCGGGTATTCCATGCAATCTAAAAATTTCATGTACAAATCTTCTTGCTAACACTAGTATATCATCTTTTAAATTACCAGCAATGAAGTGTGCCACTTTGGTTAATTTGTCGATGACAACCAAGATGACATCATGTTTATTCCTTGACATAGGTAATCCTTGAACGAAATCCATAGTTATCACTTGCTATTTGTACTGCGGAATGATGTGGGGATACAATAATCCGGCGGGATGCATGTGTTTCACTTTAACATGCTGACATTCTAAGCAATGTGTCACAAACTCCACCACATCCTTTTTCATTCCCTTCCAGAAATATTGTTGCTTGAGATCAGCAAGCATTTTCGTAATGCCAAGGTGTCCAGAAAAAGGTGAATTATGAAATTCAATTAATAATTTCTTTCTCAAATCATTAGCCAAGGGTATATATACCCTATTTTCAAACCTCAGAATCCCTTCGTTATCAAAAAAAAATCATTTATACTTCACATCCTTTGGATCTGTAGTAAGTGCCATTTTAACTTGCTAAAAATAAATGTCAGATTCCATGACATCTTTCACCTCATCTTTAAACTGGGTTCTTAGTGTTATAAGAGTAGAGATGTGCTTCCTACGACTCAGAGCATCTGCTACCCTATTTTCCTTGCCTTCGATGTAGTTTATATCAAAATCATACTGAGATAAAAATTATAACCATCTTCACTGTCTTACATTCAGGTTTGGTTGAGTAAAAATATACTTCAACCCCAGTTGGTCGGTTTTTAGCTCAAAGGGCTTAACAAGAAGGTAATGCCTCCACATTTTAAGTGCATGAACAATGGCAGAAAGCTCTAGGTCATGTGGAGCATAGTTCTGTTCATGTAACTTAAGCTTTCTACTTTCATAAGCTATGACATGGCCATTTTGTAACAGAATGCCTCTGAGACCCTATCCAGACGCATCCGTTACGACCGTGAAATTTCCATTTGGGTCAGGTAGTCAAAATAGGTGTTGTAGTTAACTGGTCCTTTAGAATTCTAAAGGCAGATTCACATTTGTCAGTCCAGACAAATTTCTTATCTTTCTTTTGTAGTGAAGTGATTGGGGCAGCAATTTTTGAAAAGTCCTTAACGAACTTTCTATAGTACCCTGTCAGGCCCATGAAGCTTCTTACTTCATGCACGTTCTTAGGCACAGGCCACTTAGTTATAGTTGTGATCTTTGAAGGGTCCACAACTATCCCGTTCTTGCTTATGACATGCCCCAAATAATGCACCTCTACATCATAAAAGGAACATTTAGACAATTTACCATACAACCTTCTCTTCCTCAAAATTTTCAGCACTACCTTTAAATGCTCTTGATGCTCTTTGACATTTTTGGAGTATATAAGAATGTCGTCCAAGAAGACAAGCATGAGTTTATCCAAATATTCTTGAAAAATATTGTTCATCAAATTCATGAAGGCGGTAGGTGCATTCGTCAACCCAAAAGGTAACACCGTGAATTCATAATACCCGTACCTTGTTCTAAAAGTTGTTTTATGAATATCTTCTTCCTTTATTCTCAGCTGATGATATCCAGATTGAAGATCTATTTTTGAATAGATTGATGCTCCATGCATCTAGTCGAACAAATCATCAATCCTAGGAAGTGGATATCTATTCTTAATGGTTTCCTTATTTAACATTCTGTAATCAATGCACAATCTAAGTGTGCCATCCTTCTTCTTTACAAAAATTACTGGCACTCCCCATGGTGAGACACTTGGTCTTATCAGCCCTTTTGTCGAAATTTCTTGTAACGGAGCCTTAAGTTCCACCAACTCAAGGGTGATCATTCGATATGGTGCCTTAGATATGGGTTCGATTCCTGGCTTGATCTATATTGCAAATTCAAACTCTCATTTGGGCGGAAGACCTAGTAACTCCTTCGGAAATACATCACTGAAATCTCTTAATAATGGATACTTTTCCATGAAATCATTATCTTCCTTAGCATTTTCTATCATTCTTACGGCATACAAAGTGCAGCCTCTATTTTTAGCCCTTTTTAGTTACATAGCTGTTAGTTTCCTAACTGCAACCTCACGCTTTACACCTTGAATGATTTTTGCTTTCTGCAGGTCATCAAAACAACAAATCTATTTTTCATAACAGTCAACCTTTACCTTATGTTCCACCAACCAATTAACTCCTATAATGATATCATATGACCCTAAAGGAATGACATACAGGTCAACTTCTGTGGAGAAACTGGGCAAGTTAAGAATTGCCCCAAAAAGGCACATATCAACTGTATGGACAGCATATTCCCATAATGCACTGTCCATGTCTTATCCATTCGTTCAGCTTTCCTTTTTAATTTCATTTCTAGTTTAGTAGAGATAAAACATTCAGTATCTCTAGTATCAAAAAGTATGACTACGTGTGTACCGAATAACTTACCCAAAACTTCTATGGGTGTGACTTGCTTTTTAGCTTGTTTGTTAGCCACCGCAGTGTGTATCATGTGCTACTAATCGTGATCATCCTTCTTCAAAGGAAAGTGACTCACATAATGGTCCTTTCCATAATTGAATAATCCTCCGACGGGCCCCTTCCTAGGCTCGAATTTACTGCCAGCCTTGAAGTTATCACTCTGGCTTCCATAGGACTTTTGTCCATTACCACTAATTTTTACAAAGCTGCTCCGCACACTATTAACAGGTTTGTTCATTACTGATTTCTTATTGTTATCCACAACAATTTTGTTTTTCATACCAAACCTTTTCCAGGGTCCCTTTTTGGGTGCAAGAGATGAAAAAGAGTTGGGAATATTCTTCCTAATCTCCTCCCTATGAGCAAAGATTGATCTCAATTTTTGTTCCTATCTTATTGCCTTTTCGACAACTCCTTCCATAGTGGTTGGACTGTGGACATCTACTTCGCCACCAATGATGGGATTCATTCCCATTATGAACTTTCATATTCTGAACTTCTCGTTAGCTTGGTACTGCGGTACATACTTAAGGAGTATAGTAAACCCTTCCCAATATTCTGTCACCGTCAGCGTTCCTTGCGACCAGTTCTGAAATTCAGTCATTTTTTGATCAAAATAGAGTTAAGGCAGCCACCGTTGCCTAAAGTAACCTTTAAATTGATCCCAAGTTATGTCTGTTTTGACAATGTTCAACTCAACCTTACAGTTGTCCCACCATGATGATGCTTCCAGAGAAAGCTGGTATGCTCCCCATATCGCTTTGGTCTCCTCGAAGAAGTTTCTTATTGCAAAGTACTTCTCCATTTCACTGAGCCAATTTTCAGCCTCGTCCCCAAGTGTTGTTCCATCAAACTTTATAGGACTTATTCTCTTTATGTCATTTGTAATTTCAGCCACTAATCTTTCTCTTTTATTTTCAGGATGATTAGGAGCGTTCGCATTACTATTATCAACACCCAGATTCCCTCCATTGGTGTCATCCACAGGAGGTGGCTGATCATTTATATCAGCTTCTTCTTCCTCCTCCTCATTGCCCATTGCATCTTGTCCAAAACAGTCAAATGATCTCTCGTATCTAGTAGGGCAGCAAGGATTTCATCTAGCTTTTGAGTAGTAGCTACTTCTCCACCCGGTTGCAGGTTGTTCGCAGCATTTCCTATTGTTCTAACCATTTTCTGTTCAATAAGAAAATGTAAACCTTATTAAATTGTGGACTCATTAGGTCTAAGAGCTGTAACCTTCAACTCTAATACCAAGATGTAACATCCCCATTTTAAGACATTAGAACAAGAGAATTTTATTTTTTTTATAGAACGTCCTATGTTCTGAAGTATGTAATTCAAAACACACGAACAAGTTTTAATAATTGTTCTCTATCCAATTAATGTAATTTAGATCACACAATTACTTTTAAAACCAATGTTCTCTATTTGCATATTTACAATATGGAACATGCATTCAATTCCATTCAATCATATAATAGATACCATATGCTGCTTTAAATGACTCAAAGAATTACCGATCTCCCATTTATGGCTCGGAGTTCAATGATCTCTCATTTCATGACTCGGCTACTTACCGATCCTTCATGTTAACCCATGCATTGTATACTAATTATACTTGGTTCTATACCAATTTCGGTTATCTAAGTATTCCATTTAAGAGTCCTATCTAAATATCTGTTACTGATATTCATCTGAAATCCTTCTTCTTAAACTAGGTGATTAGGACAACGCAACCAGCAACTTGCGATACTTTGGCCAAATATTTTCAAATGCTTTACATGATTATATTCCTAGATGTTATACACATCAATGGAATACATCCTTCACCTCACTTCATCTATTATCTAGAATGGTATTTTCTGACCTCTGTCAGTCCTCTCGTCCAAGGTTAAACTTTAACCCAAACTAGCAAAATGAAATAGTATAGGAAGACACTCTTGGTGACTAAAGGTACACAGACATACTTTGTCGACCCTAGACGAATGCGTGTGTCTAGTTACCTTTAGTCTTCCTGAGTCACCCCGTATACATGGTTACATTCCTATCATCGTCCAAGTAACTTGGTCCCAGCTTATGTAAACTTGATGATTCGATTCAGGAGGGCGTTGTAACATGTCAGCTGCAACATTGTGTCGTCATGAAGGCCCCACCTTCATGAAGACACCATATTGCAGCTAGCATGTGCCAAGGTCCTACGGAATCCTCTCATTAAGGGAAACACATCCAGCTATAAGTGTGATTAGATTATAATCTTAAGTATTTAAGATCAATTTTCAGCAACCGTGTTGATCTTCTAACCTCACTGTTTGTTACAGTTGCATAGCTAAGAGAAACTTAAATTGTCTTAAAGCTTAATATGCCTTTACTCCTCCTTACTAAAGAATTTCTTAATTCCATCTTAGTTCCTTAATTTAAGCTTCAGACTAATAGTCCTTTACAGCTTAACGTAGTAAGATCAACTTACTAAACTTAACCAAGTTTTATTTGCAATTGAATTTAAATCCAGAATTTCATCTTATTAGACGCCATTTAAATGAGGCCTGGTTCCAAATGAATGTATTCATTTATTCACTATAACCTTACTTCAATTAAGGTTTGTTACGAGGAGATATGATTCCTCATACCGAATATCCTCTAGATCAAACATCTCAAGGATATTAACGAAATCAGAGTACAGGATTCAATTGTCTCTTTTATTTATATTCATTAGCTTATATACCAGTTCCGAATATCATTCATTTAAGAATTCATATTCACTTAACTCTTTTCAAATGTCAATTTAAAATCCATATTGACCTAAGTATGAATTAATTGTACATTCCAACTTAAAAGTTGTATTCAAGTAAAGAATAGATATTATGTCCTTTTAAAATCTATCAACCATCATTTGAATATATCCAAATTCAATGAATAAAATTTATATTCCCAATCTTATTCAAATAGTTCCAAGGTGGTACAACCATTAAAACAACACACCTTTCCTTTGTACTCAATCCTTAAGATTAAAATTTATACAATTTACAAGCCCATACAACCAAATTTCATTCATGCTAAACAACATTAACAACTCATAAAGAAGAAGAATATAGCTTTCTATTTTTCCATTTCCTCGTAGAATAATAATAAATTCTCAGATACGATCCATCCTTAGCTAATCAGAAGAAACATCAGAAAACAACATGTCTTCATTTTTACTCATGGAAACCATCTGCAAAATTTACTTACACGGGTCAGTTCATTGAATTGAGCATATTAAGCATTGGTCATTAAAATGAGGTGCTCTTAATTAACTGTCTCAATAAAAGAACTCTTCTTTTATGAAATGTTAATAAATTGAGATGGACATCATCTATGAATTAAGTGTTGATAAGGACGAACAACTTAACAACCCAATCCCCTAATAACCATCACAATCAGACAAAAGATTTACTAACTTTCTCACAAATAATTACTACCAAAAGTAATTTCCTTTCAATAGTTCCAGATTAAAAACATCTGAAAGAGTTAATACACTTATGTATATAATGTTGATCCAATGCAATTACTATCAATTCCATTCCATTATAATAGTTGAAATTTCAAGAGATGAATTTTAATTAAGAATTCAAATAGAACTACTTCCCTTTCATACTACTCATTTAATTTCAAGAAATCAAATGCAGAAGAGAAAGTAGTCATTCACCATGAAAACACTATAGTGTCATTTCTCAAGATTCAACAAACAGCATAATACTTCTTTCAAATCTGAAAAGATGGAAAACAACAGTTAAATGCAGATGCTTACGCCTAAGGCAGTAAGAAATTCATTCATTATCAAATATAGAATTTAAACTAGTTAAGAGAAGAAAATAATTGTTACTTCCAATTACCCATCCAATATTCCCTTTCTTTTCATCACAACTATATTGAATGAATTAAACAAGGAGTGATATCGATCAATGATAACATCCAGAGAGAGAGAAAATAAAGTCAATAATCGAATGAAGGGAAGAAGAATCATATTACCTCTTCGCACTACCTAACCGAATATCAACTATTTAGTACAGACCTGATCCAATAGGTAATTCCTTCTGAATAAGTCTATTTCAGTATTCAAAAATTACTAACTATCATTCCAAGGAGTATGCCAGAATTCATTTTCATTTGGTCTGTAAGTATCAGTATCAATGAAACCTCTAAATAAAATCATTTCCTTTTTAATTTTTCACCCAATGGACATTCTCATCTAGATACAAACAAGTAAGAGTGTATAGCAACAACAAATCATGCTTTCATCGTAATAATAAAAGAATTCACTTTCAAAACACCAAAGTAAGAACCTAGTTTCGATTCAGTTTTTAATGCAAGCAGAAAAGAAGTTTAAACTACAGTTTGCATGTATGTGTGTGTGTGTGTGTGTGTGTGTGTGTATTCACTAAAAATAATCATTCCCAGCTAGGTCTGAAACAAGCAAGAATGAACAACTAGCTATATGGCCATAATATCACTGCATTAAATAAAGAACCCATCTTTCCAACCACAATAAAAAGATTTTACTCTAGTACAGTTCTAATCAAACACCATGAAAAGGTTCAGATATACAGTTTCTTTATTTATATATATACATTTCAATGGATTCATTGAAAGATAGCAATACACTCTACTCACTCATCAAATAACCAAGTTCAGTGTTTAAATAATTTATTTCCCCAACAACCATTCACGGCCTTCAACCCACATGGAGATATTGAATTGTTTTTTAATCAGCAAGGGTAAGACAATGGAATGAATTTGCTGTCCTCGGTGAAATCGTATTCTATGCAATGTAAAGCAACTAGGATAATAACTCACACAACAGTTTCATCAAGCATTATCATGATTTTTCCCAAATCATTTACACGCATAGAACTCAAAAAACAATATTCACATCACATGTACATTCATCAACTCAAACACATAATGGGTAATTGAACCGAATACCCAACACTGTCAAAACAAGACTCATGCAGCAAGGACAGATTTCATTTTATTTACTCTTTTTACAAAGAAATACCCAAATTTTATTCATCTCCAACAGACATCTCAACCTAGAAATCACATTAATTGTATCAACATTTTCATTTTCAAAAAAAACACCCAACATAAGAGCAGAGTTCTTTTAATTAAGACGCTTAACAAAGAGCAAAATGGTTTAAAGAGAAGAGCTCAACATGCTTGTAAAATTTCTTGTGGCTTGAATAAAACTGCGTCTGCACCCACAGGAGATATTCTTCTCCACGGTGACAACAACAAGGCTTTCCCAACAATCTCCTAACTTCCACAGGCTCAAAAATAATCGTGGTTACTCCAAACAACAACAACAATGACCAAAATGGTTGCAGGTTTTAAAGAACCATAAAAGAAATGCAGAGCAAAACTCAAAACCCAAATGAACACAATAACCACAAAATTTCCTCTATCCCCTTTCCAAGGCGAGTTGGTCACCAAGATTGAGATCAATAAATGCATTGAATGCATTGTTTTTTCCTTAATTTCTATGCCACCACCAACTCAGGTTTGGCGAGTTCCATTTCTAATTTTTTTGCATGTAATTTCCTTCTTAGCTACATTGTTAGTTGGATATCTCCAACTTTCCATGTTCCCGCCAAACTTGGCGTTTAAAAATGCAAGGACATCATTTACTATCCTTTATTGAATTTCTAACCTTCCCTTCTTATCTGCTCATCAGCATGTGTCCATAGGTCCCCTCCTTAGGTTAGCAATAGTTTAGGTTATATGGTCCATAGTTAGGTTTTCCACCTAGGTCGCTAGTCATTAGGATTTTCCATAATTTTACATCCCATTTAATTTAAAATCCACATAGGGTAGTAGTTAGGTTATAGGCTAAAACATAGTTATAGGTTAGAATTTAATCCCCATAGTATTTTACTTAACAGATTCCAACAAGTTTTACCGACTGGCGTTCATAACTAGTACAATGCAGGACGTTCCATTCAACACACATATCTATACCCTATGCTCCTGTATCAAAACTCTTACTACCTTATGCTCTCCGGTGTTACTATGTGTATGTAGTTTAGAAATCAAACCTTTCCATTGGAAATATGGTGCCGAATAATTATACATGTAACCAGGTTCTATAACATTTATAACAACCTTCAGTCTGGTTTCAGACTTCATTCCATATATAAAGTAAATCGACAAAGCGATCACAAGGAAGGTCGCAACATACCTTTGATCAATGGAATTGATTCAAGGTGTGCTGTCAACAACAATATGAGTTCATCAAACATAAAAGCTTTCTGTTGTTTTGCACTTTGCAAAACACAAGTTATAATGACCTCCATCCCAAGTAAACAAATTATAGTAAACAAGGGTTCATATCAGTAACACATTCTTTTTAAGATTAAAAAAAATATCTTAACATAATTATCCTCATTTCCACAGTTATAACATCATGAAAAGAGGTTATCATGGTAGCTTCTAAAAAAAATCAAGACATTACAATAATAGTAGAAGGAGTCTTTGAGTACTTACAACTATCATCAAGTCTGAGAAGAATAGGCAAAACAGTTTAGAGGTCACCTTCACCACCAATAGAACTCTATCCACACCACCTCCTAGTATGCCTTTCTTTTAGTATACTAGATTTCTCATACCTATCTTAATGGCACAACAAGGGAATTGGCCATTTTTTAACTTTACTAGTAGTAGTCCTCTTAATCTTAGTGATCAGCATGACATTCCAACATCTACACTTAAGATTATCCCTTTATTTACTGGGGAATATCATACCACTCCAATTGACCATATTCAATACATTGTCAATTTTTGTGCTATTCATAAAATTGTTGAACAAGATGTGGCTATTAGGTTGTTGGCTTCTTCATTCAAAGGAAGATATCTTCAATGGTATACGAGTCTAGGAGAATGAAAAATTACTAATTATAATGAACTTGGAACAAACCTTTGTAATCAATTCGAGGAAAATGTAGATAACCTCTCTTTATTAGAGCAATTAAAAACTATAAGAGGGCTCCCAATGAGATCATGATAGACTTCAATTTCAGATTCCATAAGACATGGGATAGAATTCAATTCCCATTAATATCAAATCTAGAAGGTTATTTTCTTTACGTTTTAAGATCATTAAATTTTGATAGTGTTTTCATGATTCAATCTATGGGGGGTATAACATTTCATGGGGCCTATGCAACTGTTATTGGGTCTAAAAATTGTCTAATTAGTGTTGGGAAGCTTTCTCTTAGGAATCCAATACCTATTTACCCATAGATTGAGAACTCAAATTCTCATCAAAAACCTAAACTTTAGCCCCTATTCCAACCCTAAGAAATCAGATCTCTAGTGAAGCATCCACCTCCTCAAGTACCTCAGTTGAATTACAAGAATTAATCAATCAATTGAAAAATCTTGGGAATTATTTGGTATCCATTAAGAGGAAAAATCCACAAAATTTCAAACCTTATCAGCCTCCATACCAACCCAATAATCCCTCTTACCAATCAAACAAACCTTAATCCCAAGCTAGAAATCAAAATCAAAACCAATTTTCTTCTGCTGTGTCATTTCAACCATAAAATCCCAATGCACCAAGCTCATCTCAAGCTTTAGTCCCTATTAAAAAAAATCTTGTGAAATATTATGATTGGTGCTTCCCTTGTCATTTTCCACATAACCAAGAAATATTCCCATATGGAATTTTAAACCAAGATTTGATGGTCCAAAGTGCATTTTTTCTCAAGGTACACCTGTAGAAGAAAATCAGCAACATATGGTCACTCAGGAGGCACCTGAAAGTGATACTTCATGAGAGAATTAGAAAATGGTTGAATTTTGTGGAGTAAATCAGAATGTTTCCCAAGGTATGGTTACAAACACTAGATCTAAGGAGATAGCCATTAAATAAGTACATTCTACAGATGTAGGCACTTCTCAACCTTCTTTGACACTCCAGGGAAGTGGCAACCCAAATTTAACTCCAAATGTGTAAAATCACCGTAGAGGACCTTCTATACTAGCCCAAGTGCAAGAAAATGTTGTTATAATCAAGGTACGGTAAAAACGTCATTCAATTCCTTTCAAAATACTGGATTAGATAAATAAAACAAATGTGAGCATATCTATATGGGAATCATTAGCTATTATAGGACATAAATATCTCTTACAGGTAGCCATGGCTAATTTACCTTTCTCAAATGATCTATCAAAGGAGCAAGAAAAATATTTCACTAATGCAATGCAAAAAAAATGATGTCAACCAATCAGAAACATGAAGCCTTCTTCTTTTATGTGTCTTTAATCATAGGAAATAACTTGGTGCAAATTTACATGATTGACTCTAGAGCAAGCAACTCAGCGATGCCAAAGAAAATTGTAGAAAAATTAGGCCTAAAATATGAGCCTCTTTCAAAAGGTGTAGTGTAATTAGATGAGAAAATAATAGGAATTGTTGGAGTTATCAAGGTTCTAGACCTCACACTACATGCATGTAGAATTTTTTTATTCTCTCAAGATGTGTCCATAATTGATCTACCTCCACTTTTTTCTTTATGTCTATCTACAGATTTCACTGCCAAAATTGGAGGATACTTATTAACATATTGGTCTCATATGCTCTTCAGGTAAAATTATAGCACTAAAGATACCATCAAGTCTTAACCAATTTCTAAATATCATATGGAACCTTATGTACCTATCTCTATCAATGAAAATTGTATTTTCTTTGATCAAGAAGATTTCCTAAACACTCAAGAGACATACACTCAGATTGAAGACATTCCTGAATTGCTACTTGATGAGTGGGAAAATAGTAATTTTAACTATGATCCATATAAGGAGATTGAAGAATTTATTCTAGGTATATATTGTCTGCATGAATAAAATGCACCTCTTCCTAGCATGACCAAGCCAAATGATGAAGAGGATGAGGACATCTAGAAAATTTTCTTTAATAGATCAAGTAGTAGACAAGGAGAAGGAGGAGGTGTAGTCCTTGTGTCTCCTATAAGTACTAATTATTACTCTTCTTTCATATTTCATTTTATCTTCTCCAACAACACAGCAGAGTACGAGTCCCTTATCCATGGTCTTTAATTGGAAAGGAAGAAAAAAATTCAAAAAATTACAGACATTTGGAGACATTGAGCTGATTTTGAATCAAGTTAGATGATCAAATGTAGCCAAGAATGATATACTTAAGGCCTACAGGCGCAAAGTGTGGGATATTTTGGAATATTTTGAATCTTTCAACATTCAGGCCATTCTAAGAAAATAAAATGAAACTATTAATAGGTTGGCTACAGTTGGGGAAAGGTTTGATGTTGTTAAGAATTTAAAGAGAGAAAAAATGTAACCATATATCAGGGTGATAGTGAGGACTGCTATACTTGATAATGTCACAAATTGGCAAGTATTTGAGAATGGTCAGCAAATTATCAATTTCATTCAAGAAGAAGTTGATTTTTCTTCAAGTAACCAAGACAAATTGGAGAAACAATATGGATACCAAGTGGTTCAACTCAAAACAAACAATATGCCTAAGGGCCTAGTCACTTTGTAATCTATTTTTAACCCCAAATATCATTTTAGGAAATCAAATGCCAACATAATGGTCAAGGGTGAAGAATTAGAGCCTATTGTTGTTTGTGGATAAAAATTCATTAAAATTGGCAAGATAAGCACTCCACAAGAGAAACACGACTTCGTAAAACTTTATCAAGAATTTTTTGATATATTTGCATGGAGTTATGAATACCTTAGAGGTTTTGACCCTATCCTAGCTTAGCATACCATTGAGTTAGATCCATCTTCTAATCCTGTCAAACATAAGTAGAGACTTGTAAATCCTCATATTTATCCCTTAATGAAGAAAGAGTTGAACAAGTTAATTGAGACAAGTATTATTTTTCCCATCAAGCACTCATCATGGGTGGCTAATCTAGTCTCAGTATGAAAGAAGAATGGGGTGATCAGGATGTGTGTTGACTTTAGAGACTTAAACAAGGATTCCTTGAAATATCACTACCCACTTCCTTCAATGGAATAGATATTATAAATTGTATCAAGTTCTGAGAGGTTTTCTCTTATATATGGTTACTTAGGGTACAATCAAATCATGGTAAAGGAGGAAGATCAATTCAAGACAACCTTTACTACAAAATTAGGAACCTATTATTACAAGAAGATGACATTCATCCTATCTAATGCAAGATTAACCTTCCAAAGGGCCATGGACATGGAATTTTAGGGACTGATCAACAAGATTTTTCTTATCTACCTTGATGACATCACGGTGTTTTCCAAAAATGCAATTGATCATCTCCTTCATATCAAGAAAGTGTTTGAAATATGTAAATAATTTGGAGTTTCTCTAAATCCCAATAAATGTAACTTTCTATATCATGAAGGTAAAATCCTTGGCCACATTGTCTCTAAGGAAGGACTAACCATTGATCTTGAAATAGTTAGTGTCATTATTGCATTAGCATTGCCTAGTCATAAAACAACTCTCCAAATTTTCTTGGGGAGAATCAACTTTGTTAGAAGATTTGTCCCTAATTTTTCCAACCTTGTCAAGTCACTGACATTAATGTTGAAGAATATCATGGCTTTCAAGTGGATTGCTGAAGAAAAATAAATATTTGAATCCATAAATCAAGATATTTCATAGGACCCAACTCTCATAAATCCAAATTTCTATAAGGATTTTACTTTGCATGCCTTTGGAGGTGCAGAAACAATATCATGCATACTTGTGTAAGTTACTGGAGAAGGATTGGAGAAACCTATTGCATTTTTCAGCCAAAATCTTAAATATTATGAGGTACGATATTCATTTGTTGAGAAATATTTCCTTTTTATTATAACAATATTGAAGAAGTTTAGACATCTAGTGTCCAATAACAAGATACATATGCTAGTTTCAAACACTAGTGTGAAGGATATTCTCTTGAGAAAAGATATAAACGAGAAGAAAAATGTTTGGGTGAAAAAATTAATGGAGTATTACATTGATATCAAAGTAACTAATATGGTTAGAGGAAAGGGGTTGTGTGAGAAGTTAGTTTTAATTCAGAAAACTAGTGAAGTGACTATATTGATGCTTCAAGATGACCAAGAGCAGCCAACTGATGTTCTACCTATTCCTTGTTAGACCAATGATGTAATCTAATTTCTCCAAGTAGGCCATTGCCCTCAAGGATTTAACAACATGAAGATAAGGTATTTCATACTTCAATCCATTCCCTATGTTCTCATTGATGGAATCATATTCATAAAAGATGTGAATGTTGTTCTCTTGAGGTTTGTCAAGACATATCAAATAGAGAAAGTGATACATTAGTTCCATGATGGAGAAGTAGGAGGTAACTTTTCTCCAAGGGTAATAACTCTCAGGATCATGAATGTTGGGAATTATTGGCCTAACCTCTTTAATGACTGTTATCTTTGGGTCAAGAAATGCAAGAATTTCCCTCATCTCTCTCCCTCATTTTCTATATATTGTAAAGAGATGCTCTTTTGTAAGGGTTGGACATTCTTGTAATGCTTGTGCACTCTGTCTCAAGTGGTGCATTTGCATATATGGGTTTTAGACCTTATATTTGAGCATTTTCCTAGTGAATCCTACCTTTCTCCTTCATTGTAATGTATTGTTCCTTTTTCTAAAGCAATAAGATACTTGTTTTTTGGCTATAAATTTGTCCTAGCTCATTTTATATTGAAAATTTATGCCATTCATTGCATTTGTGGGTATTCTGTGCAACTTTTATTCTCCTTACAAAATATAAGTTTGTTGTGTCTTTTAAATAGTAGTTTAAATGATTTTTTTACTATGGTACTTATGTCTGTCCTCTCCTTTCTCATTTTCTCTCTCATTTTCCTCATTTGAGAGTGTATCTCCACCCTCTTCTTGGTTTTATCACCTCCTTTAACTTAAGATTTCCCATTTTATGCACTTTTCTTTCTCCCTGGTCCCTTGGATTGTTACATTAGGAGTAAATAATTACATTTTCTTCATTAGGATTAGGTAGAGGAATCAACCTTCTCTGGAGTTTGATCTCATTTATGAAAATCCCACACTTATGAGATCATCCCATGTTAGCCAAAAAGTAGGGAGCTATACGAGACAAATCCTAAGGTGTTACGTTTTTGACATAACAACATCATTAACCATGTAATATCTCTCTACTAACATCTTTTCAATTCTACTAATGCTCACTCATCCTTTCTATTGGTCATTTGTCTCATTCCTCTCTACATGACCCTTGAGAGGAATTTCCCTTACTAACCCATCTTCGTCATTTATCTTCTTTGAACAGTCAATGTTTCATATTTTGCAATAACTCTTAAAAGAGGGGGAAAATATATACACCTAATATAATTCCCTTTAATAATTATCTCTTTAACACATCCAACATTATAATATCCCTTCATCAATATCAAGTTCCCTAATCCATTTTCTAATCCCATATTTACATATTTTGGTAATTTAATCTACCCTATACGTACTAACTAGCTTATCCTAAAATAACTCAACAATATCTCATATAATCATCATTAACTCCTAACATAATCCTATCTTAACACGCCACCTTTCTAGATTTTTCTAATTCTAGAACTCTCTTATTCTACTACATTCCATGAATGGAGGAAAAACCTCTAGAATCTTCCATCCTCTCAAGCATCCTCAACCCCTAACCCAAATCCAACATGGCTCCATTATATCCATTGAATCCTATATCCATAAAATTTAAATCAATCCATCCTCCATGAGATGAATCCAAGAAGTATTGGGAGCAGACCACCATATTACCAATTAACTAAGATAATCTAATCAAGCATCTCAATCCACCATCCTTCATCAATCAATCATCAAGATTCTAAGGGGAGGTGCTTCTGAAATTTATCCATGAAGTCCACTTTGAAGTAAAGGAAATTTTCCATCATCTGAGAAAATCCAAAAATCAAAGAGAGGATCCTCTTCTTGGTAATTTTTAGGTATATCTTCCTTCCTTTCTAGATCAATTTGAGTGTTTGTTTTTTAGTTAGAGTATAGATATTTTGGAATTACATCCATGGTTTTATAGAAATATCTAATTTTGTTACACACACCCTAAACACTACCATACATAGTGGATTAACCTTTATATAGTACTTTCCCTACTCTACAGTTTCATACTTTGTGGGCTAATGGTCATATTTTCTTATGTTTATCTATATTCATACTCTTTTTCAACCTTAAGCTAAAATTATATCTCATGAAAATTTATAAAAGATAAAAAATGCACATTTACTCACTTGGCCATTATTAGGCGCCTACTAGACAATTGTAAGGTACTACTTGGTCTTCATATCCAACTATTAAGAAAAAAAATCCCTAATCTTTCCTAAATCAAGAGAAAACATCAATATAAATACCTAAGCATGTAAGAATCACTCTATGCCCACCTAAGATAATTGTAATCTAATACAAAATAATCTCAAAGAAAAATCAAACACTACCAAGTATCTATACAACAAAATACTTCAAGGGGATCTAATTTAGTCAATATTTATCCTTAGTATATTTTAGCACACATGAAGAGTACATTTGAAGCATGCCTAGCTAACCTGATATTGGTTTTAAGACATAATATAAAACATAGGGGAGGGATATCTAGACTTGCATGTGTACTAGGAGAACTACATGGAAAAAAGGTTACTTTCATTCTAATTAATTTTCTTTTAAGTCTTTTTGAAAGAATATTTCATAATTTTTACCCTGAGGTCCATTTTTGGTCCTCTTTACATAATTTTAAATATATTAGATAGACCACTAACTTTTCTATTGTACATTTTTCACAATTCTACACAAATTTGTAACTATTTTCAATGGAATAAAAAAGAATATTTTTTATGTGACAAAATCCCCAAAGTTTGTAAAGCATTAAAATACTTGTTAGAGTATTAGAGACAAGTTTGGTTTGAAACTTATTAAAATAAGTTTTGGGTTAAGATTCATTATAAAGATATTGTAATAAAGCTATTGGCTTAATGTGGGAATGAATATCCTGAGCATTGATTAAAGATGCTTAATTTGACTTATGAAGAGGTGTGAGAACCATTGTGTTGGTTTGTAACCACCTTTGATGTATTATAAAGGAGATGTAAATGTAAAAAAGAGGAATATAGGGAATTGAATGTATGAACAAACGAGAGACAAGGAATTTTGCTTTTGTTTTTAAGAAAGAGAATGATTGTGAAAAGAGTCTTAAGGAATTTTTGAATTTAGTCTGTGGAAGTAATTCCAAGGCTAACCAATTTATAGGAAAGCAGTGGGCAAGAGAGAGGGGCACCAACGGTGTCCTAACTGGGGGTAGAAAGTACAACCTCAAATGTTTCTGACCAGGGCAAGGTGAATATACATGGGGTATATAATATTTTCCTCTCATAAGCGGTCATAGTCTGATGTCTATTAACATGTGGATGCGCTGAAATTTTGTATTAATAATTACATACTAGTGTTCTCTTTCTGTTGGAATTTGGTATTAGAATTCCAAATCCTTGTTCTCTCTTGACATTGGGATTTTATATTTGTTAACTCATATAAGTATTTTCTTTGTAAACTGTATAAATCTCTGTAATTATAAAAAATTTGTTAAAAAGCTAATAAAAATAAGTTAAAATTATTTTGTTTATTCGAATGAACGATCAAATGAATGTATTTTGTATATTTTGCTAGGTATGTTGTTAAAATACACAATTACTTATGAAAAACAGTGAAATTACAGTAGAAAATTAATGAAATATGAATGTCTATTAAATTAAGATGATTTTTATGTTTTAATGAAAAATGTGAGCTGATATATGAAAATGACAATATTTTACAATATGTTCTTGTAATTTAATGGTGTTTTACCTAAATGATGTGTATTCTATATTTTTCGGTGGTGTCTACTATATTTTATGGCTGGGTACAATTGTGTTTTCTGTTTTCAGGATTTGGACCCAAAAGTTCTCTTAGAAATATTTAATTATATGGTCTAAGTCCACCCCAACATTGTGAAATGTACAATATTATGAAGGTCGAGCCGGTTATCACCAAATCACTTCCCCCTCCGAATGGCTAGGTGATGGATAGGTCATTCGGTGTGATTGGGTAACATGGGATCACCTCACAAGCTATGAGACTTGCGGATTGAGGTGAACCTCTGGAGAAGGCCAAATTCCTCTTCCTAAAATAAACACAACACTACTTCTAATGCAATAAAATAACTAGCTAGACCTATACTAACATTTTCATGGGATTTAGGGAGAGAGATTTGCAAGAAGAAAAACCTATACTAGAAGTGACAGTGCACCAAGAAAGGGTGCTGCGAGACAAGTTTTCAGTCTTCCAGTGAAGAAGAATGAATAAGCACCACAACCCAACATCATACAAAGCTTCACTCCCAGATAAGCACAAAACTTCCAAAACCTTCAATAGAGACTTGAAGTTGCAGAGTATACCTACAAATATGAGAAAGGCACAACGGAGTAGCTAGAATGATGAAATGACCAATAATTAGTCACATAACACAATCTTTATTATTTTAATAACATACACAATGCATCATTACATGAGGAAGAGGCAAAATTTTCCATTAAAATCTTGGAGAAAAGGTTTGAAAGATCTCACAATCCATAATAGCTTAATTTGTGAAAAGAGAGAGGGATTGGAAAATGTCTAACCCCTTGAAATGGGTTTCTCATTTTCATTTATAGAAAATCCCCCTGAAGAGAAGGAAGGAAGAAGGCCTAAAATTTTGGCATGAATGTAGCACATGATGGCCTACATGCTTAATTACAACATTAATTGCACCTGAAACGAAAATTCCATCATGCCTTCATAAATTCAAAAAATTCAAATATATCCTCTATTGATTAAAAATATATTAAATATTTTTAATGAAGTCCATTTATGCTTTGGACAAGGGTTTTGGCTATTGTTTTGGAAAATGACTCGGCTGATAGCTTAGAAGATGGTTCTTCCCCTTTTACTCGGTATTAAATGATTGGGTTTCCATTTGTTGCAGGGCTTGGTGACAAAATTAGAATTGACCACCCCTTTATTATAGTCTCCACGTGCTAACTGTAGAGCTGGTTTTCTTGGCCACCTTTAACTAGGTCTCACTTCCACTTGGATGGAGTCCCCAACTGAATGTTCCATGTTGGCTGAGCCACTCGGCATTTACCACAACCATTAAACTCCCACCATGTTAACGTATTGATCGGATCTTCCACCACCTCATCAGAATTAAACAAACCGAATAAATTGGCCACCATGCCACATGCTAACTGCTAAATGTGTTGGCTCACAATTTGGCCGACTTTGAGACTAGCTCCATTTTTTCCTCGTCGATCTCCCCGCCATGGCTATTCCAGCTTGGGAACCTGCCCGTTATTTTTCCAAGCTCGATATGGCGTTCACAACATGTAAGTCCGAAATGGGGGATACAGATTTTTTAGGACACTTTTCCCATGCAACAACTTGGTCGAATGGCTTCCTATCCCCAAAATCCCCATCGCGATGCTGATGTGCAGGATTGAAGCCCTACTTTTCCTACTCGACTGGAAAAAGATAAATAATTCCCTGAAACTCCCCTCGCTTCCCAACTCAGCATGTCTCAGACTTCTCCCACAGAGCCGACTGCACACCTCCATTCTCATACGATCTCACCTTCTATTACCTCCACACGGAATGAATTATCTTCACATTGGCCTATCTGAGCTCTAAACCGAGATATCACCCAAGATATCCTACGTCATGTTCCATCGTTCTGACTATTGAGCTCTTTGTATCGACTTTCCTTCTAAATAGCTCGATCATCCTTGGATCATTATAGTATCAGACCGAGCTACTCGTCATTGAACTTGACTCATTTAGACACGTATTGCATGAGTTCCAAGCTTGAGACTATGGGATCGGATGTATCACCAGTTTAAACTTTGAAACCCTTTGTGGCTAGTTCTAGGTTCACTCAGCTATTTTTGACAAGCCATGCTTCGTTACCTTGCGAAATTTCCTGAGTCCTTCGAGCCGCTCGGCTTTATTCCATGAGCTCAACCTGGTTCATTTACATCATACCATTTTGGTATTGGGGCTCGTCTAGGTACTCATCTTTGCAACCTACTAGGATATGAGTTCGGCCAACCAAGCCTACCACGAGCGATCCCTGATATATTCATAAGAAATCACTATTTTTACTCTCTTCCTACATCAAGCTCTTAAGATCTCAGTCCTTCATACATTACTCTCAGCTCGATCTAAAGCTCGTTCACATCACTGATTTCTACCTAACATGGCCCTAAAATAGCTGCATGGATTTCAAATTTCCACCCAAATTCTTTCTCGTTTATTCTTGACCAAGCCATCTTTACCTCCCAACTGATTTTCAAATGCCGATGCTTTGATGAGATCCACACCCGAGCTAAAATGCCTCACCATATTGAATCGAGTCATAGCTCAAACCTTTTGTAAATACCCCGAGCTTGTGTTTTGTAAACAAGCTTCTCCGATTATTCCTAACACCATACCCCAAGCTCGAGCTCAATAGCCCATCACGATTCACCTGAGCTCCCTATGACATGAGCTATATCTAGAGCTCTTGGCAATGTAAACCGAACAACTCGATTCCATCAAAAATCTAGTTGGTTAGTCTCTTTTATGTGAGCTTCAGGCTTGTTTCCCTCGTCTATCTAGTCTCTTATAAGTAATGAGTTCAACCTGAGTTTCCCATTGTATATTGATAACCTACAACTCATCGAGAAGCTCGCCAAGCCATTTGAGCTCAAAACCCTTCCTGGGAATTCTCACACTTAACCTCGAAACCTTTAAACCTCTTAGATTTCCTTCGAAACTTGATTATAATAGAGATATATTAAGACCTCCTCAACATAATTTATCGATTTTAATTAATTTATGCCCATGGTGACCCAAAATGGACCCATCAGGACCTATGTGTTTTTTAGCACAACCTGAAACTCCAAAACCTAAGAGGGGAGAGAACAACCTAAAATGATTCAGAAACTTACTGGAATATTGCAAATGTCCCTAAAGCACAAAAATTTTCCTATATGCCCAGATTTCTCATGTGAAGACCTTCCTCAGTCCTAGAGCACAACAGGACCTTGTTGTCTAATTTTTCCAAGTGTGCAAAATTAGATAGTAGACCCAATTAAGATGCTCCATGTGTTGTTTACTATTGTCAGAGTTTGCTAGATTTGTTTCTGCCTTTGCAACTCTTTAGCCAATCAAATAGGTCTGTGTGTTATTTTCTTGTCAGAATTATTGACTATTGCGAAGGTTTTAGCCAACGAGAAAGTTCCATTTAACTTCACAATGTCATACCTTTGTCTGTCTTTTTCAGATTGGTCAAAATGTGAGCCAATTAAATTTTTCCAAGTTTATCCTTCGCATATTGTTATTTTTGTAAGTATATTATCAGTATGCGAAAGGCAATCCACTTAGATTATTCCACATGTATACGCCTTTTTAAATGGTATGTCATGTTATTAAAAACAAATTTGTCAAATAATTTGCACTGCAAAGTGTAAACAAATAATAAAAATCCATGTATATACGGACTTCGTAGTGGTAGACCCTTGATAAGAATTTATCGGCACCTACAAAATGAAAACTAATGAAGGGGTTCCACGTATCTTATTTCATAGTGACATAATTTTGTAATGGTTTCCAATGGATTATTACCACTTGTCTTTGTCTTTTGTCTTCAAAAATTCATCCAGACCCGAAATGGTTTAGTTTTTGGTTAAATGTAGAACATTGTGTGCATAGGATGTATTTGTTTGGGAAAACCCACGAAATCTTGACACATGTCTCCGATCTAACCCTATTTAATTATGTTTAAAGCTTTAATCAAACACGTTTAGCCATAAACGTAAACCTTTAGAGTTCATTGTTGTTTTTTTAATAAAATATGTCTGTAATCGATTTACCCTGTTAATTTAATAGTTAAAACGTATAGTTCTTTTGTAAAATGAAATGATTTCTTATCTAGAAGTATAAAAATGATAGAAAACATATTGGACTTATGTAATTTTATATTTGGTCAATAATTATCATTTTTTGGTCGAGTTAAATTTTGTATTTAGTTAATTAGATCCAGATTTTATCTAGGAAAAAGTCACACTTCAATATTTGGACACAAAAGGAATACTTCATAATCTTGGCAAAAAAATTCAATTTGACCTATGTTTTGAGTGATATTTAAACCATTCAAAATATATTTAATATACCTATAACTCTTTTCCTATACACTTTTGATAACTCCATGTAAACTATTTCATATTTAAAAAAGAATAAATTAAAATCTTTTAAAAGATTTTATTTTATTCCTCTCCAAATATAAAACAATCCATAGGGAATCATCAGAAGTGTATAATAAATTTTTTTTATGTCTCTTCAATATATTTCCAATAGTTTAAAGATCACTTAAAATAGATGTCGAAGTGGAAAGGTTACACCAAAATTACAAAAAATTCCTTTTTGTGTCAAAAGATCCATGTTTTATTATTTACAAAATCATTACAGGCCTATATAGATTCACAAAAACCTAACAAAAGGAAATTTGTAGGTCTCTTTAATATATTTCCATTAATATAAAGAGTTTCTATAATAAAGGCGAGGATAAGAATTTATGGTATATTTACCTCTAAAATGTGCATAATTAGAATGTAAGTAATCTTATGGAGCTTGAGCCCCTCATTTGGGAAATGTGGTGTAGCGTTTGGCCAGAATAAACAAGGGGATTAGCTGTCAAAGGCAATCCAGCTCAACCACACACAACAACAATTTATTATCTAATCATGTAATTGAATGTTAGTACAAGAAATTAGGTTCTTGATCATTATAGGAGCATGCATGAATATTTTAGAACATGTGAAATTACAAGAAGGCATTAAATATAAAGATGAGATAACTCATAGACACTAAAGTGTAAAGTAGTGTTGGACACTTGTTTTACTTTTGTATTCAAACTTGAAACTAGTTTCCCTAAGGGTTTCAACACTATGTTTGAAATATGACATACATTTAACCCTATCATAACCTATTTGACCCACTTTCAAATCCAAATCAGTCAAAGAAATGTCGAAAGACCTAAGTGGATCTATCCTCTTATGTTTTACTATATTTATCATGTGTTTAGTTGATAAAATTACTCTTTCTAATTTATTATATGATCAAATATGTGTGAATTCTTAAATTAATTAAATCAATAAAAATATACTTAGTATTCAACATTCCAATCTTAAATAAATAGGGTATAAATTCACCCTATTTAATTTAAGGTTTAAATCAACATGAACCTTTTAAACACCAAGGTGTGAACATAACTTTAAAACAAAGTTAAAGTGTTTTTAGTTAATTTTAGTCTTGCAAATGAAAATTTCTAACTCTCATTAATCTAATTCAAACTTAAATATAACTCAAGTTAGTCTAAACAATGGTCAAGCCTCCCTGCATTCATCTATCCTTCATATGGAATAATATTTATCTTTACTTAACATTTTATTGGAGGTGAGGCTTGGATGATCCAGGGCTACTTGGTACTTACCTATCCTCATTTTGTTATGTAACCCATGTATAAATGCTTTACTTCTCCATTATAACAACCAATATTATAACAACTCCAAATTAAGGGGGGAAAATACCTTCCATGATTTTGTATGACACCAATAATAATCCAGCATGTAATCTAGTTTATAATCCATCTGATAAAATCAAACCATGTGCAACTGTAAATGTCAATTATATCTACCCAATCCCCTTTATATTCACTCTCTCGAGCATGCATAACTTGTATGCAATTGGTTAACTTATTATTTTAGGTTTGAGAATTGATGCAGTTCCTAAGCGTCTATCTAAAAATTATTTGGTTGAGTTTCATCCAAAATCCCACACTGTTATTTAGGAACTCCTTGAACTGACAGTGTATTCAGCTAGTACACTATTTAGGCCAAATATTTCAAGCTTTGCTTTACGTGCTTAGTTTCATGACCGAACATAAGCCAAACAAAACATGTTCCATCACCACATAGTTATCTATACACAGTTATTTGGATCACATCTCGTTACTTAAGTTTTTTTAATTTTACATATTAAGAAGGGTTAAAATCTAGGTCTCGCCTCTCGACTTGATTTTACGATAACGGTCCCAACTTAGGACCTATATGGGAAAGACAATGATTACTTAATGAATCTTGTCATGAAGTAATTATTACCCTTCCCACAACATTCCTAAGATGGTACAAAGAGAGTAAACTTAACCTAAAGTCTAGGACTTAGAGTCCATGCTTACTTAATACACAATGTCAATTGCAAATTACATTTCATCGTTTAGATTTTAGGCCAAGTTATACTCATATCGACAAGTTATTAGTAACTTACTAGTTACAATAATTTTACAAATATCATTTTTATGACTAGGTTTAGTTTAATCATTTCATTAATATTAAATAACAATCTAATCTCGATTAGATAATGTCATAAATCCACCTTATCATTAACTTATCATTAACAACCTTTTTGAAAAGAGAAATTATTTGTAAGCATTTGAACAAGTTTTAATATCAACAAAGTTCATAAATGTTTCAATCACATTCCATATTAATATCTTATTAAAGGTATTGTACTCTTATACTTAGACATAATTATGTCTTTAAACAAGTAGTTATCATAAAGGTACAACTAGGCATCCCTAAACTATTTAAGTTATATTAAATAATGATTCAATTATTTAATTAATATCTTGACGATTGAGTTTAAGAAATCTAATTATTTCACAACTCTATTTTGTTGTCCAAACAGTGTTAATTATTTATCTCATTAAATTGATGATGTCTTTGATATAATTGTACTAATTTTCATTCGATAATTCAGCTTAATTACTCCCGTAAGGTATAATTATTTAATCAAGTACAAATTTCATAATCAATATCAAAGTACAATCCTTTGTTGATAACAACATAAATCATCATTACAACTCATAAGATATAGTTAAACAATAAATGTATTTATTGAACTCATTAAGGATAATTCCTTATTCCATAAGGTATTACAATAATTTCATAATTATACAATAGGCCAACTGTCATACGAAACTTCATGAAATCATATTTCTCTTAACAAATAATACATAATCCAAATATAGATGTACATTAAATTAATGTTTATAATTAGATAAACAAATCATCGCATGATGAGCATGCAGATAATCAATCCCATTTAAAGCCTCGTAATAACTAATACATATTGTTATCTGTAAGATAAAAATAATAATATACATGGTTAGTTCATAGAACAGACATGGATTACACAACTCTCTACCTAGTTGTTTCATTACAAAATAATTGAACATCAACTATTTGATTTAATGACAATAAATCAAGTATCATTTTCAATAAAACATACAAACTCAAAAGAGGGGTTTAAATGATATAACCAAGTTCCTATCATTAACACATGTATAAATTACCAATTCATTAAAACTCAACATTTTAATATTCCTTAAACATAAGACAAATACAACCAAACCCTTCTTTTTTTTATCAAAAAATTTAAGTAAAGTATCTTGATCCCATAATTACATTCAATAGTAATCAACTGGATTTTCTTTACAAGGATCAAGAGAAAGAGTAATTTCTTTTCACAAGGATTGTTGTTATCATGAATCACATAAGCACTTATAAGAACAATAACCTTCCCTGCTGTCATAATCATTTAAAGAGAAATGACATAGTTCACAATAATAAACAACTATATTTTTTTTCTACCTTATATTTTCCAACATTCCAGTTTAACACACCGAAATAATATATAAAAAATTACACCCATGCATGCAAAAAACATCATCCACAAAGAATATTGTTACACTGATACTTGTAATAATAATGGATTTGTTAATATAATCCAATGATTAAATAATAAATTTCACCCATACCCTTATTATTTCCATATAAATAATCTTCTAAATTAAAACATTCTTAGAAACTTATCTCTTTGATACATTAATCATTTTTCATTTCCTAGACACCATTTGACATATTTTAGTTAATGAACTCATTTTCAAAGATCAAGAAATACAACTGATATTGACACATGAACCTTTACAAAGACCAAATATCAAGCCTCTAATCCAAGGTTTACTGCTAGAAAAGGGAGAGATACAAGTAAAAGAGGCTTAAAATAACAGTTACAAACTTAATCTTCCCAACTGACTCTATTATAGCACAAGGATAATCTAAGTAGTTGTATTTGATTCATTACAGCCAACTTGAATCAGTTCACATTGTCACCATATTTAAAAACAATGGGGTTTGATTCGAACCCATTAACCTTCCATGCATAGTGATTTTAATGTCACCGAATCAAACTAAAAGTAATAAACATAACATACACACATACCTCAAACAAAACAACATACCCTCAGTGTAAAGACTACCCATACTAGTTTAGCTCTAGAAATTGGTCTAAACCAACAAGCTTCAAAATATGATTAAAAACCAAAGAAGGTACTTAGCCAAAACAATTTAGAATAGTGCTTAGTTTAAAAACAAGCATCGACTTCAACCCTTTTATAAATCAACAAAACAAAAATACCCATTTCATATTTTGATGGCACAGTTTTGCAAACTATAATCACATGCCTATAAACTAACTTGAAGGCCATTAATCTATATAAAACTTTTAAAATCAAACATATTTGAATCATTCATCTAAGGGAAACAACGCAAATTAAAAGATCTAAATATTTACAATACCAAAATCATATAAACTTTAACAGTCATTTAAACATTCACCCATAAGTTATTCTATCACTTCAAAATATAATTACAAGACAAAGAGAAGTATATCCATGCCTATGAAAGATATATTTCCTGTAAATTTCTTCACAACTTCCCTTGGAACTACAAATAGGTTGAGTGGGGATTTATACATTATTACCTCCAAAAACACAAAATAACATGACCCAGATACGAACAATTACAACCCAATAAACCAAGATAAATAATATTTTAATAAATCTAACTTTTTCATTTTTATCCTCCACAAAAATATCAACAGAAATGGCTCGATAAAACCCGATGTAGAGTTCATACAGAAATGGAGCTCAAGAGGAGGAGGAAAGAGCTTGAAATTTCAACATGCAAAATAAAAATAGAATTAAAAAGCATGAATGGTAGCTTCTAGAGGAAGATTCTTGATCTTTTCAATACATTTAATGTCATTTAAGTTCTACATGTGCAACGTAGTGTCCATCCCAAATTACCACCCACATTGGTAAGGTACCACTAAACTAGATGGAGATGATTTTATGAATAGTCTGAGATGCCTAATAAAACCTCCAGTTTTTGTATGGGTCACGCAACGACCAACTTAACTATAAAATTTTATGAATTAAATTCACATTTGGTAGAATTCCAAATAATTATCAAATGATCAAAATCCACGAGTATGGTCGAATACCATATGGCTTATCCAAGCAAAAAGAAGTTAATACCATCTTTTAATAAAAAAAATAAACATTTTACCTTCCACCACCATACTAACCAATGAAATGGAGTATAAGAAAATCAACTTAAATCATAACATGTCAGTCACAAAACCTTTTTCCATCTCATTTATCCAACACATATGGAGTATATCACTTTTGTTTGAACAATTTTAAATGTTCATTAATATGGTCTAAGGCTAACTTGATCATTCAAAATCAATAATCACTCAACACATAGCATGATCAGTCAAAGACAAGAATCAAGCCAAATGAGTTTCGATCCAATGCATTTAAGTCAATAAACAAATCAGTCATTAACTAGAACATTGTATGTGTTATGATCAATCTTATTAAAACATTCAAGTAAATAATCAAACATCACTAGAATTGACATTATCTTTACTTTGCAATAATTTCCAAGTCTATATTTTAATAGCAATATTATTTTATTTCTTTTTTAAAAATTATTAAGTCAACATGTTGATTTTACCTTGGCGATTCCAACATTTACCTATCCATTGCTGAAATCCATCTTATCGCTTTACGATCAATGATCATTACAATGTCAAAAGAAATTTAGTATCTTTTAAACAATCATTGGTATTTCCAATTACTGAACTAATACATTACAACTATGTATAGTTTCAACATGTTTTGCAAATCATTATTTCCAGCAAGCAAGATGAACCAAAATATTAATAACAAGTACAACAACCAAGCAATAACCCAATGCATCGAAATCACCACACACAACTAGGGAAAGTAAACTCATACAACTTAGAAAAGAAACATTAAGTTATAAATGTAAAGCATTTTACAAGTACTTGGTGAGAAGGATCGTTACGCAGTTGGATTTACAATTACACATAATGATGTATATCCTTTTTAGGGTATACATACACACGTTTAGCTACAACCTCAGCCAAGTAACGCTTCCTATCACCATGCCCTCATAACCCACTTTACATAACATAACTCAATTATTGCAAAAAACAAAAACAAAATGAAATTGTGGGATGTGACATACTTCCCCCTTAATGAATCATCATCCTGATGATTTTTACTCATTAACAGCAACAGAATAAACCACAGACAAATTTATATCATACAACTAAGGAAAATAGTCAAACATTTTCATTTAAACTTGAAAATTTTCCAAATTTTCAGTTTATTTGCCATCAATTTATTGGTTGTAACAGCCTTTAAAACATCCAATTTTACCATATAGTCTAAAATATGACAAAATTTTGTTGTTTTAGCACCCAAAATTATAAAATAGTATCAAGTATAACATAATAAATTGACAATCAAACCGACCATTATTTAGAGGCCCTAGCATCTCTCTAGGGAATCTGAATTACTAGGAACCTCAATGTGGAAAATATCATTGTTAAAGGTGACTCTATGAATATTATCAACAACCTTTCTAAGTGCCAAACCCTGAGCAGGACCATAAGGGACTTTATCATTGAATCCTACACTATATGCAATGGTCTAAACATCATATTCCAACATGTGTATAGGGAAGGAAATAAATCAACGGATACATTAGCAAATGTGGGGGTGTGTATTAATGATTACAATGAATGGTATGATTTCCCTAACATCCCCCATGAAGTTAGACAAATCATTATTAATGAAGCCAATGAATCACCAATCAGTACTCCTTAGTCGGTGGCTCCTACACGTGTGGAACCCATTGCCTGGATTTTTCAAGCAGATTGAATTCACTCAATTTTATTCATACCCTACTTCAAAATTTGAGTGCTTTTTTGATTCCAAGTAGGTGCGAGGGAAGGATTCGGGTTTCATCTTTGCAATAAACAAGCTTACAAGCTGCCAAAGTGTTGTTGGCGAGCCTATTGGTTGTTATTTCCAACTCAACCCTTCTTATTTACAGGATTTAATCAGTATAGGGGAGCTCCATGCATGGTCGATCCTATTTTTGATCCATAATGGCAAGATAATGTGGAACTCTAGGAAACCCTCAACATTAGTGGTTTTATAGATTTTATCCAAATGATTAAGGGGAATGACCAACACATATCTCTCCAATCTATGGAAAATTGGAAAGATATGAACATTAAGATCAGAGGCATGGATTTTAATATCTCTAAAGATTTCATTTCTTTCATCACTAGGTTGAGTATGGAAGGAAACAAGTTTTTTAGAAATAAATTTGACAAAGAGGCTAAGGAAAGGGTTTTCCTAGATGAATATGAAACCCTCGAAATCAAGAAGGAAGGAATTTTTTGTGCCTCTATCACGCAACCCTTCGACAAAGTTTCTCGCATGATGGTTAGATATGTCACTCTCGAGGGAAGGTTCTCTACTATCCCACTGCATCACCTAGTCCTACTAAATCATTTCAGATGTGAGATTAAGGCGAGTTTATCTTATCATATTAAAAAGTTGGGTTTGGAGGTTCAGGGCATAAGAGGATAGTTCCTCTACTTCAAGGGGTCATTTTTCTCATAAATCGTTACATCCTCGATGTTGTGGCCAATGACCCTTTCCCCCATTTATCCCGTCCACCTCCTTAGCAACCTCGAATCCACTCTAAGAATCCCATGCTACGTGACCCTATCATAGAACCTCCTCCTCCCAAAATGATTCTTCAAAGAAGTAAAAAGGACAAAGAGATTATGGTTGAGGAAAGCCCCCTGCTGTCAATCATGTTACAACTTGTGATTATGACACCTCCTCTATTCTAGAAAAATTTAAAATGCAAGATAAGACCCTGAAAACAATTGAAGATATGTGTATTTTCTTCTCAAGGCTAGTATAAAGGACTCAACTTCTGACTCTATTCTCAACCTAAGCGAGGAAATTAACACTCTTTCCACTCAATTCAAATCTCTTGAAGACAATCATAATAATTACTTGGCCATCCATATAGCATTTATCGACCTTATACAAGTTCAAATTCGTCAGATCTGTAATTTGAGTGGCATTACAGCCTCAGCCTGGAAGAATAGTAAGATCACGAAGAATTTCAAAGCATTTAACTGGGATCCAACCATTGGTACTAAACTGAATATTTATCAGGCACTTAAGATTGCTCTCAAGGTCTACAATAAATATGTTAGCTAGTGCCTTTGTATCTTTTTTTGATGTGCAGTTGTTATGATGTCATTGTTATGCTACAGTTTTGTTGTTATATATTCATAGTAGGGCTTCTTGGAGGCATTCGTCCCCTGCCTTTGTAGTTTTTTTGTTTTTGCATTTTAGCTGGGGTTTGGCCCCCACCTATCAAAAAACCACATTGCTTTACATTGCTCATATTGGTTTTTGAGCCTTTGGTTCTACTCCTGGGTAAGGTCCCTCCAAACCTTTTACCTTTAGTAAAAAAAACATAATAAATTGACAAATATCAATTTTTATGGCTGAAACAAATAAGGAAACGTTGTTTTTATTTCCTCTAGAATCTCCCAGATTGCACTTTCTTTTGTATATTGGTCCCATTGGACTTTGCATTATGGGATTTCTCTATTTCTCAAGTGCAATATATGATTTTCCATAATTATGGTAGGTTCAACCACCATAATTCCCGAATAATAAACATGTAAATCATTCTAATTAAGTACATGCATTACATCTGAAACATACTTCTTAAGTAACGAAATATGAAAAACACCATGCATCTTGGACAATGCAGGAGGCAATGCCAAACGATATGTTATCAGACTTATGATTTCAAAAATATCAAATGGTCCAACATATCTTGGTGATAGCTTGGAAGCCTTACCAAATGTTATTGAACTCTTTTTAGGCTTAACCCTTGAGAATACCTTGTCTCCAAGTTCAATTTTTTTGTTTATTCATTTCAGATATGCATAGATCTTTTGTCTATCAGCAACTTATTTCAATTGCTCACGAATGAGATCCATTTGAATTTCCATTTTTATTAACATTTCAAGACCTACTAACACTCTATCTTCTGATATTATCCCAACTGATGGGATTTCTACCCCTTCTCCCATACAACATGCTTCGAGAGGAGCCATTTTCAATGAAGCATGATATGTTTTATTGTACAGCAAACTTAACCAATGGAAGGCATTGTTTCCACTTTTACTGTTGATCCATGTAGTACATCCTAAGAATATCCTCCATAAATTGGTTGACTCAGTTCAATTTGTGCATCTATTTCTAGATGGTATGCTGAACTGAAATTCAGTTTGAATCCCAAATCTGAATTCAAAATTTTCCAAATTATAGATGTCATCCTTGAGATCCGTATTTGAAATTATTAACTCTGGAACTCTGTATGCAATCTAAATATTTTATACATGAAATGTTTTACAAGCACAAGAGAATTATATTTCAGATTTCCTGAGTATAAAATGATCTACTTTGGTTAAATTGTCGATAACAATAACAGGAATTGTGTCATTGTATTTTTTCCACATAGGAAGACCCTGCACAAAATACATGCTAATAACTTTCCATTTATAGTTCAAAATTTTGTGTGGATACAACAGACCAGCAGGGTAGACACGTGCTCTACTTTTATGCGCTGGTAACATTCTAAACACCAAGAGACATGTAGATTATCATGTCCTTTTTCATTCCCTTTTAAGAAATATTTTTGTTTTATATCAGCAAGCATTTTAGTTACTCCAGGATTCCCAGAGTATAGTGAATCATGAAATTCCCTTATAATTTTTATCCTTAAGTTATTTCCTGAAGGTACATAAACTCTACCTTCATATTTCAAGATTCCCTCACTGTCAAATTTAAATCCTTCATACCTTTTATCATTAGAATCTATTGTTGACACATCCTTAACATGTTGATATTATGAATTTTTTAACATTTGTTTCTTTACTTCATCCTTGAATTGAGTGCTAAGGATAACAATCGCGGAAACATGCTTCTGAAAATTTAGTGCATCTATCACTCTATTTTATTTTCACTTTATGTAGCTTATATAAAAATCATACTTGATAAGACACACTTTACACACACAAATACAACAATAAAATACTAGGATAAATTTTTTTTGACTTACATTGCTCACTACGTACACAACACAACGTGAGCTTCAAGCACAGAACTCGACTCGCATACGACAATCACAAAAATCATCGACTCACATAGACACATGAAAATGACGTAGGCATGCTGACGCTACACTTTTCCCAATGGAAGGTTACTAGTAAAGACCCAACCACAAGAACGTGGCTTAAGGAATGGTGAATCCCCCAACACATCATTTCTTTGAAACAATTTTTGGTTAAAGTTAACATTCCAAGGAAATTATGGGCAAGGATGAATTTTCTTGTTTGTCCACCTACATTTTCTTAAGCTTATTTCACGCAGTTGAAAATACAATTCAACCTTCTCAAGTTAGCTTCTTATACTTTATATAAATTTCCCTAACTGACATGCATTTTTGGCATAAATCAAATTACATAAAAAGTACTTAATTATCTTATTATTATGTAAAAATATTCTTCTCCAACGTTTATTTGATGTCTACAGTTTTACCCTTACAACTCAGATGAAAGTGACTTGATATCCAAAGCGCAATAAAAGGTTTCGACAGAGACTCAGATATAGGGTAGCTTTTTACCAAAAACATTCCTCGATTCACACTATATTTATTTCCATACCATTTTTATTATAATTTGAAAACTTATTAAATTCCCATAATATATATATATATATATATATATATATATATATATATATATATGCATATCTTTTCATTTCTTAAGGTTTGGTCGCTCCAAGGGAACTTATATTCTTTGCAATGCATGAAAAAAAAAGTTTAATTAAGCTATACAGACTCCAAGATTGACCTTATTCCTAAACTCCAATCTCGTGTACAACATTTATATAATATGCTCTTACATCGCACTAAGATCTCGTTCCTAGCGTTGTTTTGAAATCAGGAGTTACATAAGTATTTGACTAACATCTTGAAGGGGTACGCGACCGGAAGGATTGTAAATATACATGAACCACATTCAAGAAAATACCAAGAGGTTATTTTGATAGAAACCAAGGTAGCACCACTTAATCCTTCCTTCTAACAAGGGCTCATAAGGTGACTTCCAAGGCGTTCTTCACCACTCAGCCCGGTGTTAGACCTGAAGAGAGGAATTTCTTCTCGTGAATGCCAAATCTAGAAGGAAAACACATACTCCAGATAGGTTGGACCATGACATTCCTAAATATGGGTTCGTGACAATGTTGCTAGACATAAAGACTATGATGGTAAACTCCAATGAGGGGTTTTATTTACCTAACATATGATGTCTCATCAAGTGCAAAGTTTAAGGTCGTTCTTTGGTTTTAAATTTATTATATGGTAGAAAGGGATCACACATACAGGAAAGTTATGCATGAATATTTTATTAGGGTTGAGTGTTCCCATTAAAACTCATTATTGTGTTTACAAGGTAAGAAGGTAACCCAATAATTAATTTAATCATTTATTAATACTGAGAAGGTACTACAATGTATTAACTTCAATTTCAATTTACTAAGTATAAATCAAACCCCTTTTTTCCATACACAACTAAAAATCAAATTGAACTGGTGAGTAGATGCACATTTCTTAAGTTATCCCGAAAACTAACATCTCATGCATATTAACAAATTTCAATTATAACTTTTCTGTAATAAGAGACTACATTAGACAATTATTCATTTTAAAATGACCTATAAAAATTACAATAATAATAATTAAATTACACATCGCCTTTTGTCGTCATTCTTCCATCCTGTAAAACCCACATGAGCAAGATATCAGCGATAAATCGCTGGCATGACATCCACCCTAATCAATCATAATTATCATTTTTCAGTTTCTCATTCAAATCTGACAATAAATACAATATGCAATCGAAATAAAAAACGTCTAGAAACATGTATTCATTGCATTTCATTTTTCTTCATTTTATAAACCCAGGAGAGAGAAAGAGAAAGGAAGAGAGAGAAAAAATTGTTTTGCCAAAATTTCTAATACACACAACAAGTTTCATTATAGTGTTTTTAAACAGTTATTTACCTGTGTTAAAAGTTTCCGAGGGTGATTTGGTAACCCTACGAGGGTCCGCAGCTTTCTACTTTTACATTTTCTCACTAGCCACAAAACGTACAAAATAGGCTCGGAGGCTAAGAAACAACTTCCAAAGGTTATCTTCCGAAGAGAACACACATCACGATTAACTTTCTACATGTCCCTAGATATACCCAGATTTCATTTCAAATGATGGAATTGAAAAAGAGCGCACGGTTTGCGTTTGGCGGCTAGTTTTCCGAGGGCCACTGGTCGTAGTTCACCCAGTTTTAAACTGACAAAAGCTAGGTCAAGGGCCTAAAAAACCACATCCAAAATTAACATTCGATGGAGGAGCATGCAATGAGACATCTCCTACTAGTTCCCCTATATAAGGAGAATTCATAGGAGTCAACGGGACTGAGAAATAGTAAACCATTTTCAAACGGCATCAAGTTTTCTGGAGCAACAAGACGAAATTGGTCCAGTTTGACCTCGTCAAACTGCAATCAGAGGCCTACAAAATGGCTTCACCAAACTATCTCGAAAAGCACTCTTTCCTACACTGAATGTTCCATACATTTGTCTAGTACAAATGCTAAAGGTTTACAAAGACGGGATGTGATTTCTCCTTCCGAGTTTCAAATGGTGGACCAAAACGAAAGCCAACTTTCTAGTTTTTTTCTTTTAACAACTCTCTACTGTTGTAAACTGGTGTAACAGGGCTACTATAAGAGCGTCAAAAGGATGTCATATGATCGTTTCGGGTCAAACAAAAAATCAAGGTGACTCCTCGTATACCAAGGTACACGAACGAAACTTCACATCTCATTTCCAAAATTGCAAAGGGTACTTAGTGTGTCTCCAAAAATTGCAAAATTTAACTATTTAAAACAAGGAGAAGGTCAACTTTATCATGGGGAGTCAAATTCATCTGGTCGATAAATGATATTGGAGTGATCAAGAAGGGTAAGAGTTTTCCAAATCCTCTTGAAGTGAGGGTGATAGATCATGGTTTAAAGTAGATGAGTTAAAAGGACTTCGAGAGTTGCGACACGATGCTTTATTGTTTTGCAATGAGTTAAAGGGGCATTTAATTGTGTTAAAAATCTAATAATTTAAAATTCTATTTAGTTGCAAAAGAGAACTAAAACACGAGAATTATGAGAGGTAAGGGAAAAAGAACCATGCCTAGAGAACGAAGCCGGTTGAAGCTGCAGGATTGGGTTCAGTCTTGTGCTTGGGCACTTCGTCAACCAGATCACAAGCATTAACAACTCCACCATTTGACATACACGTCTATCAATAAAATATATAACTACAGACTTGAAAACCATTCTGCTACTCTGATTACATTCCTCCTACCTTCTGGATTCAACCCACCACTTGTTGAGCATGATCAAAGGGTTTCTTATTGTTGTTGTTTGGATAGGATGAGATCTTCCTCCTTTTGTGTGTAGCCTCAAACCTTGCAACCATTAGACCGTGATTTTTTTTTGAAGGCATTTAGTCAAACACTTCACATGCCTTAAGCGTGCCTCCACATTTTGCACATTCTCATGTGCTCATCAAAACTAGCAAACATAATTATTAATTCTAGGTGTGATTCTACACGAGGCACTCATGCCATCGAAGTATTTACAGCCCTCATGCACTGATTCCTGCCTGGCTAAAAGCTAAGTAAACAAAATGAAGCTTACATGGTCAGGGTATGATCCATAAGACCACATCTCTTTGAGGCATTCTGTCAAACAGATCATAGGACATTTTACACATCCATCTTGTGCATATACTGCCATCATGGCATTCCATGAGACAATATTTCTTTGAGGCATTCTACCAAATAGTTTATGTGCTTTTTTTTTTTTCTTTTTTTAACAGACCCATTTTTTACATATCCCGTTATCATTGCAGTCCCTGGAACTACATCTCTTCCATGCATTAAATCAAATAGTACACATGCTTCCACATTTTGGCATATGCATCTACCCAGGTGTTTGCAACAGCCACATCTGACAAAAGAAATTTAACTTCCAGGTGCTAAAAGGGGGTCAACCAGTTTCGGGCGCACGTTTTTTTAACACAGGATGGGTATTTGCTAGAAAATGAAGACTGAACAAGCTGGAGACCTGCACGTCCATTCTCTGTCCCATAAGCTTTAGGCATCTGCAACAACAAAATACCTCTCTCCAATGCTTGTTTTTCCCACACAGGGGGTGTGTCGGGTGGCCTAGGAAAGTGCTGGACGTTTGTGTAGTCTGGATTTGCATGAATCAAGCATTTGCATGAAAGTTTCTAAGGCCATTTCAACAAACTCATTTTTTTAGGTGTGCAGCTCCTGCGCCCCTAAAACAACCGCCCATTCCAAAAAAATAGCAACCAAACTCTAGCGCAATGTTTTTGGAGCTTTTCCCTCCCTTCTCCACTTGCCCTAATCCACCCCCACAAACACGAATATTTTAAATTTTAGTCATTTTATTTTATTTTTATTATTATTATTTTATTTATTTATTTATTTATTTTTAAATTTTTCCTTTGCGAACAACAACCCACAACGTGAGATGAACAAGACTCCCCTTCTGTCCCAGAGGTGTTCGAAAATTAATGTGAGACATGGACCAACCATGATGTCACAACCAGAGGCTATCTTCTCACGTGAAACGAGGTGACCAATCCACATGAATAAAATCAATTATCGATAATCAACAATAAAATTGGTAACACATCGATGATCAACTGAAGGAGTTATCGTCCATCGATAATTAAAAATACTAATATTGTTATCATCATCATCATTATTATTATTATTATTATTATTATTATTATTATCACTTAAAATAATTATTAATCATACTACAAGACTGATATGCCCACTCGACGAAAAAGGGGGTAAACAATAATACTATCAAATAGAGGCCAATCATCAATTAAATTAAAATAACATTATTATCATTATACATATATAAATATAATTACTATTCACATTGATAATGACTATCGGCCCAGCTTTACCAGGCGACAACAAGGTCCTCCTTCAATTAGGTCAATGAACAGGACATTACACAGTCCCCTCATAAAGGTGTCGATAACGACTTGAGAGAGCAAAGAGAGGAAAGGTGCTAACACATCACTGAGACTAGGACAACGTCAACAATGGTCAACGAGAGCCCATGCACACAAGTCTCCTAGACTTAGCAACAAGGTCGGCAGGTCAAGGACTGGAAAACATTTAACGGGGCATTACATTCTCCTCCCCTGAAGAAAGCATCATCCTCGATGCGACATAACACAGAGGGAAGAAATGGTACGTAACCAAAAACAAGTAAAGCGAAAAGTACACCCTATGGTTTAATATTTTAACTACATAAAGCATGGTCATAGGGTAGTCTTTGAAACATTTAGTAGAAATTTCAACTTTCAAGGTTCTGTGAAGATTGGCCAGTTCTCTCATTATTCGTTATTTCATTAATCTCTTTCTATTAACATTATTTTTAATTTTCAAGTCTTTTAAAATTTAATTCTTATCGAATTTTAGTTTATTCATTCCTATGGGTTCCCATCATGAATTACAGTCACAACACCCTACCAGGGTTATACACAACACCAAATTTTCACAAGCATACCTTTACATACTTTCACGACTGTAACACATCACAAGGGTTCCACCAGCCATGGAGTGACAACAAGTAGACCACATAACAATTAATTTCCAACAATTACGCCCTCGACATAGATCTAGTACACACATATGACTAACAAACAGAATCAACACATTGATACATATAAAATGGGTATCACACGCCCCAAAAATCCATGACTATAACAACATAGTTTCAATCCAATATCCAAAGGTCCACACCAACCAAGGGGAGAGTCAAGCCTCATACATAACCAGGTGTTAAGAATACTCACATAGGTATACATAACTCACTATACCAATCTCCACACATCACAAGGCATCACAAAACAACTCCAAATATCTCCAAAAGCAACAGAATACTACTCCATATACCTCCCCAAAGAATCACCAGATAATCTCCATATACCTTCCAAGAGGAAGAGACATAGCGCCAGAACCAAGTCGGGTCACTCAACCATAGAGCCCCATCAAAATCTCAGGTCACTCAACCATAGAGTGTCATAAAGAATAACAGGTCACTCAACCATAGAGGCCTGTCTCCTTTCTCCTTTTAATGAGGCCGGGTCACCCTATTTCCCTGGGCACATAGAGCCCCATCACCCCCAACCCAAGTGACATAATAACTCATGGTTCAACAACCCACTAGTTATCTGTAACTCCTTGGGGTGTACCCCCATACAACAAAGCGGGTCCATAGGTTCAACCACTCCATGGTGAATCCCATGACCCTATTCCAACACAGTATGACATTAGAACCAGCATACCAATCCATACAAATTCCAAGTGGCAAAAGCAAAAGCCTTGGGCTAGGCTACAAATCTTTTAAATATGAAAAGAAAGTTTTAAAACCAAGAAAAACAAATGGCTAATTAGCCTTGGTTAGTGCAAAATCCAAATGTTAATGCAACAATCAAATAAATGCCCAAAATATAAGAACATATCAATCAAGAAAACGGCTGGTTCTAGCTAAAAGAGAAAGATTAATTTACGAATAAAATACGTAATGAGAAAATCGCACATCACAATCACTATGTGGCCTCATATCACCACCAAAGGGGTACTCATCGAGTTGCTGGCACTCGGACATCGAGCCTCAGCTCGTAAGAAAATATACATGTAACCAGAAATGAGTATATCAAATAATGTAACTGTCATCGTCTCTACCTGAATCATTCCTCCATACTCCCACAAGGATCAACATAGTAAAAATCACATAGGATTATTCAATGAACAATCCAATAGGAAAGAACAGGGGACACAAGGTTGCATAAGTTGAGCCTAAGGTGGTGCGCACCCACAATATACTGAGAAAGCTTGAAGTATACTAAACAGATAGAAGTGGGTTTTCAGTCTATGTAAGACTCCACTTCCTCACTCGTACTCGGATCAAGATTATGAAAACCTAGTCCATGCCTCCTCTCTCCACACATACACTCTCAACAGTTCATCCCCTTAGGGTCGTCGAGTGTAGGGTCCATGACATACACATAACTACATCACTAACACAATGGTAATTCACACACAACCATAACGTATTACGCATGGTTTATATATAGGGTAGATCACAATCTTACATTCACTGGGTGTAATACATCACTTTACCACATTATGCACCCAAGGTGCAATCACTACACAATAGGATTCATAGGATCACTGTATGCCCCTATATCACAACATGAATCATTACATATTACATAAATCATACATACAATGGACATAGTAACATCACAACATAACATTCATTTACTACATACAAAGTGATACACACCTTTCTTCAAAACATGGTAAAACATCATGATACCATTCAATTCACTTTACATCAATCCAGTCATACATCATATCGACACACCCACATATCACAATATGCCACAATGCTCCAACACCCCGTCATCCACATTAGAATTCTTTTCACACATTCCAAGTAGTAATTCACACGTGGAATCTTCATAGAATCCACACGAAGGAGAGAGAATACTCCCATCTCCAGCACATCAACATGACAACAAATACACACTAATTGACATGCACCACATGTGCTTCCATAAGGTCACAATTATGACATAGTTCACATAACAACATATATCACATTACTCTTTAGATATCCACCACCACCATGCAAAATCATCACAACTCCAATCCATCCCAGAGGTTCGAGAGCATGAACCTCACTCTGATACCATATGTAGTGCCCACACTTTACACACACCAATACAATAGTAAAATACCAGGATATTTTTTTTGACTTACATTGCTCACTACGTACACAACACAACGTGAGCTTCAAGCACAGAACTCGAATCGCATACAAAAATCACAAAAATCATCGACTCACATAGGCACATGAAAATGAAATAGGCATGCTGACACTACACTTTTCCCAATGGAAGGTTACTAGTAAAGACCCAACCACAAGAACGTGGCTTCAGGAATGGTGAATCCCACAAGACATCATTTATTTAAAACAATTTTTGGTTAAAGTTAACATTCGAAGGACATTATGGGCAAGGATGAATTTTCTTGTTTGTCCACCTACATTTTCTTAAGCTTATTCCGTGGTTGAAAATACAATTTGACCTTCTCAAGTTAGCTTCTTATACTTTATATAAATTTCCATAACTGACATACATATTTGGCATAAATCAAATTGCATACAAAGTACTTAACTATCTTGTTATTATGTAAAAATATTCTTCTCCAAAGTTTATTTGATGTTTACAGTTTTACCCTTACAACTCAGATGAAAGTGACTTGATGTCCAAAACACAATAAAAGGATTTGACGGAGATTTAGATATAGGGTAGATTTTTACCAAAAACATTCCTTGATTCACACTATATTTATTTCCCTACCATTGTTATTATAATTTGAAAACTTATTAAATTCCCATAAGATTTATATATATATTTATATATGCATATCTTTTGTTTTCTAAGGGTTTGGTCGCACCAAGGGAACTTATTCTTTGCAACGCATGAAAAAAAAAGTTTAATTAAGTTATACATACTCCAGGATTGACCTTAGTCCTAAACTTCAATCTCGTGTGCAGCATTTATATAATATGTTCTTACATTGCACTAAGATCTCGTTCCTAGCGTTGTTTTGAAATCAGGAGTTACATAAGTATTTGACTAACATCTTGAAGGGGTACACGACCGGAAGGATCGTAACTATACATGACCACATTCAAGAAAATACCAAGAGGTTATTTTGATAGAAACCAAGGTAGCACCGCTTAATCCTTCCTTCTAACAAGGGCTCATAAGGTGACTTCCAAGGCATTCTTCACCACTCAGCCCGGTGTCAGACCTAAAGAGAGGACTTTCTTCTTGCGAATGCCAAATAGAAGGAAAACACATACTCCAGATAGGTTGTACCATGACATTCCTAAATATGGGTTCACGAAAATGTCGCTAGACATAAAGACTATGATGGTAAACTCCAACGAGGGGTTTTATTTACCTAACCTATGAGGTCTCATCAAGTGCAAAGTTTAAGGTCGTTCTTCGGTTTTAAATTTCTTATATGGTAGAAAGGGATCACACATACAGGCAAGTTATGCATGAATATTTTATTAGGGTTGAGTGTTCCCATTAAAACTCATTATTGTGTTTGCAAGGTAAGAAGGTAACCCAATAATTAATTTAATCATTTATTAAATACTGAGAAGGTACTACAATGTATTAACTTCGATTTCAATTTACTAAGTATAAATCAAACCCCTTTTTGCCATACACAACTAAAAATCAAATTGAACTGGTGAGTAGATGCACATTTCTTAAGTTATCCCTAAAACTAGCATCTCATGCATATTAACAAATTTCAATTATAACTTTTCTGTAACAAGAGACTACATTAGACAATTATTCATTTTACAATGACCTATAAAAATTACAATAATAATAATTAAATTACACATCGCCTTTTGTCGTCATTCTTCCATCCTGCAAAACCCACGTGAGCAAGATATCAGCGATAAATCACTGGCATGACATCCACCCTAATCAATCATAATTATCATTTTTCAGTTTCTCATTTAAATCTGACAATAAATACAATGTGCAATCGAAATAAAAAAGGTCTAGAAACATGTATTCATTGCATTTCATTTTTCTTCATTTTATAAACCCAGGAGAGAGAAAGAGAAAGGAAGAGAGAGAAAATATCATTTTGCCAAAAGTTATAATACACACAACAAGTTTCATTATTGTGTTTTTAAACAGTTATTTACCTGTGTTAAAAGTTTCCAGGGTGATTTGGTAACCCTACGAGGGTCCGCAGCTTTCTACTTTTAAATTTTCTCACTAGCCACAAAACGTACAAAACAGGCTCGAGAGGCTAAGAAACTACTTCCAAAGGTTATCTTCTGAAGAGCATGCACATCATGATTAAATTTCTGCACGTGTCCCCAGATATAGCCAGAGTTCGTTGCAACTAACGGAATTGAAAAAGAGCGCACAGTTTGCGTTTGGCGGCTAGTTTTCCGGGGCCACTGGTCGTAGTTCACCCAGTTGTAAACTGAAAAAAGCTAGCTCAATGGCCCAGAAAACCACGTCCAAAATGAACGTTCGATGGAGGAGCATGCAACGAGACATCTCCTACTAGTTCCCCTATATAAGGAGAATTCATCAGAGTCAACGGGACTGAGAACTAGTAAACCATTTTCAAACGGCGTCAAGTTTTTTGGAGCAACAAGATGAAATTGGTCCAGTTTGACATTGTCAAACTACGACTGGAGGCCTACAAAATGGCTTCGCCAAACTATCCCGAAAAGTGCTCTTTCCTACACTGAATGTGTCATACATTTTTCTAGTATAAACGCTAGAGGTTTGCGAAGATGGGACGTGATTTCTCCTTCTGGGTTTCAAATGGTGGACCAAAACGAAAGCCAACTTTCTAGTTTTTTTTAACAACTCTCTACTGTTGTAAACCGGTGTAACAGGTCTCCTATAAAAGCGTCAAAAGGATGTCATATGATCATTTTGGGTTAAACCAAAAATCAAGGTGACTCCTCGTATACCAAGGTACACGAAAGAAACTTCACATCTCATTTCTAGAGTTGCAAAGGGTACTTAGTGAGTCTCCAAAAATTACAAAATTTAACTATTTAAAACAAGGAGAAGGTCAACTTTATCAGTGGGGAGTCAAATTCGTCTAGTCGATAAACAATATTGGAGTGATCAAGAAGGGTAAGAGTTTTCCAAATCCTCTCGAAGCGAGGGTGATAGATCATTATTTAAAGTAGATGAGTTAAAAGGACTTTGAGAGTTGTGACACGATGCTTTATTGTTTCGCAATGAGTTAAAGGGGCATTTAACTGTGTTAAAAATCTAATAATTTAAAATTCTATTTAGTTGCAAAAGAGAAATAAAACGTGAGAATTATGAGAAGTAAGGGAAGAAGAACCATGCCTGGAGAACGAAGCCGGTTGAAGCCGCAAGCTTGGGTTCAATCTTGTGCTTGGGCACTTTGTCAACCAGATCACGAGCATCAACATCTCCACCATTTGACATACACGTCTATCAATAAAATTTGTAACTACAGACTTGAAAACCATTCCGCTAATCTGATCACATTCCTCCTACCTTCTGGATTCAACCCACCAGTTGCTGAGCATGATCAAAGGGTTTCTTATTGTTGTTGTTTGGATAGGATGAGATCTTCCTCTTTTTGTGCGTAGCCTTAAACCTTGTAACCATTAGACCATGATTTTTTTTTGAAGGCATTTAGTCAAACACTTCACATGCCTTAAGCGTGCCTCCACATTTTGCACATTCTCATGTGCTCATCAAAACCAGCAAACATAATGATTAATTCTAGGCATAATTCTACATGAGGCACTCATGCCATCGAAGTATTTACAGCCCTCATGCATTGATTCCTACCTGGCTAAAAGCTAAGTAAACAAAATGAAGCTTACATGGTCAGGGTATGATCCATAAGACCACATTTCTTTGAGACATTCTGTTAAACAAATCATAGGCCATTTTACACATCCATCTTGTGCATATACTACCATCATGGCATTCCATGAGACAACATTTCTTTGAGGCATTCTACTAACCAGTTTATGTGCTTTTTCTTTTCTTTTCTTTTTTTTAATAGACCAGTTCTCTTTGCATAATAGGCTTCCACAGACCTATTTGAGGCACATCCATTTCTCTGATCCCATATGCATGTTTTTTTTTAACACAGTATTTGCGCAAATGAAGACTGAACAACAACATGCTCCAACCAAAATACCTCTCTCCAATGCTCATGCTTTTTCCCACGCAAGGGGTGTGAGGCGCGGCTTGGGTGAGTGCTGGATGTTTGTGGAGTCTGGATTTGCGTGAATCAAGCATTTGCATGAAAGTTTCCAAGGCCGTTTCAACAAACTCATTTTTTTCAGGTGTGCAGCTCTTGCGCCCCTAAAACAACTGTCCATTCCAAAAAACAACGACCAAACCCTAGCGTAATGTTTTTGGAGCTTTTCCCACCCTTCTCCACTTGCCCTAATCTGCCCCCACAAACACCAATATTTTAAATTTTAGTCCTTTTATTTTATTTTTGTTATTATTATTTTATTTATTTATTTATTTTTTAAATTTTTTTTCCTTTGCGAACAACAACCCACAACGCAAGATGAACAAGACTTCACTTCTATCCCAGAGGTGTTCGAAACTGAACACAAGACACGGACCGACTGCGGCGTCACAACCAGAGGCTATCTTCTCGCATAGAACGAGGCGACCAATCCACATGAATAAAATCGCTTATCGATAATCAACAATAAAATTGGTAACACATCAACGGTCAATTGAAGGAGTTATCATCCATCGATAATTAAAAATACTAATATTGTTATCATCATTTTAGTATTATTATTATTTACTTATTATTATTATTGTCACTTAAAATAATTATTAATCATACTAGAAGACTAACATGCCCACTCGACGAAAAAGGGGGTAAACAATAATACTATCAAATAGAGGCCAATGGTCAATTAAATTAAAATAATATTATTATCATTATACATTATAAATATATAAATATAATTACTATTCACATTGATAATGACTATCGGCCCAGCTTTACCAGGTGACAACAAGGTTCTCCTTCAATTAGGTCAACGAACAGGACATTACACAGTCCCCTCACAAAGGTGTCGATAATGACTCGAGAGAGCAAAGAGAGGAAAGGTGCTAACACATCATTGAGACCAAGACAAGGTCAACAATGGTCAATGAGAGCCCACGCACACATGTCTCCTAGACTTAGCAACAAGGTCGGCAGGTCAGGGACTGAGAAACATTTAACGGGGCATTACATGGTCATTTTGAAGAATAACTCCACTCAAACCTTCACTAGCTATTACCACGGTGAAGCTTCCATTGTGGTCTGGAACCTTAAACATAGGTGTTGCAGTTAATTTATATTTCAGAAAATTAAATACATTCTCACATTTTTAAGACCAAACAAATTTCTTATCTTTTTCTGGAGTGAAGTTATTAGAGTGGCAACTCTAAAAAATCATTTTACAAATTTTCTATAGTAACTAGCTAGCTCCATGAAGCTTCTAAATTCATGTATGTTATTTGGAGTTGGTCATTTTGTTATAGCCTTGATTTTTTATGGATCTACATATATTCCTTCCTTTTTATGATATGTCCAGAGGTATCTGGCAAATAAAAACCCTCAAAAACTAGAATAGAAGGTCCAAAGACTTAGAAACCTAATCTCCAGACAATTTCCATTTCCTAACTATGTCCAACCGACTATTCCTAGAATGACCTCCATATATGTTACATCTAACATATGTATAGAATAGATCAGTAATGTCATCCATAGAAATACCAACAATAAATTCAATGTCCATGTTACTCTTGAAATATGTTATTCATTAAAATCATGAATGCAGTAAGTGCATAAAATTGAAATCTTACTGGTAAAATTGTGACCCATCCTAGATAGGTCATATCCTATCCAAAAACATAAAGTATTAGAATCAGGATGAAGTCACTATTTATAAACTCACATAATGGTATCCTGATCTTAAATCACTTTTTCCATATGAACATCAAGTATTCATGAATCTAGATCTAAATCTCCATCAATCTATCATTGGAATACCACAATATGGGGGATATTATTGATGTCACCCACATGTTAATCATGTGGAAGTCAACCTAAAACCTTAGAATGTTGAATGAGCCACGTGATTTATTTTGGAGGAAAACATGACTCTCAGGTAGATTATTCAAGGCAAGAGGCCACACTGGTCTAATTAATCCTGTAGATAACAACTCATGCAATTGTCCTGGCATGTGTCCACAGTTATGTATGTAGTCCATACGGTAATCAGCCTAACAACATAGGTCATCATAACCAAGGATTGATATCTGATTCTAAAATCAAATCTCATGTCTCAAGGGGATTTACTCAGGTAAATCCTGCAGATTATAGGACATCATTTTTCTATGGCTCAAACAAGTGAAGAAATACCTTGCTAACTATCAAAAACTTACCTTCTTCAAGGTGAATTCTAAGATTGTGTGTTTCAGCTCATCCTAACAGTCACATACAAGGGGTCGTCAAGTTTAAGTGATGAAAACCATGAAAGATAATTGATATCAAACATGGTCTGTAAAGGTGAGTCCTCTATGTCTCAATAATATTATGCAATGATATAGAATGGGAATGTTGTTTGCAGGTCATTTATGCACTGGTGAATTTGGAGTTCATAACAATTAATAGTTACCTCATGTTGTGAATAACTACCTTTTCACCTATAAGGAACAGCATATGAAAAGAAATTGTTTGGGTCTACCTACAGGTTTATTTCCATCTGTAAGAATGTGCATATCCATATGTTGTCACTGAGGTTCACATGTGAAGTTTACTATGGAATTAACATTGTTCCCGGATTGTAAGGTCCATGATTTATCCACATAACCAAATATTGATTTTTCATGTTCTAGGTAATATATTTCAAAATAGGAGAGATATTATGTGAATCACACCAGTAGAAAATATCACATCAAAATGGTTACAAGTAATCTGTATAACTTACCTGGTACTTCAACATGTGTGGCTTTCTTTTCAACTTGCCTATTTGCTACTGCAACATAAGAATTCTCTTAGGTCCACTTGTTTTGTCTATCAATTTTTTTGAACACTCAATATGAAAATTTTTTTGAATAGTGATCACGACCACACTTGAAGGATCTAAAAAATGGTCATTTCCTTTCAGTGAATTTTATTCTCATTAATTGTTGTATTGTTCTATCCATTGTTCTTATGGTTTAAAAAGATTTCCATTTTGTATTTTTCTTCCCATTTTTGGTTTTACTACCAGCCTTTTTCCACCAAGTTTTCTTTGGTTCCAACGGTGATGGTGAACTGAAATTATTTTTCCTTTTCTCATCATGGTGATCAGATATAGCCTGCAATTTTTTCTCTTGTAATATCTTTTTAAAAAACTTCCTCCATGGTTGAAGGACCATGTACATTCACTTCCCCACCAAGGAATGGGATTAAGTGCCATGATTAACTTTTTAATGCAGAACTTCTCATTATCCTGGTACTAAGGGACATATTTCAACAATTTTGTAAATGTTTCCTATAACTTTGTTAAAGTCAACTTGCCCTGTACTAAGGTCTGAAATTTTGACATCTTTTGGTCATAGTACAGCTATGAAAACTAGTCTAAAATAGAACTTGAACTGATCCCAAGTGATTTTAGCTACATTGACCCCTAATTCTACCTTTTGGATCTCCCACCATTAGTAAGCCTCATTTGAGAGATGATACGCACCCCAAAATGCCTTAGTTTCTTCAGAAAAGTTTTGATGGTGAAATATTTCTTCGTCTCACTGAGCCAATTATCAGCTCCATCACCTAGAGTTGTCCCATAAAATTTTGAGGGATTGATACACTTAATATCATTTGATATTAATTCTTCCAAATGTTCCCTTTTATTCTTAGGTTGGTTCATAACTACAGCGTTAGGATTTGCAGTATTTACATTGTTAATCACATCATTTGCATTATGATTTACAGCATTAGGATCTAGTAGATTTACATTATTATTAACAACATTAGGATCCACTGCATTTGGTTTTCTCTGAAGCTGCACACTTTCAGTGGCGTCATCCTCAACCAAAATCCATTGTTCTAGAACATCTAATTGATTACAATTTTCTTGCACGATAACAAGTATCTCATCCAATTTATGGGTTGTTGTTGCCTCAGCCCCAATAGCTTGATTATTCGTAACATTTCCCCTTTTCCTAACCATTTTTTCTATTACACAAGAATAAAACTTAGTGATATCATAAGGACCCATTGCATCCAATATTTATATTAGCCTTCATCTCTAATACCAAAATGTAACACTAATGTTATAACAACTCCAAATTAAGGGGAAAAGTTTCTTTTAAAACAAACCCCTTAATCTCCATTACATGCCTTCAATTATTTTATATGAAAGAAATAATAATACAACAAGTAATCTAATTTACAATCCATCTACTAACATCAAACCATGTGTAAATCTTAAGGTCAATTAGATCTACCTAATCCCCTTTATCATCAGTATATCGAACGTGCATAAATTGTATATAGTTAGTTAACCTATTATTTTAGGTTTGAGAACTGATGCAGTTCCTAAGTGTCTACCTAAAAATTAGTTGGTTGATTTTCATATGGCATCCCACACTGTTATTCAAGAACTTCGTGAGCTGACAGTGTATTCATCTAGTACACTAATTAGGCAAAACATTTCAAGTTATGCTTTGCATGCTTGATTTCTTAATCGCACATAAGACAAACAAAAATTGTCCCATCACCACACAATCATCTATACAAATTTATTTGGATCACATATCATTACTTAAGTGCTTTTAATTTTACATATTAAGAAGGCCTAAAATATAGGTCTTGCCTCTTGACTTGAGTGTACGCTAAAGGTCCCATCTTAGGACCCGTATGGGAAAGATAATGATTACTTAATGACTCTAGTCATGAAGTAATTATTACCCTTCCCATAGCCATCCTAAGACAGTAAAAATAGAGTAAAATCAACCCGAAGAATAGGTCTTAGAGTCAATGCTTTCTTAATACACAATGTCAATTGCAAAGTAGATTTTATCATTTAGATTTTTAGTCAAGTTATATGCCTATCGACATGTAATTAGTAACTTAATAGTTACTATCATTCAAAGTGTCCAAACTCAAAGTGTCGCTTTATGAATATCATTGTTAGGACTAGGTTTAGTTTAACCATTTCATTAATATTAGATAACAATTTAATCTCGATTAGATAATGTCGTAAATATAACTTATCATTAACTATCATTAACAACCTCTTTAAAAAGAGACATATACTTTTTAAGCATTTGAACAAGTTTTAATATCAACAAAATTCATAAATGTTTCAATCACATTCCATATTAATAACTTATTAAAGGTATTGTACTCTTGTACTTAGACATCGTTATGTTGTTAAATAAGTAGTTATTATAAAGATACAACTAGTCATCCCTAAACTATTTAAGTTGTACTAAATAAGTATTCAAATATTTGATTAATATCTTTACGATTGATTTTAAGAAATGTAATTATTTCACAACTCTGTTTTGTTGTCCAAACAGTGTTAATCATTTATCTCATTAAATTAAACATTAAATTGATGGCGTATTTGATATAATTGTAATAACTGTCATTTGATAATTTAGATTAATTACTCATGTAAGGTATAATTATTTAATAAAATACAATTTTCATAATCAATATCAAATTATAATCCATTGTTGATAACAATGTAAATCATCATTACAACTCTTAAGAGATAGTCAAACAATAAATTTTTTTATTGAACTCATTAAGGATAAATCTTTATTCCATAAGGTATTACAATAATTTCATTATTATACAATAGGACAACTGCCATACGAAACTTTGCAAAATCATATTTTTCTTAACAAATAATATAATCCAAATCTGGATGTACCTTAAATGAATGTTTATTATCAGATAAACAAATCATCACATGATGATCATACATGTAGTTAATCCAATTTAAAGCCTCATAATAACTAATCCATCTGCATTCCTTCATTTCTCTGCCGCTGCTCTACCACTGTAACATGGTTAAAAAACCCTAAATCGTAACCCTGGCCACGTGTTTGATGAAAACCCTAATACGGGTAGCAGTTTTGGGGGAAAAATACACTCTGCAAAGAGTCGTGATCTCTCATGGATCAACCTAGCATTTTGTAAAGACACTCCCGTTCTTGGAAGAGTCAATGAAAAATCATTGGAAGGCGGTGGCGTAGTCTTCACTGATAGATCTATGGCTACTAGTAAAAATCTAAATGGAAACAAGGAATTCATGGGTCCTTCTTCCATGATGTCACAGGCCCAAGGGTTTGGCAAAACTAGCTTTGGATCAAGCTCGCAGCATGGGGTCCCTATTGCTCCCCTCAAAGGAGAAAATGTGGTTTGGCAGCGTGGTGGATCTGATTCAATTCCTGAACTCTTTCCTGGAATGCTGAACTAGGGAGGTGGAAGGGATACAGATAACGGGAGATCCAGTGGTCCCTCCTTCGCCAATATACTATCTAAATAGTCAAAGACTACTGTAAATACTACTATGAATCCTAATGATAAAAATCCATGCATTACCTTTGGAGAGAAAGTCCTTGAAACAGAGTCTTTCTATCATGAACATGCCTTAATTTGTAGATTCGCTGGACTTTGGCCTAGTTTACCAGTCCTACACGAATGGATCTCCAAGCTCTGGATACCGCTTCTAAGAGGAAGGTTAGATCTCTACCCATGTGCTAAAGGTATCTTCATTGTTTCTTTTGAATCCATAGATGATAAGGTTATCATTTCTAATCAGCTTTAGCTCTGCCAAAAAAAATACCTTATTTTAAAACCCTAGTTCCCATCTTTCAACCCTCTCACTGAATCTTTCTCACGCAAACCGATTTGGATCTGATTACCCCACCTTCCCCTCCAATTTTGGGATCAAAAATGTCTGATTGCCATAGGAAATTCATTGGGCAACATCATTAACATAGACTCCCAAACCTCTAAATTCACACATACAACCTATTCAAAAATTCTTGTTGAGGTTGATACCTCTAAGGATCTTCCAGCTCATATTGAGCTAAAGGTGCAAAATCGATCTTGGACTCAACCTCTGGACTTCAAGGGCCTACCTTTTATATGTAAGAATTTTTTCTCTCTGGGACATTCTTCTATTAATTGTGAAATGGTAAAACACAAAAAGGAGAACACTAACTGGTGGAAAATGCCCTCCTGGAACATTTGAGATTTGATCCTCTAAATATCCCTGTTGCTGAGAAGGAAGACATGTTGGAGTCGGTCCCTGAAACTCATTTGAATGAGCTCAAAAACCATGCAAATAAAGAGTCATCTGGGGAGGAGACACAGAGTATCAGAATCACTGAAACAAGAAAGTTCACAGTGGATAGGGAGAATATTCCTCGATCTCCTTGCTCATACAATACTTTTTAGCTAATTAAGGATTCTGAAGTTCTCATTCCTTTACACAAATCTGTGAATGAATGGATTACGGTTCGTAACAAGAAGAAAACTATTCAAATTGAAAATAGTAGTAATTAAGATGTTACTTTGTAGCTGAGTGAAGAATTTGCTAGCTCTTATCATTTTATCCAGGTTGGTTGTCTATTATTCAGCTATTGTGCAGTTGTTCTGTGGTTTAGGTGTTGTTTAGTTGTTGTTTTTTAGTTGTTTTCCGTTGTTGGATTGCTGGTTGCAGGCTTCTCTTGGCAGATTGTTTTCCGTCGTTGGGCTTATTGTTCATATCTGGATTCTGATCCTCTTTGGTTATGTTACTTTGGCTATATCTGGCATTTGAGTTATGTTGTACAAGGGTATAGTCCCTTTCAAAAAACTATTTACCAATAATAATAAAAAACTAATCCATCATGTTATCTGTAAGATAAAAATAATAATATACATGGTCAATTCATAGAACTGGAATGAATTACACAACTCTCTTTCTAGTTGTTTCATTACGAAATAATTTAACATCTATTGTTTGATTTACTAATAGTAAATCAAGTATCATTTTTGGCAAAACATACAAACTCAAAAGAGGGGCTCAAATGATATAACCAAGTTCATATCATTAACACGTGTATACATTCCTAATTCATTAAAATTCAACATGTTAATATGCCTTAAACATAATAAAAATATAACCAAACCTTTCTCTTTTTAATCAATAATTTAATTAAAGTAACTTGATCCCATAATTACATTCAAGAGTAATCAACTGGATTTTCTTTACAAGGATTAAGAGAAAGAGAAAAAAAAATTCACAAGGATTGTTGTTATCATGAATCACATAAGACCTTATAAGAACAATAAATTTACCTATTGTCATAATCATCGAAATAGCAATGACATAATTCACCATAATAAACAACTCTATTTGTTTTTTACCTTATCTTTTCTAACATTCAAGTTTAACACACAAAAATAAGATAAACAAATTGCATCCATGCATGTAACAAGCATCATCCACCTAGAATACCATTACACTTATACTTGTAATAAAATAGTATTTTTTAATCTAACCCAATGATTAAATAACAACTTTCACCCATACCCTTAGGGTTTTAATCTAAATAATCTTCTGAACTAGAACATTCTTAGAAACTAATCTCTTCGAAACAATAATCATTTGTTATTACCTAGACACCATTAGATAGATTTTAGCTAATGAAAACATTTTCAAAGATCAAAATATACACTTAAATTGACACATGAACCTTTAGAGGGACCAAATATCAAGCCTCTAATCTAAGGTTTACTTTCCAACAAAGGGAGAGATACAAGCAAAACAATATTATAATAACAGTTAGGAACTTAATCTTCCCAAATGACTCTATTTTAGTGCAAGGATAATCTAAGTAATCGTATTTGATTCATAACATCCAACTCAAATCAGTTCACATTTTCACCCCAAGTGTCAACATCTTTAAAACAACAAGGTTTGAGTCGAACCCATTAACCTTCTAGGCATAGTGACTCTAACATCATTGGATCAAATCAAAAGTAATCAACATCACATACACATAGACCTCAAAGAAAAAAGCATACCCTTGGTGTAAATACTACCCATATTGATTTACCTCTAGAAACTTGTTTAAACCAACAAGCTCTGAAATATCATTAAAAACCCGAGAAGGTACTTAGCCAAAATGGTTTAGAACAATGCTCAGTTTAAAAACAAGCATCGACTTCACCCCTGCTATAAATCAACAAAACATAAATACCCATTTCATATATTTATGGCACATGTTTGTAAATTGTAATCACAGGCATATAAAAGTACTCAAAGGCCATTAATCCATGTAAAACATGTAATATCAAACATATTCAAAGAAGCCATCTAAAGGAAAAAATCCAGATTAAAAGATCTCAACATTTGTAATACAAAACTGATAGGAACTTCAACAATCATTTAAAAATTCACCTAGAAGTTACTCTATCATTTCAAAATTAAATTACAAGACATAGATATGTATATCCATGTCTGTGAAATAAAGAGTTCCTATAAATTTCTTCACATCTTTTCTTGGAACTACAAACAAAGCCAGATTCAATCAATGAAAACCAAATAAACCAAGCTAAATAATATTTTGATAAATCTAACTCTGTCATTATTATCCTCCACAAAAATCTCAACAGAAATGGCTCAATAAAACCCCATGCAGATTTCATATAGAAATGGAGCTTGAGAGGAGGATCAAAGAGCTTGACGTTTTAACATGCAAAATAAAAATAGAATTACAAGGCATGCATGGTAGATTCTAGAGGGAGCTTTTCAAAAAAAGTGATACATTTAATGTCATTAAGTTCTGCATGTTCCACGTAATGGCCGACCTAACTTACCATCACCATTGTTAATTTACCACTATAACTAGTTGGAGATGATTTGACGAAAGGTCCAAGATGTCCAAAAAAACCTCCAATTTTTTCATGGTTATGTAACAACCAACTTAACTATTAAATCTTATCAATGTAATTCACGTTTGTTCTAAGGAAAAATAATAATCAAATAATCAAAATCAATGAGTATGGTTGAAGAATATATGGCTTATCTAAGAAAAAAAGTTAATGGTATATGGTTAAAAACCATAATACCATCTTTTAATAAAAATCCAAACAATTTACCTTCCACCAGCTTACTAACCAATGCAATGGAGTATAATCAAATCAACTTAAATCAAAACATTCCACAAACATAACCTTTCTCCATATTAGTTATCCAATGCAAATGGATTATACCACTTTTGTTTAAAAAAATTTAAATGCTTATTAATATGGTCTAAGGCTAACTTGATCATTCAAAATCAATAATCACTCAACACAGAGCAGATCAATCGAAGAAAAGAATCAAGCCAAATGAGTTTTAATCCAACACATAATGCAATGAACCAATCAATCATTAAGTAAGACATTATTCTTTCTATGATCAAGCTTATTAAAACAGTTGAGTAAATAATCAAATATCACAAGAATTGACATTCTCTTTACCTTTCAATAATTGTCAAGTCCAAATTTTAATAGCAATATTCATGTATTTATTTTTAATAGATTATTAAGTCAACCTATCTATTTGACCTTGGCGATTATGAAATTTACCCGTCCATTGTTTAAATCCATCTTATCTCTTTGCGATTAATGATCCTTATAATGTCAAAGGAAAGTTAGTATATTTTAAACAATCGTCATTATTTCTAATTACCGAAATAATAAATTACATCTATGTATAGTTTCAACATGCTTTAAAACTCAATATTTCTAGCAAGCAAGATGAACCAAAATATCAATAATAGGTACATCAACCAAGCAATAACCCAATGCATCAAAATCATCACACACAATAAGGTAAATTAAACTCATACAACCTAGAAAAGAAACAGTAAGAACAGAAACTTTTAGTGGTGAATATTTGTAATTTGGAAAATTGTAGGAATTTAGGAATATGAATTTGGTTATTCTTACGACCATGGCAGTGACCACATTTCACACAAAATTTCCAAAAGCAATAAATGTTCTCATGTGAATAGCCAACGGGTCTCCAATCCAAATGTATATTTTTCTTTTAAAACGTCGCATGATCTATGGGATAAGATTTTCAAAATTTACTATATCACCAAGAAATATATGGAACCTTATTTTTCCTTTGGTCTCATTCACTAGACACGTGTTTCCATTCTAGAAAATCTCAAAGTGATGGGCTTAGGTGGACTCCAGGCCATGAAATAAGCAACATTCAATAGAGTTTCGGGTCTGCCAACCCCTATTACAATCAACAGGCCCAAATCCACAACTAATAAAAGGTTGACATTGGTAAGTCTAAGGAAATAAAATGTAGGCAAGACACTCCTTGCTACCAATGAGAAGTTGTTAGTTGCAATGTGTCAACTTCTTGTTCATCTTGACCTATAAAACTTCAAATGGTCATAAATTCCTCTAGAGAGCTTCAAATTGCACAAAGTTGGTCTCATTGGAAAGATATCCCTGTGAGATTCATTTTGAAATTCTTATAATAATATTTTGGTGAGGTTATCTGGATGAAAAATTATAAAAACATTCTAGGCTCCATTCGTTGCTCCATCCACAATTTCCTTCAAAAAATACATTCTATTTCACCAATTCCACGAGCGTTAAATTTATATAATTCACCAACCCAATAAATCTTATTCCGGTCATATTTTCCATGATTTCTAAAAAAAAAAATTGGGGGGGGGGGGGGGGGGGGGGGGGGGGGTTCTCGTAAAATTTTCCATGACTGTAAGTTATACATATAAATTATTTTATGAGTACTTGGCGATAAGCATCATTATGCATTTGGGTTTACAACTACGTGTAAGTATGTATATCCTTTTCAGGGTATACATATGTACTTTTAGTTACATCCCCAGCCGAGTAACGATTCTTATCAGCAGGCCCTAATAACCCACTTTACATAACATAACTAAATTATTGCGACAAAAAAAACAAAATGAAAATGTTGGATGTGACATCCATGAGGATCCATATATAATGGCCTTAAACTTATCAAGCTTACTCATGGAAATAAAATTTTTGGAGATGTTCATTTTTTACTAATGGAACTACTCTTCACATCTTGATGAAGCATACTCTCTACTTCTTTATTCCACTTCCTGAAGAAAATATATCTTAGTAAGAATCCAAGACACCTTCACCACTAGCACTTATTGTTTTAGTAACCTTCATATAACTACACAAATCACATAAAGAACCACACAAAAGAAGAAAAAAACATGATTTGGTACCAAATCCATCCATAAACTTAGTGGAAACACCACTCAAGTTTCTGATTAAGAAAATATTGAAATAAATAGATGCTAAAATCTTAATTATGTAATAGTGCATATATAAACAATTAAAGTATCTATTTTGACCCAATAAAATAAGATAGAAGATATGAAACCCTATTTTCAAATGAAAGGATAAAATACTTAGTTGATTCATAAATAATCTTGGATTGTGCCAAGATGAAGAATTGATGAACATGATGAGGGAAGTGTAGCACTCGAGCTCAGAAAATTTTGTGACTGCAAGATCTTCCTGGACTGGGGTGCATGGGGTGTTATAGACCTCATCTGGGCACCTATGACTAATTAGAACCTCAGAAACTCAATTTTGGATGGTCACAAGGTTTTCATTGGAGGTCGTCTGTAATTGCCTGTATGTCGCTATACTTCACTGTTATTCACCTGAAACATGCAAGAAGAGAGAGTGCCTATAAAACCCCAAAACACATCAAATCCTAAAAAGAAAAAGATGAAAATGGGGAGTCAGACTGACCCCAGCTGTCAACTGACTAAGTGAACTTAGGATCCAGGCGCTACACTACATTTCAGACTCCATGTAGTTTTGCACGTGTGTAGAATTTTGCCCTAAGTGGCTCTTGTGCTAGACACGGTTGAATAACGAGCAATTGCTAGATGTTAAAAGATGTAGATAGATGTGTGCATGGAAAAATGAACTTCCCCTCCTATGCGTGTATGTAGAAATAATAGTCCCTTGTCCCTTATGTGGAGCTAGATAGATGCTTGAATGCTCTTGTAATGCTTTTGGATGCAACCTAGGTGGTGATAGATAATGTGTAGTGTTTGGTCCTTTATTATGGTCACATAGCTTTGTATTTATATGATTCCCTTGTTTAAATTTCGTAATTATCCACTAAAAGGATGACCCATAAGAATAAAAAGATGCCCAGTAGCTAGAAATGACCCAACAGAGGTGAACAAGATACAAAGAGGTCTGGGGCACCCAAAGAGGACAGGGGCACCTGGCGTTGGCATCCTGGTTGGGCGCTAGTGTCTAGACTCAGAGAAACTGAAGTATCGAGGGTCAGACTAGGCAGTGGAGTGTGTAGAAAGAAAGTAAATAGGCCAAAGACAGTGGATAACTAGTAATTTTTTTGCGTAGGAATTGTATGAATAGTTGTATGTGAGTAGGACCTAAAAATGCACCTAAAGTGTGTGATTTAGTGTCTATATTTTCCCCCACTTTATGTTTATGAGTGAATGCTCGATAATATAAAGTAGATAAGAGATGTGTACCTAATAACCATGTATCAATAGTGAAAAGCATGTCAAGAGAGAAAATAAAAAGTGTGAAGTGATAAAAAAGTGAAGTGTGGAGTGATAAAATACGAAGCGTGGAGTGATAAAAAGCGAAGCATGGAAGTTAGAGAAGAGGAACTGAAAATGATGATGACCCTAGGGGTGAGAGCGTATGTGTAGATGTTGCGGTGTACCTATTGTTGATGTCATTTGGTGTGTGATTGATGTGACTACTACTTCCCATAAGAATGAACCTGCAAAAGAGAAGAATGAACGAGTAGTCAAATATGCGTATATATGAAAAATTTGATCAAAACAAGTAAATAGTATGTAAGAAAATATGTGAAAATGTGAAAAGGAACATGTGCATCTGATCCATGATTATTGAAAGAGATAGAAATGATCCTAAAGATGTTATATAAGAATGAGTTTTTTTGGCGACCTCACGCCAAGAACTATTTTTTTGGGTGATCTCACACCAGTTACGCCAAGCATGAGTTTTTTGGGTGATCTCATGCCAAGTGTGGAAGAAGTGTAAGGAGAAATGTCTAGTGTTATTCTCCAACCTTTGACTACTTCCAGAAGTATAAACACCACTGCAGATGGTGTGTGCAAATATGATACATTTTGATCCAACGCGAAAGTAGAAAAGAACGTGTAATGCATGCATGCCGAGTGTTAAAGGACTTCCTGTCCTGTAAACACTATTGTGTAAACTTCCAAAAATTATGTTGAATTGAGAAAATTTGTGTCACTTCCCCCTAGTCATATGTGTCCAGGAAGGGGCAAGGGTGCCCAGGAACTACTGTCTGTGTTGTGCTGGAGACCCAAGTCATATTCTAGGTCGTTATTGTGATTAAAGACTATGTTGTACCAATATTGAACTATGTTGTACTGTGATTGTGAACTGCTATATGGGGTGACTGATTCATCCAATGATGCCCCCCCCTCGTTTGAGGTGCATGCAACGTCACAAGAAGTATGCTGCCCAAAGGAGGACTGATCACGCAACTGTAACTGATACCCTATAGGGGGAGGGAGCACACTTGGTAAAAATCAGGGCACACACAAGAAAAATGGATATGAAACAAGTGTCAGTGAAAACAAGTCAAACACGTATGTAGAAAGCAATGGGTAAGATAACATGCAAGAAGACAATGTAAACACGCAATAGTGCAGACATAATAGACCGCAAAAGTGGGTTTCAAACATGGGACATCACTCACGATATCGTAAGACAATCGAGACCAAAGTGGTCAAAAGCACACAAGAAGTGAACAAGCAAGACATAGGGAAAAGCCCACAAACAATGGCATATAAAGGAAGATAAGAGCAAACAGTAGTAAACAATGTATCAAATAACCATGGAAGCAACTAAACTTGCAAGACAAATGTTGTACATGAAGCACCTGTTAGCATGTTAGAAAGATAGAAAGTATGTCAAAGCACATATAATCCAATATAGTAGTGTGTTATGAAAAATGAAACAATAACACCTATAGTGTATACGAAAGTGGATGCCCCCAGGAGCCTACTGTGGGACTAGTAAGAGGTACTGCGCCAAGCATCCATGTTGCATGTAATGAGTTGTGTAGAGTCTGTGATCACAACTAGAAGGCAAGTGGATGTGCATTTGTATATAGAAAGATGATGACATATAAATTTTTTGTCTAGCATGTGTAATAAACTGTACATGTAACAAGCAAATGCAAGCAAGACTAAGTGTGACCAAGATATGCAATATGTTGTGGATGAGATGGAATGGAATGCAATGTAAATGTGATAGGAGAAACGTGTCCCCCGAGTGGATGTGTATACGTGAGGTTCATTTATACATTCCCGTCAATTGTCGATAATGAAACATAAAACAAGAGTGGGTCATTGGGAAAAGGTTTGAATTGTGCGTGCTAGAAAGATATGTTCGTCAAATCATAGAGAGTGTAGAGTGATTGAGTGTGATGAGGTTCATTTCAGATTGATACCCTCAGTGTTCAAGCATGAACTTTGGAGCTAGAGTGCATCATTGGGTAATGAGCGTAGTGTGTAAAAGTAGATGCAAGAAAGATGTGTCGTGAATGTGTAGACTGAATAGTGCATGTAGTGTGTGATAGAAGTTGCGAGAAAAAGAATGTTATGCATGCATGAAGTGCGTATGTGGTGTGTGAGGTTCATATGTGTAGTATGCCCTCAACAATCAAGTGTGAACCATAACACGAAACTGCATCATAGGGTAATGACGATATGAATGTATCAAGATGTGCAAGACATGTGTAAAAGGCTATATGCAAAGTGTGGAGTGAAGAAGTAGGAATGCAAGATGTTGGGAAATGCTAGGCGGAGAATAAGCATGATGCCCCCTTAAGTGTGTGAAGAGAAGCATGATCAAGTAACATCGTTTAATATATCGTCGTTGTCGTGGTCAAAACTGAATGGAGATGCATCAGAGACATGATAAGCAATAGTATGTGGTTGATCAAGTAAAGATCCATTGCGGCGTAGATTGTACATGCCCATTGTGTATTCTTCATCAATGAAAGGTGTTGGTGGACATCCATGTGTGTACCAATGAGTGAGATTTTGTGAATAGTTGAGAAATGAATCAGTGTCTAGATAAAAATGCGGCCGAAGGGCATGGGAAGTGATATTTCAATATGATCTGGATCTAAAGTGCCTCTAATATAGTCAAGCCAAGATTTTCCTAGAATATGTTTTTGAAATTCGTGGAGTGCACGTAACAAAGGTCGATAGATGAAATACTCAGAGGCCATAAGCAGTAGTAATGTGAACATACTCATGATATAAATGAGGAGCATGTAGTGGAGGGGTGCGATCATCTAGAGTAAATCCAATATGAACCAAGCCATCAAATGTGTCGATAGTTTCAAAACAGGTAGGATCGAATGGAATGTGCGGCCAATAAGCATTATTCATAAAGAGAGTGCATGTGAAAGGAGGAAGCGTAGACATAGGTTTTTCGTGAGAAGAGGAGGAAGGTGGTATGACGCCCAATGTATGGACATGCCCCTGATAAAATACCATAGAAATAGTGGAAGGAGGAGGCGAGATTGAAGCGGATGGAGTAACATCTAATGTAGAAAAAATTTCTTAGAGGGGAGGCAAGTTGTCTGGATAGTGCTCAAATTGTGGATCAACAACAAGATGCACAATAACAGAAGTAAGAATAGGTAATGTAGTGTTAGGATCTATGCTACAATATTGGAATGAGATGCTATCAATGGTAATTTTATATTCAAATCCCTTATGTAAAAATTTAACAAATTGAAGAATTATAGAAGACATTGCATGCATTATGTGAAGCCATGGCCTACAAAGTAAACAATTATATGAAACAGGTATGTCAATGACAAATAATACTACAAGAATTGTTTTTGGTCCAATCGTGATGGGAACATAATAGTGCCTATGCATGGACATGTAGTACAATCATATGCTCGAACATAAAGAGATGTTGGGTTAAGATTAGTTGCGGAGAGGCCTATAGCCTCAATGAACGATAAAGGAATAAGATTGAGGTTGGATTCGGTATCAACTAAGACTCACTTAACACCCAAGTTATTGATGCAAAATCACATATATAGAGGAGGATCATTGTCGTATAAATAGAAATATTATTCAGTTAAAGTGGATGGAAAAGTAAGACTGTTGATGAAAATGCATATACAAATGTCTGATAAACAATGTCCAAATGAGTAGTAGAAGGAATATGAGTAGTAGCCAAGAGATTAATGATTTTAGCATGACACTAAGGATTGTTTAGAAAGAAATCATGGATAGAAATATCCATGAAGAGAGGATCCTAAGAAAAATTCAAGAAGTGATGAAATAAGGACCCAAGAGTGATCAAACGAGTCGGGTTCACCAAATAATTATGCAAATATTTAGAATAATATAAATGCTAAAATCTTAATTATGTAACAACATAGATATAAACAATTAAAGTACATATTTGACTCAATTAAGTAAGCTAGAAAAATATGAAACCCTAGTTGTAAATGAAGGGATAGAATACTTAGCTGGTTTGTAAATAATCATGGACTGTGTTGAGCTGATGAACTAATGAATAGGAGGGAAGTTTCACACTTGAGCTTAGAAAATTGTGCGATTGTAGGATCCTCCTGGACTGGGGTGCTTGGAGAGGGTTCAGGGTGCCCCTGGACGTGCACTATAGACCTCCTATGGGCGCCTATGACTACTTAGAACCTCAGAAAACTCAATTTTGGATGGTCGAAAGATGCTTCGCTGGAGGTCACCTTTAATCACATGTATGTCTTTATACTTTGTTATTATTCACCTAAAACCTACAAGAAGAGAATAGCACGTGAAAAAACCCCAGAACATATCAAATCCTAAAAATAATAGATGCAAATGGGGAGTCAGAATGACCCCAGTGGTCACCCGAATGAGTGAAATGACGATCCAGGCAATGCAATACATTTCAGACTCCATGCAGTTTTGTGCACGTGTGTGTGTGAAGAATCATGCCCTAGGAGGCTCTTGTGCCAGACACACTTGAACTAGAAAACAATAACTAGATGTTAAAAGATGTAGATATATGTGTGCATGGAAAAATGAGCTTCCCCTCCTATGTGTGTATGTAGAAATGATGCATTCCCTTGTCCCTTGTGTGGAGTTATATGGATGTTTTAATGCTCTTAGAATGCTCTTGGATGCAACCATAGGTGGTGATATGTAATGCTTAGTGTTTACTCCTTTTTTATGGTAAAATAACTTTGTATTGTTATGATTCCCTTGTTTGAATTTTGTAATTAACCCCTAGAAGGCCCACCCATAAGAAATGAATATTCCCAAAAACTATAAGGGACCCAATAGAGGCAAGAAAGATATAAAGAGGTCAGGGTGCCCAGAGGGGACATGGGCACTTACCACTAGCATCCTAGCTGGGCGCTAGTGTCTAGACTTAGAGAAACTGATGTATCAAAGGTTAGACTAGGTAGTAGGGTGTGTAAGACTAATAATAAAACCAGAAAGCAAGAAAAGAGGCCAAAGACCGTGGTTAATTCATACTTTTCTTGCTTATGAATCATATGAATAGTGGTATGTGATCAGGACCTAGAAATGTACCCAAAGTGCGTGATTTACTGTCCACGATTTCACCAACATGAAACATTTTTATTTCTCCAAATTATCAAGTGATTAATGAAGTGTTGTTTTATACATACTGCTTAGGAAAAGAGATACTAATTAAGTTATAACTAAACTACAAATTGTGTTAATAAATATGGAAGCCTAAGAAAATAAAAAACCATAATATGAACACAAGAATTGACCTACAGAAACCCATTGTTAGAAAAAATTTATTTGATGAGTAAATTAAACTCCAAAATCCATTATATGTAATTCACATGTATAACCTTTATGGATAAGACTGCAAATCAACACTTATCCATCACTTGCAAAACTACTTTACACACTTACAAACATCACAAGACAATTCACAATAGTGAGAAGCCAATCCCAACTCACATAAACCAATGAGCAACTGAAAAATGACTTAACACATTTTGTATCACTGAATCTAACTCTCATTTACTTCATTTTCCTTCCACAAATGCCTATATTTATAGCCATATCTTTGATTTTCTAGGAGGCTGAAACAAACAACCCACTTGAAGAGAAATTTTTTGCAATCGTCTTATGTTCATATTCCACCACTCATGGTGAAACCTTCAATATTTACACAATTGTCTCCCATATTGATAGGAAGTTTTGCAACTCCCACTTTTTTTTACTAAGGTTTTCCTGGCAACATAAAAAACCTCAATTTCATAGATAAATAGAAATTACATATTCCTCCCATGATGTTTCGATTTTCCCTATATTTGATCTACAACTTCTCTATATTGATATGCATACAAGAATAGCCTTTACAAGATTATTTTTATAAATACATCATAATGTGAATTACATAATTGAGCATAGTGGCTTACATTGAACCAATATAAGTAATTTATTCAGATCCATTTTTTTATCATTAGGTTCCTTGACCCCCAAAGGAATTTATTACCACTTTTTTTATCATTCCCTTCTCCATGAATAGCATAAGAATAAGTATTATAAAAAAAATTCCAAAAACTTGTTGATGTGAAATCTTCTTGGTTCGCAAGAAATGTTGTATCGACCAAAACAATTTGAGTAAATTGATCACATTCTACTTTGCATTTCATGTTATTGGTGGGTCACATTATGAAGGGAGTATGTTATTGGTAGGCCATGGTGTACTAGGTTACATTTTTTGCAGAACACAAGAATATTGTGTGATGTCAGTGTTGTGAGAAATTGTATTGCATAATGTCCAATCTATTACATAATTTGTGCAAGTCTATAGAGTCTTTACGCAAGCCACACAAGTTGTTATCTTATATCATTGTTAAATTTTGTGGAACACTAAGGAAACTGTGTAATTCTATCGAAGTCATAAAAAATAAGGAATCCACACAATCCTAATAGAATTTACTACTACAAAATTGAATTGGAAGTTATGAAGTACTAATTAGAGTTGAAACATTAAAAAATTGTTTGAAATCCATTAATCATTTAAGGAATATCATTTAGATCCACCAAAATCTTCAAAAATATCAATTGAGTCTCTAATGGGTCCTTTGGACCATACTTTTATATTAGTTGTAGTATTTAAGTTTGTTGCATTGGTTGGATGCATAAACAAATCCTAATTTCCTTAGAGTTTGTTGGCTAGATTTTCTGCACAGCCAAAAACCTAGGCATTCATGAGATAAATCTCTCTCATTTACTGGTGAGACTCTCGTGTATGATTTTTATAAATTATGGATTTGAGTAATTGTTTTTGGGTTTTACTTTAATTGCAAAGCTCATGAGCCATAGCTAGGTAATTCTGCAGCAAGTAAGCAGCTGTACAGAAATATTTGTAAAAGGGGAAAATAATTGAATCCGGGAAGAAAGAAAAGAAGATGTGAAATCCAATCAATAGTTTGCAGAGTTGGTCTCATGCACATAGATGAAACAAATAGATATCACAATACATAATTTAAAGAAAAGGAAAGTTTCAAATCTAGATCTGACATAACACAAAGTTTATACAAAGATCTACACAAAAGTAAGAAAAAAATGCACCGTTGACACAAAGTTCTCTAGAAATCTACCTCCTTTCAATTCCTTAGCTTTCAAAAAAATATCAAGGGTTTTAGCTCAAATTTTGGAATACAAGAATGTTGATTACCAATTCTTATTTTTTAACTCGTAGGTTTTTCCTCAATTTATAGTGTATAGAGGGAAATTACAAATAGGAAGTTTTTAATGAATTCCTGCATGTGGAAGCTATGAAAGAAACAACTTGCAATCTTCCTCCTGGAATTCCTCTTTGCATGACATGCATGATTTATAACTAAAAATAGAACCTTATATGTTGCATGCCTACCACCTATTTACAAGTAATTGACTTCTTCTAGTAACTTGAAGTAACGGATTTTTAAACCAATCACTTAAGTTTTACAATTTAATTGATTACTCAATTACTTTTTTAGAGAAAATAAGAGAAAGAAGAAAAAAGAGGAGAAGAAATTAGAAGAAAGATGTAACACTCTCAATATTGTCCTTCCTCCATAATCTATATTTTGATCCAATATGCATTGTACTTCTTCTTCATCTATTTTAGAAATGAATGATCTAAATGATATCTTTTTCGTGGATGTGAGATACTCCCATGTGCTATTGAATCCTTTCCTTTGATTCTTACTAAACTGGATCTAGAAGCAGCTAACTGTGATTTGTTTGCGGGTACTACATTTGACCTGTCTTCCCTCTTATCCTTGAATATTTTGCAATTCTTCTCCACTATATGCACCAGTGCAATGTTTTCCATAAATAATTCAGACAAAACTCATCATGTTTTTATTTTTAATTGCATATGAGTAATTTTAAATTTTGGAAAGCACTCCGGGTGAAGGAAAACACAAGTAAATTCAATGAAGGCTTCAACTTGAAGATTGGGAGCATATGCACAAGCTCTTGAAAGGAAATTTCCATGCAATGACTTCCACATGGGCTACATTAGAAAATAGAGAATTATTTTTTGTCAAAAGCCTTTGCAATTATGAGAGATGGATCTATTTGTGCAGAACCTACAATTTCTCCTTCTGATTCTGAAGATATATTCAATGTATCTCACATTGATTTTTCTTTCTTTTCACCAATATGAGCACCAGTGAAGTATTCCTACAAATAATTCAAACAAACATGGAATACATGGCATGAATGCTTAATTCCTTTACCAAAATCTGATTATAAAGCCTGCTACCCTCTATTTTTAGACTTTGTTTGCATGCCAAGTGAGCTAAAAATATTATTTTATTCATTTGTGCACTCACATCAACATGTAGATGCTCTGAATATTAAAAAAAAATCTTCTTCAACCCTAGGCACCAAAACTAGATGCTTCCCAGCAATTAATAAAAAAAATCATATTGTAGGCATTTAGCTCTGCCAGAATGGGTCGCAATTTTTGGCAAGAGGAATTGCTAAAAAAAGGAAGTGAAAGTAATGGGAATTTTTACCCTACAAGGTAGCTAAGAAATTCCTGCTTTTCACTTAAGTGACTTGACTTTCATAATGGGAATTTTAACCCTGCAAGGAAGGTAAAAAATTCTCGCTTTTCACTTAAGTGACTTGACTTTCATAATAGGAATTTTTACCCTACAAGGAAGATGCGAAATTCCCACTTGTCTGTCACCTCTAAAATTTCCATTGGCAGCTTAAGTGATTTGACTTGATGGAAAAAATTAACCTGCTATGCAGGCAAGAAATTCATGTCTCCCTGCCACCTCTAAAATTCCCATTGGCAGCTTAAATGATTTGACTTGATGGGAAAAAGTAACCTGTTATGTAGGCAAGAAATTCTCGCATGCCTGCCACCTCTAAAATTCCCATTGGTAGCTTAAGTTATTTGACTTGATGGGAAAAAGTAATTTTTTATGTAGGGAATAAATTCCCGCCTACCTGCCACCTCTAAAATTCCCATTGGCAACTTAAATCCTTCCAAAAAATGTGACTTGCATGGAAGAAAGCTTCTTTCCAAAAGTGTGACTTGCATGAAGAAATTTCTCTTCCCAAAATGTGTGACTTGCATGAAGAAAGATTCTAAAGTTGCGTGAAAACTCATCAGTGGCATTTTATTTCCATTTTTGGATTTTTGGTGAAGAAAACACAAGCAAAGAATAAAATTTTCCATTTTTGGAAAGGGTCCGACAAGATGTAGCAACAAAACTTGCATGTGCCATAACTTTCATTACATAGCTCTGTTTTAGGTGTTGTTTTCTCTAAAAGTGCATATTTTCTCAAGCACTACGCATTGATGGCAATATTTTTATTATTTTCATAAAATCTATTTTCGCTCTTTTTTTGACCAAGTGACTTCTTGCAATCTTCTAAAAGAATCCTGAGCTCTGATCACCTTTATTCATATTAGTAATTAAAAATATTGTATAAATTTTCAAAACCCTATGCTTGGGGAAATATTTGGAAGGAAGAATGAATAGGCTATATGAATTGCTGGAGAAAACAAACCAAAACACAAAAATAAAGAAATAAAAAAAACAAAAGAAGTTGTTGGCAATTGCTCGAAAAATTTCTAGAATTAGATGATCTGTAAAAATTCTTCCCCTCAGGTGAGTGTTCTGTGGTAATAATGATGGGGTGAAGTGATTTATATAACCTAAATCCTCCAATTTTAGCTCAATATATTTTTAAAAGAACTTTATTTATTTAATAAATAAATAAATAAAACACTTACAGATAAGGTCTGACGAAGGGATTGAGTGAGCTTTGACATGTGGGTATTTGTCGAATTTGGCTTTTATGACTCTATGATGATATATTAGAGCAATGAAAACAACTGCAGGCAAAACAAACACAAAATGACCCATTACTTTAAAAAGAACAAATTTTTTTAAAGGGGTTGTAGACACCAAAATTGGCTCACACTCCCCTTGGTCCCCCGTCGAATAACCAACTCAAACATATTCACCTAACCATGACCCCTCCTACCCCACACTAATATTAATTTAATTAAATTAATACCCATCCTCACAATATTCATTACTTAATTATTTTAATCAAACGAATTTCCACCTCACCTACCTAGCCACCTTACCCTAGACCTATTCTTGGCATGTTTCCATAACTAACTAAGACTTGGTCCCACTTACCTTAATGAGCTAAGACTTAGTTCAACCCTAAAAATCAATACCTATTATCCCTCTAACCACATTCCCACTCATGAAAAAGGAAACTTCTGCTTTGATCCGCGAGAATAGACAGATCTGGTAGAAATGATTTCCAAGATCTATTATTTTTAGTAAACCTAGGGAATCCTGCCTTAACCAACGTCGGTCATCCCTAAACCAACGCTGGTCAACCCGTAACTATCGTCGATTACCATTTATTCACCTTAGCAACCTTGTTTTTAGGTTGACACATTCTGAGATCAAGGAGATGAGAAGAGAGTTGCATGCAAGTAGAAACAGAGCCTTTTTTCACCTACAAACATCCATAGCCAGCACCAGGGTAGATCCAGAAGCATAGCACTCATGGAAGCATTCCAGGAAACACTACTATGGCACCAAACACCATTCTTCTAATCAATTACCATCACCATTCAGCCATCAAACCTACATCACAGTAAGTGTATCTTCTACCAGCATAGTCTACTTCAATATAATAACCTTTATTACTTCTGTTATTAGTTTATACTTTGCATGTTCCTTCCCATCTTCTACCTAGCTTGTAGACTCATCCATTCCTCTACCCACACCAACTAAATCACCCATTCTCACCTCCTACACCCTCTGAGTATACCAGAGACCTTTAAAGACCTCTTTATCCACCCTTCCATCTCTATTTAGCTTCAGTTCAACTCCTACAATCAGATCTCATTGAGCTCCTTTCACCCCAACCCTACCAATGCCGGTTACCCATGACCATCATCGGTCCCTTCTAAACTGTCATCGGTTACACTTGACCGACATTGGTCTCTTTGTTTTACACCTGTGCTAATAACAGAGCCAAACTACTTTCTACCAAGTGACCCAAACAACCAAAACCTAACCCTGACCAGTTCCAACACCCTGAAAACTACCTACCCCTTAGATCTAACTATAGCCTAGCCTATTATATTAGACTTTCTTATTGTGCTTGAATGAGATACATAAATCATATCAACTACAGTAAGAATTTTCTTATTTCTCACATAACTTGCTTTAAATAGTGGATTGACGGCCATCTAGGGAGTATCACACTTCCTGGATCTAGTGCATGCTAGATAGTCCACTGTCATATATTATTTATCTTTTCTTTTGTGGTCTTGTTTTCTATTTCAAGTATTTCTTCCCATCCAAAAGGAATATCTCACAGTCAGCATTGGATTGAGAAGTCAGAACACGTGCAACAACCATCAACCGACCATCATAAATAGGTATTCCTCCTCAGCCCATAACCCTTTATCTGTTTCATCTCAATAACGTAAAGAAAATGGTGAAACATTTTGGCATGCCTGATGGGACCCATCCAGGGTTCATTGCATTTTTTTTTCATTCCTAGGTAAATATTTTGTGTTTGTATTTTTTCTAAACTTATTCACACTAAATTTCTTTCCCTGGTAATCCTCTCTTCTTCTAATTATCTAAAACAACATCTATTTTCCATTACTTAAAATGAACACTTCTTCCTTCTTGCATTGCATTAGTGAAAGAGCATCCTTCTTCCTGTTCATCACTTGCTACATTGAATATCACATTTTCGATTTGGGTCTAAAAAACTTGCATTGCATTTTGATTTATTACATTATAGCTCACATTAAAATGAGGCAAACCTTTATGCCAGAAGTCATGCCCAACTGAAGGTTGACACAAAGAATCATAGAAAAACACTCTCTTTCTTCTTCTTCTTCTACCAAACTGCACAAAATTGAAAAAATACACATCTTCTTAAACAACATCTCACCTAGAAGAAGTTTTCAATGATCACACAATTATTGGATTGATAGTGGGCACCCATCTGGTTACATCTTTCTAGTCATTACCTAAAAGGATGACCCGCCCACACCATAACATTACCTAAAACTTCTCCTTTTAGATATCCTTCTTCTTAGGAAGCCTTCCTCACCAAAAACTCTACTCTAAATTCATGAGTCAGTCTTCTAAATAGCATAAGCTCAACACATTAAAATCACTTGTTGGATATGTGTTTTTAGTGTTTGATTGATGTGCATTTTGAGGTGTGAGGATAAGTTCTCTCCATTTTCTCCATTCTTTTTCCTTACACTCCACAATCACAGTTAGAGTATTCTAACTTCTTTTGAGTGTGTCAGGACCTCATTATATCATCTCTATGATTCTAGGTTGATCATTCATTTGATTTTAGTTCACCATAATCTATTTTCTTGCATTTTTCAAAATTTCACAGTAACTGGCATCGGTTTATTCACCGGCGTTGGTTTACACCTCACCATCATCAGTTTTACCTAACCATCGTCAGTTTCCTGTCCTTTTGGTTAACTTTTCCAAGGGACACCTATTCTCATCTTCTTCATTATTTTGAGTTTTTTTGAGTCTTTGTACTCTCTATACTATCATAAATAGTCATCCTACATATTATCTATCTGACATTCATCAGTTTTTACCCCCTTTGGTCAAATTTTTCTTCTCATAGTAACTGACCTCGCTTACCCCTGAACCATCATTCGTCATCCTTAACTGGTGTCTGTTACCCTATGTTTATTCTCAACTGATACAGTACCCAAATCCACCTATAAACAAATGTTTTCCTCATTCTTACTACACTCTTTGTCATCTGCAAGATACAACATCACCTGATATAAATTTATTCATATGGTGTTGACTCACAACCAAGCTAACACTCTTATATTCCATGCTATTCATCAACCACTCCCACCTATTCCTTCACCACCCTATATCCTATCACCCATGGATCCAACCCTACCTATCACTATTGCTGCAGGTGATGAGGAGTTCACATGACTCCTTGATTAGAATCCTGTGGCCTTATAGTTCTACCTTTCCCACTCTTCCACCTGGGACTCTTCAGGTCAGTTGATATATGACATGCCTATATCCATCTCTCCTTCCCTTATCCCCACTTCTGCATCAGCCCCAACTAGTGTAGTGTTACCTTCACCTGCTTCACCCCCATTAGTTTCACAGTTAGGCCCCATACCCGCTATGACCATTGTATCTACAGTATCAATTGCACCTGTAGTATTTGTTGTCCCCTCATTGACCACCCAGACCATAACCCCATCCGCACCCATTAACTCACATATACCAATTATAACATAACCACCTGTGGTGTCAGTGACCCCTACTCCATTCATGAATATTATCCTCTCCATCCCGCAATATCTTCCCCCAATCTCTACTAGAGTCACTGCGACCGTCCCAGCTACATACACATACTATCAACAACCTCCTATCTCGTTTGTCACCCATTTTGGATATATGCCCTCTATGTCGGTCCCCTATTCTCAACCTCCCTATTCGGCATCATCGTACACTAGAATTATGCCCACATCACATGTTCAGTACCAGCCCCCTTATGCCACATGAGGTGCCCTTCCATCACAACCTACCAATGACCTCATCAAATTGATGATGGAAAGGATGCAGACACTAGAAGCATCAGTTTCTGGCTCACACAATTCTCTCACCTATGATGAAATATGTAATGATCCCATTCATCCATCCATCCCTATTCACCCATACCATGTACATTGGGAAATGCCAAAATTCAACTGTTTCAATAGTAAATAAGACCCGTAACAACATTTGTGGTCTTTCAAACATGGGTGTTACCTGATCACCCATGATGACGCTTTACTCCTACAGACCTTCATGATGTCCCTGACAGGACCTACATTGGACTGGTACATTGAGCTACCTAGACATTCCATCTACTCATTTAATCAGGTAGCCCAAGCCTTCTTAGACTACTTCTCAATCAACATTGTTAAGAAAGTCACCATGACTGATTTTTATTCCACACGACAGTATGATGATGAGTCTATCGCCAAATTTTTCACTCACTGGTGCAGCCTAATTAACCAACTCACATTTCAATTACCTCAAACTAAACTCATAGAATTTTTTACTCAAGCTTGTGCTAGACACATCTCACCAACCCTGTAGGTACAGACCTTTCACACTTTTGACGAGGCATTCACCATGGCACGGAAATTGGAAATTCATGCTATCGAAGAGAATAAAATTCAGTTACGTAACAAGAACATCAAGTTCAAATCAAATGATGCTTCTTCATCTTCAAAACCCCAAAACAACTATTCAAAACCCAAAGGATCTAAAAAATATAGTTCTCAAAGCTGGCCCTCCTCACCCATCAAACCCAGTTAAACCTCCTTCTAATCTCTCTCCCATCTAAGCTTTCCAGTTCAGACGAGAACAGTGAAATTACACTTCAATAGGAGAACCTTATTCTTCTGTTTTAGAAAAGCTTATTAAGGCTAGCTCCGTTACCCTTCCACCTATAAAACCACAAACTAGTTTTTACCCTGATCTCCCCATGCCCGCGTGGTATAAAGAACATTACTTTTGCAACTATCATCATGTCAAAGGTCATAGTGATGATAACTACATCACCTTCAAGAATATCATCCAAGAAATGTTAGATAATGGAGGTCTAGTCTTGGATAGCCTAAATGCACCCGCTAACCAAAACCTACATATCTTCAAGAAGGCATTCCCTAATCATGCCCCATATTCCAACCAAATTGGTGACACTTCAACCAATGATAGAAATGTCCACAAGGTCCACGCTATTTTTTATGACATACCATTTGCTTCCCAATTGCCTCATGTTCCTTCCATAGATGAAATCTTAGCTCAAGCTCCTCTACCTGCACAAGAACCTATTTAATCTACTCCTCCACCCATAGAGGAACCCCCTTCATTTTCTCCTTCACCCATGGAAGAGCCTATAATTAGCATGCCACCTTTGACCCCTCAAATTTCCAAGCAGTTGTCAGTTGCACCTCTCCTACTCATAGGAGATACATGTCCACAACCTACACCATCACAAGGAGAGTCCACCTTGTTTTCCCCATCCTCTCCTCTACCCATGGAGGATCCTATAGAAGTACCATTTCCTTTAGATGACCATTCACCATTGGACCTTCGAGATCTTGATGATCTACTTTCGGCTCTCTTACCCACATAATCTGAGGCTAGCCATTTCCCTATGTCTCAAACACTTTTTACGGGGATTACTACTCGATCCACATCAGCCCCACTTACAACAGTACCATTTTCATGCTTGGTCAATCACCTAGACTATGTTGATAGATCCTTACTTTAGGGACGCCTTCTACTTCCTGTTTCAACCCAAATGCAGTTGTCACTCACCGACACCTCCATTATCTATCCAAAAGTGTTTTGAGTGAACAAACCAAACACAACCATGACTATTACAACACCTTTTATGTCACCATCCATATCCCAACACACACCTCTACCCATAACCCAACATACATCTATACCCAAACACCTACCCTCACCTATATCATATCCCTTACTTAAACCCATCACCACTTTATGGGTCATGCCGATATCGACCCTTACTCACCCACCCGTAAAATTAGATTTAGCCACATCTTCCCAAACCAACACTAAACTTATTCCGGCCCCTAAAAAGAAGGCCCAACCTCCTAGGCCTCATACACCAAACTTTCCTACCACACCGTTATCACCTTCACCTCTTACGTCCATCCTAGGACCTCACCCCTCGACCTTGGCCAAGCAATCATCTTCCATTGGAAAACTAAGAATGCAAAATCCCAACTTCTCATCATGGACCTCTAATATACCCAATCAACCCACACAACCTTCACCATCACCTATAACCTTCTTACCACCCATACCACCACTACCGACCATAACTTCTTTACTACCCATGACACTTTCTTCTCTTCCACTCACACCTTCTACCCAACCTCTACCAACCACCTCCACAGCAACTTGGTTACCCCCGTGGGTAACCCGTCCTCTTCCACCATCTAATTTTCCCTCTACATCTCATACACCCATGTCACCTTTGCCCAAAAAGGTGTAACCTAAAGCTAAAAATCAACTACCCTCCAATAAGTAGCTAAACAACCAAACCTTTTGTTGTTAGCTCTTCTACCATGCCCGTACCTAAATAGATGCCCGCAAGACCTAAGACCACTCCACACACCAAACTAGTGGACCAACCCATTCCCCCTCTTGTAAATCCTCTTCCTCCATAATCAGTCGTATCTGTACCCAAACCTACACTCACCTCCCATTGTGATCCACTAGCAGGGTCCTATGCCAAAATCTTAACCAATATCCCTAAAAAATTTTACATCACATTACCACCTATTAGAACTTATGACCCACTCAAACCCAAACCAAAAGGGTTTGATGAAACTAAAATTTACACCTACCATCATGTGCCAGGACACAATGTAGATAACTTTAAGGCTTTAAAAACTGCCCTTGTCTAATTATGTCCTCTCGAAGAAAATTTTGACGACGATGATCTTCTTGATGAGGAACCCATTTTTCCTCCACCAATTTCCCCAGATCTTCTTCCATTACCTACTCAGTGACCAATATCTCCACCCCCGCAACTCTTTGATCCACCCCCAAGATTCGAGATCAACATGATCAACATTACCCCTCATGCCCAGAAAGAGAAAGGCAAGGAAAAGGCAACTGGCCCATCAACGAACCCTGTACCCAACATACCATCCGTAACCATACCCAAAGTCACCATTCAAGGTCCTACATATCCTATTTCTGATGGGGTCACACATCGCACAATGCTAAAATAACTACACCAATCCCCCCTCAAAATGTCTTTATATGACCTCGTCCAAACCTCTGAGTCACATCCTCAAGCCCTCATGGAGGTCCTTTAATCTATTGAGGTTTTACCAAATGACTCTATGCCTGTAGCCTCCATCCTTACCCCTCACCACCTAGCCTCTCTCATTAGTTCATCGCCTTCCTCTACGCCTCCACCTACTCACCAAGTATCCACCCTCATCTTTTCAGATGAAGAGATCGCTCCCTTCCAGTCTGATGATCCCGAGCCTACTCTTTTCATCTTCATCTTTATCGATAATATACGCATATGACACGTTATGATCAATGGTGGTGCTAGTATTAACATCATCTCCTCCCATGCATACGACCAAATGTGAATACTTTCCAATTGCATGGATGGTAACCCAATTATGTTGCACTCCTTCAATGACGCCATGACATCCACCCTGGGTACTGTCATTCTCCATGTCTATGTAGGTCCCTGCATTGTCCCAGAACTATTCTAATTCCTAGAAGGAGAGTTCCAGTATAACTTTTTGCTCATCCAACCTTAGATCCGTGTCATGGGTTGTGTCCCTTTGACTTTACACCGTTGCCTCAAATTTGAACACGAGGGACATAATTACACCATCCCTACTAACCCATCACCTTTCAAGACCTGTAACATGCTATACTGACCCAATGATGTGCTTGTAGCAGTCAAGGCATATGTCACTGCCCCTAATTCACCTTCACCTACATGCCCATCCATCAAGACTACCACCACTTCTCCCGCATCTAACCTTGATATCCCTACTACCGTTACAGCCTCTACCATTGACTCACCTATTTCCCCATCATCTAGCAAGTCATCTATCCCTGCTACCCACATATCAACTAATGATCCCTTAGAAGGTGTTTTTCAATGTCTCACTCTGGGGGAATACTGCCTATACAATATTAACACCTTCCTCACCCTGTAATAGTATGGGAACATACATCAACACCCCAGTTATGACATCTGCATTGGTGACGTTTTTCCTTATGGCCCTCCCCACCTTCGCACTAATCTAACATATGGGGGACTTGATATTGCCACCTATAAACCTGAACCTCCATCCCAAACCCAACCATTTTCATCTGACCTGAACTCCCTCACTAACCGTCACTTCTCTCAAACTTTCCTCCCCTAGTGCACATGGAAATGATTTGGCTTCGGTTTTTACAAACAAGGATGACATATTGTCATTTCCTATACCTCTCATAAACACAATTACCATAGTGAAATTGGTTTTGATGCACCACCTTCCAAGAAGGTTCGCATAGACCTCATCCAGGATGGAAAACCTTCCCCACCTCATTCACCCACATTACCATCTTCACCCATGGAGTCCATAGATCCCGAATCTATTCCTCCTAACTTTTTTTTGTAAACACCATTTCCCTAGGACCTATGACCTATCAACGTGATGGTGAGGCTCCCTCTTCTCTCCCATTCCTGTATCCTGACATGATCGATGATGATACACCTTCTATTAATGTCGTTCAATGTCAGGATGATGAATCCATCCTCACTTACCTTGGTGTGGAAGATTATTATATTCATCGGTTGTTACCTTCTGAGATGGAAACCATGTTGAATGAATCGACCATCGAAATCAACATTAACACTTAGGACAATCCACACATTCTACAGATCAGCCAATCCTTAGATGCTACTGAATAGGAATCCTTCACCTCTTTCTGATATGCCCGGTATTGACCCAAAAATCATGGTCCAAAATATCGTAATCATTCCTGATGCCAAACCCATCAAACAAAAGCTGTGGAAAATACATCCTTGCATTGCTCTTCTGGTCAAAGAAGAGCTTCAACACCTTCTCTCAGTTTCCTTTATCTTACCCATTGACTATCCCCAATGGATTTCTAACATTGTTCCTATCACAAAGGTGACAGGGGGACTCTGCATTTGCATGGACTTCCATGACCTCAACCTCACCTATCCCAAAGATAATTTCCCCCTACCAGACATCGACCAACTAACTGATCTCACCACTGGCCATGAAATTCTATCACTCATAGAAGGTTTCTCGGGTTACAATCAAATATTACTAGCTCCAGAAGATCAACACAAGACTGCCTTCATCACCCCTTGGGGGACTTTCTGCTATTGAGTCATGCCTTTTGGCCTTAAAAATGATGGTGCTACATATCAGTGAGCCATGACTTACATCTTCCATGACATCATGCATCACATATTGGAAGATTACGTAGATGATCTTCTGGCCAAATCTAAACATCAAACCAAACACTTTCCTGTCCTTAAGGTCATCTTTGACCATCTCATCAAGTATTGTGTGTGTCTTCAACCAAAGAAGTGCATCTTTACGGTACTTTCCAGAAAATTCATGGGTTTCATCATTTCTTTGCATGGCATAAAATTCAATCCTACTAAAGTCAAGGCTATTCTACAAATTCCTCTACCCACTAATCTTCATCAACTTTGAAGCCTACAAGGTAAGTTGTAATCTATTCATTATTTGATCTCGCAGCTTTCCAACCATTGTCAACCATTCCATCATCTTCTCAAGAAAGATATGTCATTCAAATGGGATGATGAATGTCATAAAGCCTTTGAATCCTTAAAACAATACCTCCTTTAACCACCAGTGCTCATTCCTCCTAAGGATGACCAGCCCTTTTACCTATATATTTCTGCCACTGACCATTCTTTAGGTGTCATGCTTTCTCATTGCAATGACCAACACCGAGAGAAAGTGGTTTATTACATAAGTCATACCCTTCTGGACTACAAAACTAGATATACCCATGCCGAAAAACTCTTCTTAGCCTTAGTTTTTCATCTCCACCAAACTCCACCATTACCTACTCAACCACAAAACCTTCATCATTACTAATACTGACCCATTACACTATATGTACGCCAAACCCTATCAACATCAATGTGCCATGTGTTGGCTTATGCTTCTTGCTGACCTTGACCTCGAATTCATTCATCAAAAGTCCATCAAGGGCCAGACTATTGCTAATCAACTAGCCAATGCACCTATTTCTGGGAATCAACCATCTAACTTCAATTTCCCAGATGAGTCTATAGCTACCCTTTCCCTAGATGAACCCACTTACCAAATGACACTCTTCTTCAATGGCTCCAAGTGTCAGCGTGGGGGTGGGGCTGGTGTTATCCTCATTCCTCTTGATGGTGAACCTATGCCTTTTTCTTTCAAACTTGATTTTGATTGTACAAACAATATTGTTGAATACGAAGCACTTGTATTGGGTCTCTAGGCTGCTTATGCCTTAGATGTTAAGTCAATCAATATCTTTGGTGATTCTCAGTTGGTCATAAACCAAGTCAATGTTATATACCAGTGTCATAATGAGATCCTTCAAAAGTATAAGCAACATGTAGACATAATTTTGACCACCTTTGATTGTTACACACTTCAAACCACCCCACGATCTACCAATAAATTTATGGATACCATGGCCTACTTGGCTTCTTAGATACCTGCTTCGCCGGCTGACTCTAAAATATTTTTCACAATACAAAGGCTAAAATCACCCTCTTATTTACCTCATGAGGTCTACTCCATCGGAACCATTGCCCCTGACCCATGTGACCTTTGGTATAAGTAATATGCAGACTATCTTTTCCTTTCCATTTTACCAGCTGATCTCACTCGTAATGGACAATGTGCCTTTCTTAAAAGTGTCTCTCATTATGTCATCATGGGTGGTCTTATTTACAAGCATGGCTTTGATGGTATTCTCTTACGATGCCTTACAAGTTCTGAAATTCCCTACACCATTAAGGAAGTCCACGATGGAATTTTTGGAGGTCACTTTAGTGGTTTAGCTATCACAAAATGCATTCTTTTCCTGGGCTATTATTAGCCAAACCTAAACCATGATTGTTGTGATTATGTCAAACATTGTGTGAAATTCCAGCAACATGCTAATCTCCATCACACACCTAGTCATGCCTTACAGGTCACACGAGACCTTTGGCCTTTCTCTCAATGGGGTTTGGATCTTGTTGGTGAGATCAACCCCCATTCTTCACAACACCACCAATGGATCATAACCGCTACTGAATATTACACTAAATGGGTAGAGGCCATTCCCCTCATTTCTACAAAAGCTGAGAAAATATGTGAATTCATCAACCATCACATCATTTGTCACTTTGGTGTTCCTCACTGCCTCATCACTGATAATGGAAAGCAATTCAAAAACAAAACCCTACACAAACTATGCGACACTTTTGGCATCCAACTACGTTTCTCATGACCTTACTACCCTCAAACCAATGGCCAAGCCATGAATCAACCAATAAAACCTTGAACAAAATTCTTATGAAGGTAGTCAACGATACTGGGAAGGATTGGCATACACACATTCCTTTCACCTTGTGGGCTTATCGCACTAGTATTCACACTTTGAATGCTGCCACACCCTTTTCTCTGGTCTACGGTACCAAGGCTGTCTTACCTCTCAAAGTCCAGATTCCATCTCTCTGCATCTCACTACAAGACATGCTCAACGATGATGACTTTCGCCAAGATTTTTTGGCACAACTTGAGTTATTAGATGAACGTCATCTCAATGCTCTTGACCATCTCCAAATCTACCAAAAATGTATCAAATGTGCCTATGAAAAATGTGTTCACGAACAAACCTTTCAGGTCGGTGACCTCGTCCTGAAGGAAAATCAACATGTAACCAAAGAGGAGAAAAGTAAATGGGGTAAATTTTCTCCTAATTGGCTTGGACCCTATATCGTTACCCATGCCTATGGATCAGGTGCTTATCATTTGTCTTCACTCGAAGGTAAACCTGAACCTGAGCCCCTTAATGCCTTACATCTTCGACCATTTTATTGTTGACATCAAGTTTTATACCACTTTCTATCAGTTGATAACTCATCCCTTAAGTGTTGTTCACCTTCCATATTACCCATTTTTGAGGATCCACGACTCAACAAGAATCATGTGATTACCCGTCACCTTTCAGCCTTATCTTCAATATGAGTACCACGGCTCTACTCATAGCATGATTCTCATGGATACTTTTCATCTTCTTCAAGATGGAATCCCATGGTCATTCATCACTCAAAACCACCTCTTTCATAGTTAATCTCTGTGTGCTATGGTCTTGTCTTCTAAACAAGAACCTAATCTTCCTCTATAGTCTTGTCCATGACTTAAACAGTCCAAAAACAAAAAGGGATGCAACTCCTTGAGTCAAACTTCCAGCAAAAGATGACTCCCTCAAAAGGGACATCTCTTCACTCTAATTTCACCGCTATAAATAGATTGTTCCCTTGAAAGACAACTATATCAAGTTATTTCACAAAACCAATAAAAATATCCAAAAGCTTCCCGCATTGATCAGCTTTATGAAGACCTCAAGGAGATAATATACTCATCCCATATAGACTTCCCACATCGATCAGTCTATTAAAAACAAACAAATGAAGAAAAAGATGAAATTTTCATCATGGACTTGCCTATTTTTGATCTTGGGTTTCTTGTTCTGAAAACATGTGGTCGTACACTAAGTTATGCTAAACCACCCATTCTCACCTCCTTGCCTTTTTAGCCTAATTTCCTCTTTACTCAAGGGACTTGCCGCAAACATGACATTTTGTGATTATGTGACTTTCTTCACCTTTAGCATAGTCCATTATGCAATGCCTTTAGGGTCTTACGTTCATAAGCCCATCTTGGGTATGGTAGACTCATTAGGGTTCTTATCAATTAAGTGGCTCTTTTACCACCTCTTACCATTCACCTTCCTCATTACTTATTGATTATCCTATATAGGACCAGATCATCGACACCTATATTTAAAAACCACTCAACCATGCCTGCAACCTAAACTCAATCATGCCTATGACCTACATTCAACCATGCCTAACACCTATCAACCATTCCTCTACTTCATCATAATCTTCCCTAGCTTATGGGAGAACTACATCGGCCTGAGGTCCCTTTTTCGTTGAGACTATGTAGGCAGCACTTCGAGGGCATGGGGCCCTTGGAGGTTAGCTCAGCCACTCTTTACCCTAACCAATGCCCCCTTTCACTTTCCTATTCACATTCTACCCTAGTTAGTTTTCATTTTATATCAATAACTAGAAATTAAACCAAATAAGCATCAATTAATACACATCTTTATTACATCATCAAATCATTCATTTATCATTTTCACATTTCCACTATAGCACATATTTGGAAATTAAAATCATAACCTATATATACATCACCATTTTTCCCCCATGTTACCTACAACTTGGACATTACCTCATGCCTAAACCAACTTGACTCAATCATACCTAACCCAACTTGACTCCATCATGCCTATAACCTGACTCCACCATGCCTATAACCTGACTCAACCATGCCTATGACCTGACTCAACCATGCCTATCACCTGACTCCACCATGCCTAAACATAACCCGACTCCACCATGCATAAAGATAACCTAACTCCACTATGCCTAAACACACCTATTTTATATCAATCTATACATAACAATCAAATTTTACCAACACAAGTACATCATCAGCCAATCATCCATCTTATCATAAAAATATGTGTATCCATACAATATACATAGATGCCAAATAATAATCACTATCTCTCAAAAACTCTCATATACAGCCTCACCATCTTCGGCACACAGGCCGGTATATGATCAAAAATAACAAAAAATCTCGTATACATCCTCACTCTCTTTGGCACGCAGGCCGGTATATATAAAAAATACACAACTACACCAAAATGGAGGTACATACAGCTATCAGGTATCCCCTTGTTGGATATCCTCCATATTTGTCTCACCTATCTCCTCCTCCTCTTCCCTCGTACGACATCAAGCTAACATCTCACCACCCACCATGGGTCCTGGCCAGATCTCTGCTAGTACCTCACCTGGGGCTGGCCTCCATGAACTGGTGGCCTCACCCTGACCCTGTCTCAGGGCTCGATGGCCCCTTGTGCTCTCCACACTATGGGTGTGCAACCTGGTCCTCTCACTTGAGGCCTGTTATGCTCTATACTCTCCATAGGATAGGAAATATATCCATGCAGCCATCAGTTGATCCTGATAATACCTCACCTCACCTAAGGCATCCCTCAACCTGGCTATAGGTACTGTCTGTGGTGGTGCCATTAGCCTCTAACCCTGTACCTATCCTATGGGACCCTATCCTATCCCTACCTGTAAAGTGGGACCCTACCCATGTTCCTATGGTGGGGCCATCAGCCTCTGACCTTGTGCCTATATTTGGGCCTAAAGGGCCACAACCTATGCCTGTGTAGTGGCCAACTAGCCATGTAAACCTGTAACATGTGCCTATAGGGTGGCCACATGTACCCCATCCCCACCTCCACCCTATGTGGGTGCCTGTCCATGGCTACCTGGGCCTGAAGAGTGGCCACCTGTGCCTATAAAGTGGCAACCTTTACCTTTGACCCTATCAGTTATCCCCACACTATCCCCAACTGTGCCACCAGGGTAGCCACCTGCCCCTGTAGGGTGTCCCTGTGAACAGTGATGGTGGCTAAATCTGGCTGCCCTGGCCTCAGTGGTACTGCTTGTAAATGTGTGGCCCACCACTATCTGTATCTATCAGTAACCCCAACATCATCAATCCATCAATCTACCACCTACTCCTCCTAACCTGTAGGCACCATCGGTTGTGGTAGAGGCAGAGGCCTCTCCATGTCATCCCTCCTATACTGTGGGAAGGGTGGGGGTATATCCTGAAGTAGCCCAAACTACTGTCTGACCCTATCTATGGGTATCATCTCATGCTCTCCTGCACATCACCCCTCTATCCATCAGATCAGCTATAGCTCCTATAACTCCTCGGCCATCTACCCATATGATGGGAAACCCACATATGGCCTCCAAATGATGTCCATACCAGACAACCCCTCTAGCAAATGCATGTAATAGGCTACATCAGTGTGTATATCTAGCAACCTGGTGCTCCCTAATCACATGCACCCATCACCTGAAGCCCACCCAAAAAAAACCCTGATCAAATACATCCAATCAGGGTATACCAACTAGACGCACACACACAATGTGCTCATATGCCCAGCAGTGTAGTAAGAAAGTGCAACACAGGCTAAACCTCCGTAGCCACCCATAAGCCCATAACTCTCTATATAACTATACCAGGAATGCAGGCACCCATGCAAAATGGGTCTTGTCCTCCACCATATCATGTAGAACCCCCATCAATGATCATGGGAATCTCCCACCCTCTACATCTGGCAGTGTAAAAAAAGTAGACTACCTCCATCAGCAACACCACTAGCCTCATCTCCTCCAGATGGGCCTGGTACATATCTCCATAGCTCATACTAGTGCTATGGAACCTCAACTCCACCAGCCCCTTGCCAAACATGGTCAACATCAACTCCTCAGATGCCTCTGAGGAGATCGAATACACCTGCGTCCCCACTATCGGTAACCGTAGGATCCTGTACACATCCTCCAGGGTGACTGTGATCTCACCCATCAGTAGATGGAATGTATTGGTCACTGAATCCCATCTGTCGATGAGGGTGACCATCAAACTCATCTCCCAGACTACGTGTCGGTAGCGTCTGACCCCAATCAGGCCAACCTCTACAACATGGCACCAATCATCAACTGTCGCACTCCCTCATACCTCCATGAGTAGGGGTGGTACCCTATCTCACATCCATAGCTGATCTCTCACCTGCATCCAACAAACCATCACATTATTAAAACCATACCCGCAATCACTCTTGACACCCCACCTATACCTATTACCCTACCTATTTTCCCTCGCAAATTACCCTCTTATCACATGTCCTATCTACCCACCCCAACCCTAACCACGTACCTTTACCCATTCCACCCCTCAACCATACCTATTTAAACCTCTCACCCATGATTATTTTTCCATCCAAAACATCTTCTTATCCCATTACCTATCTCACACCCCCACCCTACCTCCTTTTTTTTCCATTTTTCTCCAAATAATGACTAGCATCGGTTTATGTGAGACCAACCATGGTCTAATACAACTGACATCGGTCACCTCATCTGTGACCGTTACCGACTCACACCAACCGACATCAATCAACCCTTGACTGACGTCGGTCACTGTCATGGCAACCAAATCCATGACACCCTACCCTATTTCCCCAAAAATTCAACATTCTACCCTCCCGACCTATCCTTCCCTACCTGAATCCCTCCTAAATTCATCCCCACCCATCATTCACCTAAATATACCCTTCCCCATTCCTATTTCACCCATTTTTTCCCAAATTCAAATTTCTTTTCCCCCCAAAACCCTATATTTTCCCCTCACCCAACCTCTATACACCAATCTACCTCACCAAAAAAGGCATGGGATTGACTCTTACCTCATCGTGTTGTCATCTCCGTGGTGGCTTGTCAGGCCACTACACTAGTGGTCCACCCAATCCCTCTCCTACCTCTACCATCACCAACTGACCTCCTCACCTCCAACCAACCGAATTGATCAAATAGATCTTGTGGACCCGCCTATTGCCTGCCGATCACTCACTATGAAGCTAGCCAACTCATCTCTCTATCTCACTCAGTCACTTTCCACCTTTTCCTCTCTCCTCTGTTCATTTTCTCTTATTTTGCAAATTACAAATGATTCCACAAAAAGTGGAAATTTCCTTTTTTAACCTCTCTCCGACTTGACCGACGTCAATTTTACATAGATAGACATCAGTCATGTGCCCTAGCATATCATGGTTGGTTTCCCTAGACTAGCATTGGTTAAACCTAACCAGTATCGGTTACTCGTGTTAACCCCATGGTAACCCATTGCACCTTATCTACTTGACCACAACCTTTTTCACCTAACCCAACCCTCCACCTCATCCTCCTGACCTCATCATTTATCACCCACCTCACCATCAGTTGGGGCATATTTCTACCCCTCCTTTGGCCATACCTATGCCACACCTTATTTTTACCCACACCTGACCCCCCATGATGTGACCATTGACCTTGCACACTCGCTTTACCTTGCAATGTTGTTACCACGTTGTTAGCCTGCCACCCATACCTTGCCTTTGGTCATGACCCTTGTCTAAACAAACCTTGACCTTTTGACCTCTTGGATGTACCAGAACCACACCTACAAGTTCCTGCATCTTACCCTGTTGTGTTTCCAGATTGTATCCTTTACCCTAGATACCGGGCCTCAACAACCCTTGTTTGGATAACCTGATTACCCTTGGACATTGTAGAGTTTAGAATCTCTTTGACCTGATACCATGTTGCAATCTCTGTGTGTGCATACTTTTGATTGACACTACCCATTACCCATTTTTACCTCCACCTACCCTACCCACACCTACCTACCTAACCATTGATTAAGTGGATATTCCCATGTCCTCACTCATTGCATCTTGCGATGATGATACTTGTTTTTCTCAGCCTAATAGCCTTACCTTACCTATGGCCATGACCCTTATCCAAATAAACCTTGACCTTTTGACCTTTTAGATGTACCAGAACCACACCTACGCATTCTTGCATCTTACCTTGTTGAGTTCCTGGACCGTATCCTTTACCCTGGATACCAGACCTCAACAACCCTTGTTTGGATGACCTTTACGACCCTAGCTAATGTACATTTGTTATGTTGAGAAACCCTTGTATCTCATGGAATTTCACAATGTGTGTCATACATTTGAATGCTCTACCTAATCACCCACCCTACCTCTTACAATCACCATACCCTTGACCATCACCTTCTTCACACCTAACCATGTTTTCTCAAACCACCCACCTCCTCATTTTATCAAACCACTCACCGCTTCCTTCTCTCACCTCATCAGTTCCTAGTTTGAGGGGGGTTACCTTCACCCATGCTTGGGGAAACATCACCTTCACCCACACATGGGGCAACCACATCTTATTTTTGTCAGTGTCGCTTACCAATACAAGCTACGTAACAAAAAGTAGCAAAATGTAGACACCAAAATTGGGCCACACTCCCCTTGGTCCCCCATTGAATAACCAACTCAAACATATTCACCTAACCATGGCCCCTTCCACCCCACATTAATATTAATTTAATTAACTTAATTAAATTAATACCCATCCTCACAATATTCATTACTTAATTATTTTAATCAAGCTAATTTCCACCTCACCCTTCCACCTCACCTAGCCACCTCACCCTAGACCTATTCTTGGCATGTTTCCATAACTAACTAAGACTTGGTCCCACTTACCTTAATGAGCTAAGACTTAGTTCATTCCTAAAACCCAATGCCTATTATCCCTCTAACCACATTCCCATTCATGAAAAAGGAAACTTCCACTTTGATCCAGGAGAATAGACAGATCTGGCAAAAATGATTTCCAAGATCTGTTATTTTTAGTAAACCTATGGAATCCTACCTTAACCGACGCCAGTCATCCCAAAACCGATGACCGGTCAACCAAGAACCATCGTCGGTTACCATTTATTCACCTTAGAAACCTTTTTTTGGGTTGTCACATTATGAAGATCAAAGGAGACAAGAAGAGAGTTGCATGTAAGCAGAACCAGAGCTTTTTCACACCTACAGACATCCATAACCAACACCATAATAGAACTAGAAGCATAGCACTCAAAAAAGCATTCCAGGAAGCACTAGCGTGGCACCAAAAACCATTCTTCTGATCAACTGCCATCACCATTCAGCCATAAAACTTACATCACAGTAAGTGTATCTTCTACCAGCATAGTTTATTTCAATATAATAGCCTTTATTACTTATGTTATTAGATATACTTTGCATGTTCCTTTCCCATCTTCTACCTACTTGTAGACTCAAACATTCCTCTACCCATACCAACAAATCACCCATTCTCACCTCCTACACCCCTCTGAGTATACCTAAGACCTTTACAGACCTCCCAATCCACCCTTCCATCATTTTTTAGCTTCAGTTGAACTCCTACAATCAGATCTCATTGAGTTCCTTTCACCTCGACCCTACCAACGTCAGTTGTCTATGACCATCGTCGGTCCCTTCTAAACCGTCATCAGTTACACCTGACTAACATCGGTCTCTATGTTTTACACTTGTGCCAATAATAGAGTCAACCTACCTTCTACCAAGTGACCCAAACAACCCAGAACCTGACCCTGAGCAGTTCTAACACCCTGACACCTACCCACCCTTCAGATCTCACTATAACCTAGCCTGTTATATTAGATTCAATTGTTGTGTTTGAATGAGATACCTAAAGTATATCAACTACAATGGGACTTTGTTTAATTCTCACATTAAGTTATTTTAAACAGTGAATTGATAGCCATCTATGAAGTATCACACTTCCTGGATCTAGCACACACTAGGTAGTCCACTGTCATATATTATTTAACTCTTATTTTATGGTCTTGTTTTCTATTTCAGGTGGTTCCTCCCATCCAAAAGGAATCTCTCACAGCTAGCATTGGATTGAGAAGTCATAATGCATGCAACAACCATCAACTGACCATCATAAACAGGTATTCCTCCTTAGCCCTTACCCTTATCTATTTCATCTCAATAACGTAAATAAAATTGTGAAACAGGGGTAGTCCCAAATTTCAAGGTGAAATCTCGGGGACACCAGAGTTATCATTTCTCAAGAGGATGGGTATTTCATGGTTAATTTTTTGAATTAGAGTAGAGTGTGGATGTGAGTATAACGTTCTAAATAGAGTGTATTAAAATGGAGAGTAATTATATGAAATATTAATCATATTTATATAAAAAAATTAATGTGTGTTATTCCTCTATGATTATATGAATAAATTTTGTTTATATGTGTTATTTTGTTCAATTTAACTTCAATGTTATTGCATGCATATTTGTATGTTTTCCATGCATGAATCGAAAAGTTGTGTGATCAAAGGTGGATCTTCATTTAGCACCCTAATGTTGTTTTTTCATATGGTATCAAAGTAAGGTTTGATTCCTTATAAGTGGTGGCATGGTATGTATTGGTTATTTTACACATTTGTGAGTATGGGTAGAGATTCATTGCAGACATATTCTAGTAGAAAACTATTGGGTAGAATGTGTAAGGATTACACAAAAAACTTTGGCATTTTTTCAATTTTGTGAATGACAAGATCTTTGCATATAATCAATGAATAATTTGAACAATGTGTAGAATATAATAAAAATCAACACAATAGGTATTGGTGGGCCAAGATGCCCAAATATTCAATATACTCATAAATGGAAAAATACCCTTAAGGTATACCAACACCATATATACCCTTTAAGGAAGGAATAACTCCATAATCTCCCAATACGGGAATTCCACTTCAACGAGGGATATCTTTAATATCCTTATACTAACTAAAAGACTCAACGTACATGAAATCTTCATAATGATACTCGCCTCCTTTATATAGGCATATATTACTCTTAATATATGGTTAACACCTAAACATTACCCCATATAACTAACTATTATGTGACCCTATATATTTTAAACATATAAATAGATAAGGGGGATGTGTGCCACATGTCAAAATCTTCATCAACCCATATACATTGTAATATTGTTTTCCTTTGTACATAAAATTCCCTCCTTCTTTGACATGTTTCCTCCTCGAAACATGACAAGAAACCATGTAATGAGTGTGTTTCAGATCATTACACACTTTTCATCATGTTTGATCATCCAACCACCCATATGTGATCATAGTGGGTCATACATATTTAAACATGGTTCCATAATCCAATGTGCTAATTTGATTCCATTTGTGTCCTTATTTGTTCTTCCTCAGCATCTATGCACATCCATAGTAATTATTCCTATGATTCCATATTGTATAATTGTTGCTCCTTTGATTCCATGTATAGTCATAGTAATTATTCCACCAATTCCATGTATATCCATATCAATTGTTTCTCTCATGTTCCCTAACATTCTTCCATGGTCATTTCCTCTCATTATGATGTGGGTGTTTGTATGTTGTAACATTAGCATCCTTAACCTTTTCTTCATCTTTTTTTTCCTTTTCAACCTTTTTGTTTGTTATTTCCTTTCTCTCTTGAGTAGATGAATCATGAGTTTATTATTTTTCGTCTTGTTATTTATTTTCTTATTTCGAATCATCCTTTTTACCCTCTTACCATCTTCAAATTCATCCTCATGCTCTATGACCTTTCTTTGTTCCATGCTAAGTGTGATATCCTGCAAGGTAACCTTTTTCTCTTGTATCATATCTTCATGAATTTATTTTGCACATTAATATTAATTTTTCTCAAGTTCTCTAACCAAGGATATCTAATAAAAATATCCATACCATCCATATCTAAAGAATAAATATCTAAATGAAAAAAATATTTATCTATAAAGAGCTTTAAATATTCAAAAACTTGAATATGCTTACCATCCACTTGAGATTCCTTTACATTCTTTTCCTGCAGATGTAGATGATGAGCTACACCCATGTTGATGAAGTTGTACATTTTTCTATTGCTTATAGAAAAAAATTCCTTTTCCTTTTAATCCATCCTTCAAACTGAAATATTGAAGCTTCCTTCTTTGGAGATACATTATCTAAACTCTTATCTTGATCTAATGTCTCACCTTCTGATTCATGTGTAGCCTCTTCATCATCAACATTGTCTTATTATTATTCTTCATCATCTTATTTTTCATCCTTATATACAACATCATCCTTATTTACATCCTCTTATTCATCATATTTCTTGTCCCACCAATTTAAGAAAACTTGTTCTATTTCCTCTAAAGACCAATTTGGACTCCCTTGTTCAACTTGATAAAACCAATTTTGCACTAGACCCCTAAGCCAAAATTTAAAATAAAACCATGTCCTTAACTCTGAAAATAGAATTTCCTTAAATATCAATATTATCATCACCATAGAAATTTTTCATCCTCACAATCCCCAAAAAAATAGTGTTTCAAGAACATACCTTTTTGATCAATATTTGTCCTACCGATTTTGGCCAAATGTTAGACACAAGTAAGAAAATACAACAAACATACCCTAAAAAAGTTTTGTGAAATTTCTAAAAATGTAAAAAAATGAGGCTTACAGAGCACATTTATTAATGTTGGTCCAAAAATTTGTCAGTTAGGCAGGTTGTGGGGAAATAGGCCAACATTGTGTAGGGCATAGCCCCTCTTTGAGACAGCAAATTGAAACTGGTTTATTGTTAATCTATCAAGCAAGAATATGTGCAAATCTACACTATTCTAACTTGAGGGGGGTTCGGTATCTCATCCCAGTAGAGGCAGTTCCAACAATGAACAGAAAGGTAGGAGGGAAGGAATAGAGGAGGATAGATCTGAAGGAAGAAAAGAAATGAATTCCAAGACAGAAAGGTCAGAAGGTTTATGCTTTGGGCTGGTAGTAAATAGAGCCAAACTTACTTGCATAAACAAATAAATCAATACTGATGAATAAATGACAATAGTAGGAATGAATCCAACATAATAAAAACATAGATCTAACTTAAGAAATATCTGATGCAAATAACACACATATGCAGCAAAAAGTCTGAATACGTGTATTAATATTTCTTCTATTACAAGAAAGCACAAATCATTTCTCTCCTCACTTCTTTTTTCATACAAAAAATGTCAACCCTTGAATACAACAAGTATCCAAGTATTTATTGAAGCAGAAGATGAAGAAGATGAATACAAACCAAACACTATTTACAAAATATCTTACAAGATATTTATAAAATATTTAAAAAGTCAAGAGTTGACTTTGGGCAAGTTTTTTGGATGGCAACATCCTATGGTGCAACATGAATGATTTCATCATAAATACCAACAAGCCTTTTAAAATATTTTACAAAAATGATCAAAGCATACACAAGAGGAGAAACTACTCCTCATCATCCCTTTGCTCAAACTTGGTGTCTTGCTTTTGATTAGGAGAGGCAATGTGACACTATGCTCAATATTCCATAAACTTGTTGATCATCACTTGAAGTTGTTCATGATCTAGACCTTTGAAATGGTCGCCAATGACTTCGTAAGTTTCTTTCTCATTCTTGAGCTTGTCAGGTAGCCCAGTGAACTCCTTGCATGCATTGATCAAGAAGCCAATGAAATCGTAGCAGGCCATGAGGTTATTGATTGACTCTCAGTCAAAATTGACCTATGTTGCCAAACCTTGAGTGACAATAGCCTTGAAGCTCTGAAATGTATCGTCTGCTTCCCTCAAGGTGTACGATTCACTGAGTATCCCTAGAGACATCTTTGTAACTATCTGCTCCATGTTTTATCATGCGTCTAGGGCTTCATCCTTGATTTTATCTATCCTCTCCAGGATATATTCCATTTGATCAACTCAGTAATCTAATGCAATGAGAGCTTTATTATGTGCCCATGGGTGATCGATGACGCCAACCTTCAATAGGTCACTAGCTGAGCAGTTAACCATTGCTTGGAATGTTTCATGTTGCAACCTGGCATTATCCAACTCCTCAGAGAGGGAACCTTCTACTACTTGTAGCTCCTTATTTTCTTGACTATATCCTGGTAGAGCATTGTGAATTTCCTAATCATTTCCTCACTATCTCTGAGGATCCACTTGATCTAGGATGATACTGATGCGCCTTGTTCACCAATCTTAGCATATTCATTTATTTTATCCTGACTGATAACTTCAGTGGGTTTGGCGGCAGTCACAGGAGGAGCGTTGCCCATTCTTTGCAATGCTTGGAGGAGATGTTTGTTTTGTTCCTTGAGTATTCTCTTCTCCTCTTTTACTTCTTGTAGCTTCTTGCAGAGAGCATCCACAACAGATAAGGCCTCTCCTTGTAGGCTTTCAGATGAGGTTCCCATTGTGATTTGAGTCACTGTGAAGTCTGCAGGAGACATATCCTTCTTTTCCTTGGTGGGGTTTGGGTATGTAATCTCCATGACTCTCTCCCCCGAAGTGCTTTTTGAAAAGTGATTTATTTCTTTCTGCTTCTTGTTCCCTTCTTTGGAATGACGGAGAAGTCCATGGGTGCGATGGGAACCTTTCTCCTATGCTGACCCAGATGGTCAGAAATCCAACTAGGACTTATGGGAGTGGGAGTAGAAGGAATAGAAGAAGAAATGGGAGTGAAAAGGGAAGCAACTGTGGAGGCCTCAGGGAAGAGTGTTGAAACACTCGATGGTGGCATTGACAAGGAGTCCAATGCACCACTGATTATGGGGCTTAGAGTTACTACAGGAGAAGAGAAGGACATGGAAATGGAAGGGATATGTAATTGAATGGAGGTAATACTAGGCGACAGATCCGTGAGAGAGGAGAAGATGGAAGAGGTGGGATACGGAAGGGAGGAAAGAAGGGGAGAAGACACATCCATAGGAATAGATGCTTCAATGACTGGAGGAGGAGAAGAAAGAGAAGAAGGAACACTGGGTACCTCTGCAGTTGTATTTGTGACAACATCCTAAGTGGATGTATCCGTTGAAACTTTTGTTGTCTCTTCTTCTTTACATGGAGACCCTAGGTCGACCACTTGCTTCTCAGAAGTTGAAGGAAGGCCTTTAGGAGCTTCTTCCTATTTTCTTGATTCACCCTCCTTGTCCTTTCCTTTTCCTTTTGACACTTGGGCCAGTCTTAGAGGTGCTCTACCTAAAGGAGAAGTAGTGAAATCTACTCCAAGGTAGGTGAGACCATTCTATTTGCACCAATGTTCGGTGTGCTCCAACGTGGGCTTAACCCTTTCCTGAATGGTTTGCGGTGCCTTGGCCCTTTCGATCTCTGCGAATTTCCAATCATCCCCATATGTGTCAAGGTAAACCTGATCAATTTCTTGATCAATCTCTTGGAATTCCTTTGGGACAATAACAATGCCATAGTGGACGATATTCTCCAGAGCCAGTCAGGAGTGATCCTTTCGCTTGATGTCTATCTCATGTGTCAGGTCCATCCAAATGTCCTCGATCTCAGGAACATGGGATGGATCAATTTTTTCTTTTGGGAGGAAACTCTGGTAGTCAAAGGTCGACCTCGCTGGGAAGTTGTGCTTTAGATTCAGCAGCTCTAGCTCAGCGTACATCTCCCGTGCTTTGGCAAGTGTGGTGCAGGTGTATCAGCCAACTGTAAGGGGGAATGGAGTTCCTCCTTTCTTTCTCTTCATGCATTTCTCATATTACATGATTAGCTGCCTTGATAACTCCAAGAGGATCAGCTTTTGCCCTGCATACCTTGGCAGCTTTGTTGGTTCACCCTCAAAATTCACAGCTCTGAGGTATGTGAACGTGGGGAATTGTGTGAACAATGCTCCCCATTTCTTTACAGCAGCAATCACACTCGGGCTAGTCTGACCATGTTTCATGTTTGGCCTCGGCAAGCATATTACCTCATAAAAGAAGGCATCATTAATCTTAGAGAACTGGGAGATATTGGCCTCGAGCTTTAGTTCTGGGTAGAAATCATATATTTTGACTTGGGGCCATACCCCATTTCGAGCTAAGTTTGCAAAATCTCTTGCTAATGCAGCAGCGTATACAATGTAGGAATTTATGTAGAACTTCCTAGTTGTTAGAACTTGTTGAATCTACTAGGAGATGGTGTCGCTGATGATTTCACCCCAGCTAAAATGTTGATCAGGTGCATTCTTGCTCATGGACTCCAGATACCTCAACATCCATTTGTAGAAATAATGGGCATCAGGGAGCCCAAATACTCTGTTTAGGAAGGTGATTGTATCACTCAACTCCTTATTGAAGTCACTATGGTGGATGGTCTGTGGCCAAATGCTCACCGACTTATTTTTCTTTAGATAAATCTCGTTCATAATTTACATGCATTTATCCTCATTATCATCCCAGGCCTTCTTGCAGTCTTCTAGACTTATTTCGACATAATGCCTTTGATGAGGAATGCCCAGGGTCAGTTCAAAGTGATGAGTTGTGAGGTCAATGATCATCTTTTGGTCTTTGTCTTTGACACAACTAGTGTCTTTGTTATAGTAGTGGGCAACCAACATGATGAATTCATTATTTACGGCACTTACTATCAGCCCTGTTGCAAAGTGCAATTCACTACCCACCAACTTGTTCATTCACGGGTCACTGCTTTCCTGGTTGGTCCTTGCCCAAAATTCATCCATGTCAATATGGCCTAGCTCAGAATCTCTGATGTCGAGGCTGTATTCTACATATGAGTCAGGCATCCTAACTTTCTAATATTTTTACTTCATCTCTTGTTCCGACTGCTTAGCTTTAGCTTTAGACTTTGTTGGTTTCTTGCTTGATGAAGACATGTGTGAGCTCGAGAATAGATGTTGTTGTTCTGCAAGAAGAATCAAGGAGGTCCAAATCAGAAGAGCCATGTCAACCGTCATGTTATTAATAATGAAAGCTTACAGAATGAAGAATGAGCAATTATAAGGCTTAGGGCGCAAGGTGCAGGTTCATAGTATGTTGCAAAGGCTTAAAAATGTTGGGCACACTTTTGAACATGTTAACATGTAAAAAGGTGTGCTAGTGTTGATATGAGAAAAGTTGCACCAAGGTTATATAGGTCACACTTTTGAGAGGTGTTACATGACAAAATGCAACACCAAAGGGTAAATCGTAGGGCACGGGTTTACAACATGCTACATGTTATGTTGACGTTAAAGGAATTGTGTCTATGCCTTAGGGAAAAACTGTTGTCTGGGCACTGAAGAAGCTTGTGTTGTATGGGTTTAAAGTGCACCAAGGTGCAACTTTGAGAGATGTTGCAAGAAGAAATAGCGTGCCAAGGGAAAAATGCATGGCACGGATTTGCAGTACTCAACATTCAATGTTGATGTTACACAAGTGGCACCTGCACCTTTAGGAAAAATTGCTAAGTGCTCTTTCAACTGGGCGCGGGTTTAGATCATGCTGCAAGAAGGTAAAGTGCACCATGCTTTTTAATCAGTTTAGTAGCTTGGCTTATTTTCTTTCTTTCTCTTCCACACTCTTTTGGATTTCTCAGATGGTAAAGAGATGGTTTGTTTTGGCAAGGCAACAGGTAGGAAAAGATGAATTTTTTGGTTTCTTCGGAGGTAGGGGTCTCCTAGATTTACAGATCTGGAAGGAGAGGGAAAATGGCTTTCCGTTGGTTTACAAATTGTGTTAGGCGTGTTTCTTTAGATCTTATCTTTTACACTTAACCCTAATACCTAACACAATAAAAACAAAAACAACAACAAGGAGGGGAGCCTCTTACCTGGATTTATAAAAGATGAAGAATGACGTGGGATCCACAAGATCAAAAAATGGCACGCGGGGGTGACAAGGATGGCTGACAGGCGCAAAGAAAACACTTTTTTTTAATTTTCAATTCATGAAAATAACAGGTGTCGGGCACCTATTTATACAAAAACTAGCATTTATTACTTCACCAACTTGTTTTGGTGCATCTTTGAGAGTGTCGACATGACAAAAAGTGCACCTTAGCGCAACCTTATGGATGTCAACACAACGTTTCTAGCGCCTAAGCACATATTTTAGGATGTTGTCATGATAATTTCAGCACCAAAGGGGTGCAACTTCATTGATCTCAACACAAAAATGACTACGCTGAAGGATTTTTAGGTGGCACAAATTTGGGTATGTCGACATGACATTTCTTGCGCCTAGTTAAAAAAAAGGCACAATTTTGGAATTGTTGACACATGAAAAACTGCGCCGAGGGAAAAAGCTAAATATGGCTAAGTTCATAAAAAATTGATTTTCGTCATTTAGGCCATTTTTGAACGTCATCGGACTTCTTTCGGGGGAAAAAATTGAATTTTTGGTATGGTTACCTGTAAATTGCCCTTGTCAATTCTACAGGATAGCAGCTGGCTCTTTCTGGGGACTATCTTTGAGTGAAACTCAAGGGTAGAGAATCCCAGATTTTCATGTGCCTATCCATTGGGTTATAGAGTCAAAAACAAGGGCGACCAAAAAGGGAAGGAAGGGAACACACAACAAACAGAAAGCAAACACACAACGAAAGAAAACACACATGACAAAAGCAAAATAAAACTGTACAAAGAAGAGAGTGTTAGGTTGTGGACCTTGTTTTCATGTGTGAAAGTGTTGAAGACTGTACACTAAGAGTATTATACACTTTTCATGTATCCTCGCATGGGTTCGGGGCCAGGCTGAGCCCTGAGCGGGGGTCTGGGGCGGTAGCCCTGGTAGCAGGGGTTCGAGGGCACAGCCCTTGAAAAAAAAATTGGGCCTTAAAAAGTACCCGATATATCGGGAAACGTGATTTTCTCAAATGGGCAGGATTTTGAACCATAGGTTTATGGGACAATGGTTTTGATACCCATGGTTTTGTAAAAATACTTAAGCAGTTGTCTATTTATATGGTTTTATGCATATGATAGAATAATAAAGAAACATTGCAGATGTGTTTTGAATTCGGCTGTGAATTTTGTAGAGTTTGTTGAGCATAGCTCCAAATGGATCTAGGTATTGTATTGAGAGAGTGGTGGCTTGTAATAAAATCTGAGCAAGTGATTCTTGGTGGACGTAGCCCAAATTGGGTGAACCACGTTAAATACTATCTCTTTGTGTTGTGTTATTTTATTCTACAATTTTATTTGAGATCTATAATATTTTCTGCATATTAGTTTCTACTGTTACGATTCTGTGAGGGATTATTCCACATATTTTATGCCTTATTTCCTAACAATTGGTATCAGAGCCTGGTTTGGTTTGCTGAAGTGTTGAATTGTAGGGAAATTTTTATCTTGAGTGGGAGCTATGGCAGATGATGGAATATCTAGGGTTGATAAATTCAATGGGTAGAATTTCAATCTTTGGAAGATGCAGATGGAAGATTACCTTTATCAGAAGGATCTTTATACTTTGTTTTCTGAGAAGGTGAACAAACCCTTGAGCATGAAAGATGTGGAATGGGATTTGCTAGATAGGAAGGCACTTGGGACAATCCGGCTGTGTCTTGCATCTTTGGTATTATTTAATGTTTCAAAGGAAAAGACTACAAAATAACTGATGGATGCATTAGGGAAGTTGTATGAAAAACCCTCTGCCTCTAATAAGATATTTTTAATGAAAAAGTTGTTTAATATGAAGATTTTTGAGAATGGTTCAGTAGCAGATCATCTAAATGATTTTAATACAGTTGTAAATATGCTAGCTTAGGTTAAAATAGAATTTGATGAAGAAGTTAGGGCTTTATTAGTTCTGTGCTCTTTACCTGAGAGTTGGAATAGCTTGGTAATGGTGGTAAGCAACTCGGTTCCAGCTAACTCAAAGTTGAAGTTTGAGGATGTTGTAGGGGTGATTCTAAGCGAGGAAATGTGAAGAAAAATCTCTGGTGAATCTTCTACTTCAAGGAATGCTTTGACAGTGGAAACTAGAGGGAGACAGAAGAATAGAGGAAGCCATGGAAAATCAAAGGATTGGGCAAGGTCAAAATCCAAAAGCAAGATAGTATGTTGGCACTGTGGAAAGTCTGGGCATGCAAAGAAGGACTTTTGGGAGCTTCAGGACAAGAAGAAACAATAGGAAGAAAACAAGGAGGAAAATGTGGCAACGGGTAATGTATGTCAGGATGCTTTGATTCTTTCTTTGCACAATATTACTAAATCTTGGGTTTTAGATTCGGGGGCTTCTTTCCATGCTTCTCCACATAGGCATTATTTTGTTGATTATGTTCAAGGAGATTTTGGGCATGTTTTTCTTGGTGATGATGAGCCTTGCAGCATAGTTGGAAAAGGTTTTGTTCAGGTTAAGATGCAGAATGGGAATACTTGGCTATTGAAGGATGTCAGACATGTGCCTACATTAAGATGAAATTTGATATCGGCAGGGTAGTTGGGAAGTGATGGTTGTACTATGATATTTACAACAGACTCTTGGAAGGTTACCAAGGGTACTCTTGTGGTGGCAAGAGGTAAGAAGGTTAGAACCTTGTATTTAACCACTTATAGCACTAATGTTTGTAATCTTGTGGCTTCAGAAGTAGATACAACATTGTGGCACTATAGGCTCGGTCATATGAGCCATAAGGGCATGGAGATCATAAAGAAGGATTTTCCCAGATATACAGAAATAGGTTTGGAGTTCTGTGAGGACTGCATATATGGGAAACAAAAGCGAGTAAGGTTTCTCAAGGTTGGACCTACAAAGAAAGAGAGTAAGTTAGAGTTGGTGCATTCTGATGTGTGGGGGCCAGCTCAGGTATCATCTCTTGGGGGTTCAAGTTATTATGTTACTTTTATTGATGATGCAACAAGGAAAGTTTGGGTTTATTGTATTAGAAACAAATCTGATGTATTTGACACTTTTGTTAAATGGAAATCCTTGGTAGAGAATGAAACAGGTCTTAAGCTAAAATGTCTCAGGTCAGATAATGGAGGGGAGTATTGCAGCAATGAATTTGATGATTACTATTCTAAGAATGGAATCCGTAGGAAAAAGATGGTTCTAGGAACTCCACAGCAGAATGGGGTGTCAGAAAGGATGAACAGAACAATAATGGAACATGCTAGGAGCATGAGGTTACATGCAGGACTGCCTCTTTCTTTTTGGGCAGAAGCGGTGAGCACAATTGTGTACTTGATAAACAGAGGACCCTCAAGTGCCTTGGATGGAGGCATACCTGAGGAGGCTTGGTATGGTAAGAAAGTTGATTATTCATTTCTTAGAGTCTTTGGATGTGAGGTGTTTGTTCATATAGACAAGGATGATAGGACCAAGCTAGAGGCTAAATCAGAAAAATGTACTTTCATTGGTTATGGTGGTGATGACTTTGGATATAAATGTTGGAGTATTAAGGACAAGAAAATCATTTGATCTAGGGATGTGGTCTTTAATGAGAAAGTCATGTATAAGCAGCAGTTGCAGGAAAATAGGGAAGAATCCAAGAAATAATATGCAGTGGTAGAGGATCTTCCGGATGGGAAAGTGACACATGAATCAGTTCAAGAACCCCCTCAACAGGAACCCCAAACTCCTATATTGAGGAGGTCTTCTAGGGTAAGAAGAGAACCTAAATTTTTTTCTCCTTCTCTTTATTATTTATTACTCACTGATAGTGGAGAGCCAGAGAGCTTTGATGAAGCAATGTAGGTAGATGCTAGGAAGAAGTGGGAGCAAGCCATGGATGAGGAGCATCAGGCTCTCATGGAGAACCAAACATGGGATTTGGTAAAGCTACCCGAAGGAAAAAGAGCATTACAGAACAAATGGGTGTTTAGAGTGAAAGAGGAAGAAGGAGGCAAGAAAAGATACAAGGCCCAGTTGGTGGTCAAGGGGTTTGTACAGAAAAAAGGTATAGATTTTGATGAGATTTTTTCTCCTATAGTAAAAATGAATTCTATTAGAACTGTTCTAGGAATAGTTGCAGCAGAAGACTTGCACTTAGAATAGCTTGATGTAAAGACTGCATTTCTCCATGGTGATTTGGAGGAGGAACTATATATGCAACAGCCAGAGGGCTATGAGGTAAAAGGTAAAGAGGAGATGGTGTGCAAACTGAAGAAGAGCTTGTATGGCTTGAAACAAGCTCCATGTCAATGGTATAAGAAATTTGATAGCTTCATGATGGAGCAAGGTTATATTAGATGTCATTCTGACCATTGCGTGTATACAAAGAAATTTGAGGATGGCAGTTATATTATCCTTTGTTTGTATGTGGATGACATGTTGGTTGCAGGTAAAAACATACAGGAAATAAAAGTACTCAAGAAGCAACTAAGTGAATCCTTTGCTATGAAGGATTTGGGGGAAGCCAAAAAAATCCTTAGTATGAGGATATCTCGGGATAGGAAGGAATGGAAGCTGACTTTATCTCAGGAAGAGTACATTAAGAAGGTCTTGGAGAGGTTTAATATGTAGGATGCTAAATCATTTGGGACTCCTTTGGCAGGCCATTTCAAGTTATCAAAGGAACAGTGTTCTAAGATAGAGCAGGAGAGAAACCAGATGTCCAAGGTACCTTACTCATCAGCAGTTGGTAGTTTGATGTATGTCATGGTGTGCACTAGGCCTGATATTTCCCATGCAGTGGGAGTGGTGAGTAGATTTATGAGTGATCCAGGTAGAGATCACTGGCAGGTAGTAAAGTGGATCCTTCGGTAATTGAGAGGGACCATGGGGATAGTTTTGTGTTATAGTGGATCAAACACCACTTTGTGTGGTTATGTAGATTTAGATATGGCTGGAGATGTAGACAGCACGAGGAGCACAATAGGTTATGTTTACACTGTAGGTGGAACAACAATAAGCTAGAAGATTTCATGACTACAGAAGTTGGTGGCTTTGTCAACCATGGAGGCTGAGTATGTTGCTACCATAGAGGCAAGCAAGGAAATGATTTGGTTACAGAAATTACTTGAGGAGTTAGGGCATAAGCAGGAGGAAGGAAATTTGCATAGTGATAATCAGAGTGCTATACACCTAGCTAAGAACTCTGCTTTCCACTCTAGGATAAAGCATATACAGTTAAGGTACCATTTCATCAGGACAGCTTTGGAGGAAGAGACGTTAAAGCTGGATAAGATTCATACTAGTCAGAATCCTGCAAACATGATGACCAAGGTGGTCATAAGGGAAAAATTGAAGCTATGTTCAGCTTTGGTTGGTCTTCACAGAAACTAGTGAAGGGTTGAGAAGCTTGCTCAGAGGAAAACTAGTCTCCAAGTGGGAGATTGTTAATTGTGGACCTTGTTTTCATGTGTGAAAGTGTTGAAGACTGTACACTAAGAGTACTGTACACTTTTCATGTATCCTCGCCGGGGTTCGGAGCCAGGCCGAGCCCCGAGTGGGGGTCTGGGGGTAGCAGCCCCCAGTAGCAAGGGTTTAGAGGCACAGCCCCTGAAAAAAAAATGGGCCTTAAAATGTGCCCGATAAATCGAGAAACATGATTTTCACATATGAGTGGGATTTTGACCCATAGGTTTATAGGACGGTTTTTTCCCATGGTTTTAATACCCACGGTTTGGTAAAACTACTTAAGCAGTTGTCTATTTATATGGTTTTATGCATATGATATAATAATAATGAAACATTGCATATGTGTTTTGAATTCGGCTGTGAATTCTGTAGATTTTGTTGAGCATAGCTCCAAACGGATTTGGGTATTGTATTGAGTGAGCAGTGGCTTGTAATAAAATCTAAGCAAGTGATTCTTATTGGACATAGCCCAAATTGGGTGAACCACATTAAATATTGTCTCTTTGTGTTTTGTTATTTTATTCTGTAATTTTATTTGAGATCTGTAATATTTTCTACATATTAGTTTCTATTGTTATGATTCTATGAGGGATTATTCCACATATTTTATCCCTTATTTCCTAACAAAGAGCAAGCTCTACTTCCTGAAGATCTTTAGGTGCTGCCCACTATAGGGAAGCGGGAGCTTGGTTCCATCCAGATATGAGAGATAGAAACTATTCTCTTCGTTGAGCTGCTTGATCTTGTATGGCCCTCTCTAAAGATAGTCAAATTTCCCATGCATACCTTTCGGTTCTCTTCATTTGTCCCACAGGAGAACAAGATCTCCCAATTGGAAATCTCTCTACTTGGATTTCTTGTCAAATAGCCTCTTAACTTGATTCTAATGTTCAATGATCTTGTAGACCACTTTTACTCACTTTTCTTCAAGTTCTATTAGGTACATAATCCTCTTTTCAAGATAATTCTGAAAAGTTTCATCTTCAATTGCCCGAGCTAAGCGCAGAGCAGAAAGTTCTACGGAAATAGGGATTTCGGCATCGATCCCATATAACACCTAGAAAGGTGACATGCCAAGAGACCTCTTTGGAGTGATACGATCCACCCACAAAGTATCGTACAATTATTTGTGTCAGGACCGTAGGTTTTCATCAACTAGCTTCTATATGATAGTTACCAGGTTCTTGTTGCTAGATTCTTCTTGACCATTTCCTTGAGGATAATAATCAGAAGCATGAGCTAAGGTTATTTTGTATCCATAATAAAAACCAATAACTTCCTGTGAAGAGAGGTTGGAAGCGTTGTCAGCAACGATTTTGTGTGGAATGCCAAATCTCACAATAATATTCTCTTTGATGAAGTTGCAAACAACTTCAGAAGTGGCATGCTTGACAGGTATGGCCTCCACCCATTTCATGAAGTAATGTGTTGTTGTTATGACGTCACTATGTCCAGCACTCGATTGAGGATTAAGTTCTCCAATGAAATCAATTCCCCATTGTCTGAACGGTTCATCGATGATGATGGGCCTGAGGGGAAATGCAGCCAGCTTTGGTTTGCCAATGAACTGTTGGCAAAATTCACATTTTGCTACCTAGGTGGCTGCATCTTGAAAAAACGTTGACCAGTAGTACCTAGCCCGAATGATTTTATGTGCTATCATGGATGAGGAGAGGAGACCACCGCAGGCTGAGTCATGAAAAAATTTCAACAATTTTACCTACTGCGGCTTATCAACACATCGTAGAAAAACACCGTAAATTCCGCGTTTGTACAATCCATCATCCCATATGACATATCTTGCGGCTCTAAGCTTCACCATTCACTTTTCCTTTGTGGTTAAGTGATTTGTGCACTCACCATAGGTGAGAAAGAATGTAATATCAAAATACCATTCGTTGTTTCGTCGTTGGTTGCAACAAATAGAACCATGGGAAAATAATATGCTTTCTCCAGTTCATTTTGTTCTTCATCAACGTGATCAACTTTTTCCTCAGGTACCTCTAAGTCTTTATTTTTGGCCATTAGGTGACATAGGCCTTTACCTCTTACCAAATTGGTTGGTCTGATGTCTAGGTCATATCCTTAGATCTTTGTGATCCAATTCCCTCGTAAGCTCCCTAACTCCTATTGAGTCAGGATAGACTTAACAGCCATGTCTAGAACTAGTACTACTGTATGAGAATTATGAATATAGTAGCGGAAGTTCTTGACTACTTTTACCACAGAAAAGGCATGCTTTTCCAACTGTGACATCTTTAGTTCATGAGGCTTGAGAGGAGAGCTCATGAAAGCAATCGTAGATTCAATATCCTCGGAGTTCCTTTGCATAAAGATAGCTGATACAGTATGTGCAGATGCATAACTGTACATAATGAAGTCTTTGCTGAAGTCAGGGCACACCAGAATAGGGGTGTGAGTGATGGAAGTCTTTATGTCTTCGAATGATTTCCTACCTTCCTCACTCCATTGGAATGTTTGGGACCCTTTCATCATATTAGATATATGACAAGTCTTCTCAGCAAAATTAGGGACAAAGCGTATAAGAAAATTTACCTTTCCGAAGAAAGAGTGAACACCAGTCTTTCTTATAGGAAAATTAAGGCTTTGAATAGCCTTGAATCTTTTGACATCTATCTTAGTTCCTTCTCTACTGACGACATGTCCTAGCAGCTTTCCTTTGGTGACCCTAAAAACTGACTTCTTTGGATTTAGCGAAATCTCGTGCTCTCGGCATATGATCAAGACTTGCTCCAAGTGATCCCAGTGATCACTTCATCTCTTGGAGAACATGGTCAGGTCATCCAGGTAAACTATGATGACCTTTTCCATCATACCTTTGAATGCAATTTCCATTTCTCACTGGAAGGTAGCACCGGCATTGATCAAACCAAACGACATTCTGCTATAGGTGAAGGTACCCCAAGGAGTGGTGAATGTTGTTTTGAACTGATCTTCAGGCGTGACTTGAATTTGATTGTAACCTAAAAAACCATCAAGCATAGATAGCATTTCTGAACCGGTTACCACCTATAGAACTTGATCCATTATTGGCAGTGGATAGTTATCCTTTAAGGATGACTGGTTCAAGTTGCGAAAGTCCATACATATGTGTATCTCGCCATTCTTCTTCTACACATGCACAATATTTACAATCCAGGTATTGTGATGAATTGGAAATATAATTCTCGTGTCCAGCATCTTCTGAATTTTAGTCTGGATGGTACCTAATATTTTGGGGTTGTAATGCCTTTGCTTTTGATGGAAAGGCTTGACATTGTCCTTGAGCAGGATGTCATGCCAAATGTCCTTTGGCTTGAAAGATTTCAGATCAAGATAAGACCATGCTAATACATCCATGTACTTTTTCAGCAACTTAATGAATTTTCACTTTTCCTCGGGTGTACAACACTTCTTGATATTCACAGAACGAAGATGTTCCACAGTACCCAGATTGACAGATTCAGTCTTTAGAGAAGAGGAAGGATCATCCTGTCACTTTTTCTTAACAAAACAGCCATGATTATCAAATAATCGTTCTAAGGAAACCAAACCTTTTGGAATCTTGTTTCCTTTGAGATGTATCACTGTTTCTTTTTTAGATTCATGTGCTTGACCGGTGAGAGACTCACAACACCTAGAATTTGATCCATCAAAATGAAATTCTTTGAAATTGTCAGCTTTCTCCAAAAAAATGATAAGTTGGTTTTCATCATTGAACACTTGCCAGTGCTATGAATTATCTGGTACACTTGGGTGAAAAACCACCTCAATGGTATATGTATCTTTTTTTAACCCTAGGTGAGGGAGCATGAGAGATGCTGAGATGGCCAACGAATCAGCCATGTCATTTTGAGCTCGTGGAACTGCTTTGATTGAGAAATCATCAAACTCTTTGATGTTATCCCAAATTGCATTGCGCTAGTGTCTAAGAAGGTCATTCTTTACTTGATATATCCCTTTTACTTGATTGACAATCAGCTTAGCATCACCTTGCACTTTTAGATTCTTAATTCCTTTCTCTTTTGTAGCTTGCATGCTAAGTAACAAGGATTCATACTTGGTAGTATTATTAGTATTGAAGAACTGTAACTTGAAAGAAAAAGGGAAAATCTCCTCTTCAGGAGATATTAGAACAGCGCCAGCACCGCATCCACTTGTTACACAACTTCCATCAAACTGCAATGTCCATACTTTGTTGAGATCCTCTTTTTGGATGAGAATGTCCATTTTATCTGATTCGGTGGATAGGAAGTAATTCCCCATCCCTGATGATTCGAAAAGAATCTGAGCCTTGGGGTCATCAAAATTGGTGACTAGATATTTCTTTTGTGATTCTGGTTCCAATGTCTGCATCACCCCTTTGACAGGAATTCTAGCTTTGGACCAGTCCATATGAATTTCCCCACCAACTTCTTTACAGAAGCTCCTCCCTAGCAGTATCCCATAAGCTGCTGGAATATCAGCTACGAGAATATTCATTTTTACCCTTTTCTCAGGAAATGTCACAAATACGAACTGTGCATCCTTGATCTAACCAATCAATGGTACTTGGTTGGTTTACATAGAGTTACATCTTCTAAAAGGTTTGGTAAGTGTGAGGCCCAAAGCATGGGCGACCTTTGCTGGCATAACATTGTCAGAACCTCCAGAATCAATTATACAATAGCTTAGTTTATGACCATTGATCAGGAGAGATAGGTAAAAAGGTTCAATTTTCCTCGATGCGGAATTTGAGGCAATGTTTACATGAGATGTAGGAGGAGTGGGAAGAATTCCTTTTGGGGAAATAGGAGGAAGGATGATAGCCTGACTTTGGATATACTTACTTAATCTTACAAGTTGCTCTAGGTTGGACTGAAGGTACTCAACATTAGACATCTGGATCTTGGTCTTTTTGGCGTGATCACTTATATCAAATGCGACCAAGGGTTGCACTAACGAAGGAATGAGTCCTTCATTTCATGTTTGTGGAGGAGGATTACTGGTCTTTATGGGAATTGGAGGAAGGCTGAATTGGAGGAGAAATAGGAGGAAAATATTTCTTTACAAAAGGTTTAACAGGAGGTTGAGTAGGAAGGGGATTACCTCTTTTAGCAATCGTTGGAGGAGGAGCTACCACAGCCTTTTCCTTTTGTTTTTCAACAGTAACCTTTGCTTATTTTCCTTGTGAGCGAGTGAAAATTACGTACGATTGTCTGCTCACATACCCTTGGGTACCCTCTTCCTCATCAAATTCCTCATCTTTAAATTCTGTATACCCAATAGTAGAGTCGCCAGTCGGTTCACCGACATCTTGATCATCTTCACCTTGTGACAAAGGTTCTTCGTAATTTGGATCATCTTCTTCGATTTCAACCAAAGCATTAACCGGAGGGGCTTCAATTGCTAACCTTGGAGAAGCAGCAGGAAAACGCGGCCTTTGGGGGGCATTGTTGGGAGTGAAGTTCCTCCATGGGATATCTCAATACGGAGTAGTAGATGATGTTTGAGCCAATTACTTTTTTAATGAGAGCAAGTCATTCGCCATCTTCTGGAATGTTGGGTTTGATGAGGTAGTCTAAGAAGAAGTTGAAGCCTTTGATTTTGATGGCTCTCATCTTAACTCACTAGATATAAGGAGGATATCTTCTATCCGAATGGCCATATCCTGGGCAAGGACCAAGGTGGGTATCTATTCCTGTAAAAGTAAGAAACCTACTTTCGAACTCATGGCATTTAAGAAGAAACAATTTTGATTTTCTAATGTTGGCATCATGGCAAGCGGCACACGGTTAATTAGTGAATTGAAACGGGTGATAAAATTATGCATGGTTTCATTGGCTTCCTTCTTCATGTGAGTGATTTGCGACAATAACACGAATGCATCCTCTGAAGGCTTGTATCTATCTTCAAATGCATTCCGTAATGTGGCCCAACTTGTGATGGATCCAGCTGGTAAATGCTGGAACCATTCTGATGCAGGCCCTTACAAGGTCTCCAGAAAGAGACGTACTGATACGTCTTCATGAGTCATGTCCAGAATACTGCATGACATAATAAACGCAACTATATGTGCGTCTGTGCTTTGATTTTTACTCCCATCAAATTTCAAGAAATTCTTGCGATTTCCGCTGGGGAGGGGGTGTACTGGATGTGGCAGTGCTAGAGGACCCATGGTGTTTCCCCATGGTATAGGTAGATTAACTGCCATTTGAAAAGTGGGAAAAATAACACGAGTAGGGAGTGTGGTTCCACTTAGCAAAAGAGCACTGCAAGTCGATGTCGAGGCACCTTGTGAAATCTGGCTCTTTCATGGAGGTGAGGCACTTCTTGCTGATCGATCCGCTAAGTTCAGAGATGTGAATCATTTTGGAGTGATACTAAAATTGTGCCTTCAAAGTAGATCAAAAATTGGATCAACTTCCCCACGAGCTCTTGTGCTACGAGTAAATTGTTCACCCACCAGCGTACCTGTTCAGATCTGCAACAATTAAGAGCAGATTTACAACAATCTTTTTGTTTGTACTTGCTGATTTTCTGATTTTTCTGGCAAAAATCAGCAGCATGTACTTTTTCAATATTTAAATTTTACCCTCTTTTAATAACAACCGATTGCAGTTTTCTGACAAAGATTAATAAGGATAAAAAGTGGGTTAATTTAGAAAGCTGATTTTCAGATCTTTGAACCTGAATTTTGCAAAGGTTTTGAAAATATCATGAAATGTCAGAATCTCAGATCTACTGAAATATACAAGTTTTTGTAAAAACTTAGTGAACTAAAAGCTCCTATCTGGTCCAGATCTATGGATTTGCCTAAGGAAATTTTTAGTTTTGATCACTTCTGCAAAAATTTTAATTTTTAACAAAGGGTTAAAATTTGCAAACTGGTAGTGATTTTTACATTTTTTAGTTATTTCCTTAGTTTGATCCCCAGTAGAGTCGCCAAAAATTGTTGGTCCGAAAATCTGTCAGTTAGGCAGGTCGTGGGGAAACATGCCAATAGTGTGCAGGGCATAGCCCCTCTTTGAGACAACAAAGTGAAACTGGTTTATTGCTAATCTATCAAGCAGGAATCTGTGCAAATCTACACTATTCTAACTTCAGGGGGTTTGGGATCTCATCCCAGTAGAGGTAGTTCCAACTACAAACAGAAAGGTAGGAGGGAAGGAATGGAGGAGGGTAGATCTGAAGGAAGAAAAGAAATGAATTCCAAGATAGAAAGGTCAGAAGGTTTATGCTTTGGGTTGGTAGTAAACAGAGCCAAACTTACTTGCATAAACGATTAAAGCAATACTGATGAACATATGACAATAATAGGAATGAATCCAACAGAATAAAAACATAGATCTAACTTAAGAAAGATCTGATGCAAATAACACACATATGGAGCACAAAGTCTGAATATATGTATTAATATTTCTTCTGTTACAAGAAAGCACAAAGTCTTTCTCTCCTCACTTCTTTTTCATACAAAAAATGTCCACCTTGGAATACAACAAGTATTCCAGTATTTATAGAAGGAGAGGAGGAAAGAAGACAAAAGCAAACCAACCACTACTTACAAAATATCTTACAAGATATTTACAAAATATCTAAAAAGTCAAGAGTTGACTTTGGGCAAGTTTTTGGATGGCAACATCCCATGGTGCAACATGGATGATGTCATCATAAATGCCAACAAGCTTTTTAAATATTTTACAAAAATGATCAAAGCATACATAAGAGGAGAAACTACTCCTCATCATCTCTTTGCTCAAACTTGGTGTCCTGCTTTTGATCAGGAGAGGCGATGTGACACTGCGCTCGATATTCCATAAACTTGCTGATCATTTCCTGAAGTTGATCATGATCTGGACCTTTGAAATGGTCGCCAATGACTTCACAAGTTTCTTTCTCATTCTTGAGCTTGTCAGGTAACCCGGTGAACTCCTCGCATGCATCGATTAAGAAGCCAATGAAGTCGCTGGCAGGCCAAGAGGTTATTGATTGACTCTCAGTTGAAAGTTACCTTTGGTGCCAAACCTTGAGTGACTATAGCCTTGAAGTTCTGGAATGTATCGTCTACTTCCCTCAAGGTGTACGATTCACTGAGCATCCCTAGAGACATCTTTGTAACTGTCTGCTCCATGTTGTATCGTGCGTCTAGGGCTTCATCCTTGATTTTATCTATCCTCTCCAGGATATATTCCATTTGATCAACTCGGTAATCTAATGCAACGAGAGCTTTATTATGTGCCCACGGGTGATCAATGATGCCGACCTTCAATAGGTCGTCAGCTGAGCAGTTAGCCATTGCTTGGAATGTTTCATGTTGCAACCTGGCGTTATCCAACTCCTCGGAGAGGGAACCTACTACTACTTGTAGCTCCTTATTTGCTTGATCTATATCCTGGTAGAGCACTGTGAATTTCCTAATCATTTCCTCACTATCTCTGAGGATCTACTCGATCTAAGATGATACTGCTGTGTCTTGTTCACTAATCTTAGCATATTCATTTATTTTATCCTGACTGAGAACTTCAATGGGTTCAGCGGCAGTCACAGGAGGAGCGTTGCCCATTCTTTGCAATGCTTAGAGGAGATGTTTGTTTTGTTCCTTGAGTATTCTCTTCTCCTCTTTTGCTTCTTGTAGCTTCTTGCAGAGAGAATCCACAGAAATAAGGCCTCTCCTTGTAGGCTTTCAGATGAGGTTCCCATTGTGACTTGAGTCACTATGAAGTCTGTGGGAGACAGATCCTTCTTTTCCTTGGTGGGGTCTAGGTATGCAATATCCATGACTCTCTCCCCCGAAGTGCTTTTTGAAAAGTGAGTTATTACTTTCTACTTCTTGGTTCCCTTCTTTGGAATGATGGAGAATTCCATGGGTGTGATGGGAACCTTTCTCTTATGCTAACCTAGATGGTCAGAAATCCAACTAGGACTTATGGGAGTGGGAGTAGAGGGAATAGAAGAAGAAACGGGAGTGAAAGGGGAAGCAACTGTAGAGGCCTCAGGGAAGAATGTTGAAACACTCGGTGGTGGCATTGATAAGGATTCCAATGCACCGCTGCTTGTGGGGCCTGGAGTTACTACAGGAGAAGAGAAGGACATGGAAATGGAAGGGATCTGCAATTGGATGGAGGGAATACTAGGTGACAGATCCGCGAGAGAGGAGAAGATGGAAGAGGTGGGAGACGGAAGGGAGGAAGGAAGGGGAGAAGACACATCCATAGGAATAGATGCTTGAATGACTAGAGGAAGAGAAGAAACAGAAGAAGGAACATTGGGTGCCTCTGTAGTTGTAGTTGTGACAACATCCTAAGTGGATGTATCCATTAAAACTTCTTTTGTCTCTTCTTCTTTACCTGGAGATACCAGCTCAGCCACTTGCTTCTCAGAAGTAGAAGGAAGGCCTTCAAGAGCTTCTTTCTGTTTGCTTGATTCACCCTCCTTGTCCTTTCCTTTTCCCTTTGGCACTTGGGCCGGTCTTTGAGGTGCTCTACCTGAAGGATAAGTAGTGAAATCTACTCTGAGGTAGGTGAGACCATTCTATTTGCACCAATGTTCAGTGTGTTGCAACGTGGGCTTAACCCTTTCCTGAATGGTTTTCAGTGTTTTGGCCCTATCGATCTCCACGAATGGCCAATCGTCCCCATCTGTGTCAAGGTAAACCTGATCAATTTCTTGATCAGTCTCTTGGAATTCCTTTGGGACAATAGCAATGCCATAGTGGATGATCTCCTCTAGAGCCAGCCGGGAGTGATCCTTTCACCTGATGTCTATCTCATGTGTCAGGTCGATCCAAATGTCCTCGATCTCAGGAACATGGATGGGATCAATTTTTTCCTTTGGGAGGTAACTCCGGTAGTCAAAGGTCGGCCTTGCTGGGAAGTTGTGCTTCAAATTTAGCAGCTCTAGCTCAACATACATCTCCCATGCTTTGGCAAGTGTGGTGCAGGTGTATCGGCCAACTATAAGGGGGAATGGAGTTCCTCCTTTCTTTCTCTTCATGCACTTCTCATGGTAAGTGATCAGTTGCCTTGACAACTCCAAGAGGATCAGCTTTGGCCCTGCATACCTTGGCAGCTTTGTTGGTTCACCCTCGAAATTCACAGCTCTGAGGTATGTGAATGTGGGGAATTGTGTGAACAATGCTCCCCATTTCTTTGTAGCAACAATCACACTCGGGCTAGTCCGACCATGTCTCATGTTCGGCCTCAGCAAGCAGATTACCTCATAGAAGAAGGCATCATTAATTTTAGAGAATTGGGAGATGCTGGTCTTGAGCTTTAGCTCTGGGTAAAACTCATATATCTTGACTTGGGGCCATACCCCATTATGAGCTAACCCCTGCGAAATCTCTTGCTGATGCAGCAGCGTATACAACGTAGGAATTCATGTAGAACTTCCCAGTTGTTAGAACTTGTTGAAGCTGCTGGGAGATGGTGTCACTGATGATTTCACCCCAGCCAAAACGCTGATCAGGCGCATTCTTGCTCATGGTCTCCAGATACCTCAGCATCCATTTGTGGAAATAATGGGCATCAGGGAGCCCAAATACTCTATTTAAGAAGGTGATTGTATCACTCAACTCCTCATTGAAGTCACTACGGTGGATGGTTTGTGGCCATCTGCTCACTGGCTTCTTGTTCTTTAGATAAAGCTTGTTCATCATCTGCATGCATTTATCCTCATTATCATCCCAGGCCTTCTTGCAGTCTTCTAGACTTATTTCTACATATTGCCTGTGATGAGGAATGCCCAGGGTCAGTTCAAAGTGACGAGCTGTGAGGTCGATGATCATCTTTTGTTCTTTGTCTTCGACACATCTAGTGTCTTTGTTATAGCAGCGGGCAACCAACATGATGAATTCATTATTTACGGCACTTACTGGCAGCCCTACTACAAAGTGCAATCCACTGCCCACTAACTTTGTTCATCCACGGGCCACTGCTTGCCTGGTTGGTCCTCGCCCAAAAGTCATCCATGTCAATATGGCCCAGCTCAGAATCTCTGATGTCGAGGCTGCACTCTGCATATGAGTCAGGCATCCTGACTTTCTGATATTTGTACTTCATCTCTTGTTCCGACTGCTTAGCTTTAGCTTTAGACTTTGTTGGTTTCTTGCTTGATGAAGACATGTGTGAGCTCAAGGATGGATGTTGTTGTTCTGCAAGAAGAATCAAGGAGGTCCAACACAGAAGAGCCATGTCAACCATCATGTTATTCATAATGAAAGCTTGCAAAATGAAGAATGAGCAATTATAAGGCTTAGGGTGCAAGGCACAGGTTCATAGCATGCTGAAAAGGCTTAAAATTGCTAGGTGCACTTTCTGAAGGTGTTGACATGAAAAAAGGTGTGCCAGTGTTGACATGAGAAAAGTTGTGCCAAGTTAGAAAGGGTGCACTTTTGAGAGGTGTTGCATGACAATTTTGCGGCACCAAAGGGTAAAGCACAGGGTAGCGGGTTTACAACATGCAACATGTCATGTTGGTTAAGGGAATTGTGCCTGGTGCCTTGACCTGGAAAAATCTGCTTTGACTGGGTGCAAGAAGAAGTTTGTGTTGCATGGGTTTAGAGTGTGCCAAGGTGCAACTTTGAGATATGTTGCAAGAAGAAACAACGCGCCAAGGGAGAAACGTGTGGCACGGGTTTGCAATACTCAACATCCGATGTTGATGTTGCACAAGTGGCGCCTGCACCTTTAGGAAAAACTAAGGTTCAACTGGGCTGGGTTTCAATGCTGGGGAAAGTGCACCAAGGTGCAATTTTGGAAGATGTTGCAAGGAAGGACAGTGCGCCATGATTTTAATCAGTTTAACAGTTTGGCTTATTTTTCTTGATTTCTCTTTCTCTCTCTTTTGGATATCTCAGATGGTAAAGAGAGGGTTTGTTTTGGCAAGGCAACAGGTAGGAAAAGATGAGTTTTTTGGTTTCTTCGGAGGCAGGGGTCTCCCAGATTTGTAGATCTGGAAGGAGAGAGAAAATGGCTTTCCAGTTGGTTTGCAGATTGTGTTAGGCATGTTTCTTTTAAATTTTATCTTTATACACCAACCCTAATACCTAATACAAACAAGACAAAAACAACAACCAGGAGAGGAGCCACTTACCAGGATTTATAAAAGACGAAGGACGACGTGGGATCCACAAGCTCAAAAAATGGCACGTAGGGGGGTGACAAGGATGGCTGACAGGAGCAGAGAAAACACTTTTTTCAATTTTCAATTCGTGAAAATGACAGGTGTCGGGTGCCTATTTATAGGAAAAATGGCATTTATTACTTCACCAACTTCTTTTGGCACACTTTTCAGAGTGTCGACACGACAAAAAGTGCGCCTTAGCGCAACCTTATGGATGTTGACACAATGTTTCCAGCGCCTAAGCACACATTTCAGATGTTGTCATGATACCATTTCCAGTGCCAAAGATTTTGGAGGGGCGCAACTTTTAATTGATGTCGACACAACATTGAGTGCGCTGAAGGATTTTTAAGGTGGCACAAATTTGGGTATGTTGACACAAAATTTCTAGCGCCAAAGGGATTTTAAGTGGCGCACATTTTGGTATATCGACATAACAATTTATGCACCTTAAAAAAAAGGTGCAATTCCTTGATGTTGACACGAGAATTCTTGCACCTAGGGAAGAAGCTAAAAAATGGCAATGTTCTAAAAAACTTGATTTTTAGAAAGGGAGTTTTGGGCCTTTTTGAAAGTCATCATACTTCTTCAGGGGGACCAAAACAAAATTTTGGTATGGTTACCTGCAAATTGCCATAATGTATGAATGCTAAAATATAGTAATGACACAAGAAATAAACCATGTAAAATGTAAAAATCTAAACAATAAGGAGAGATATGAAGACTTGGCTTATTTTTGAGTGAACGGGAAGTGATTTGGGCAGGTAAAAGTGATGAACAGGCTGGAAACAAAATTGAAGGATCTTTAATAATCACTGTAAATTTTGGGACTCGAGAATGACACGGGAAAGGTGCACCAACAGGAGGGACGATGGCACCTGGGAATTGGTGGCCATATAAATGTTTAGAAACTACTTTCCTCTGTGTCGTAAGGGTTATGTTGTTGGCTCTTGTCTATCGCTTGACATTCACTCTTTAATTTCTGAGGGTAGCTGCAACCTACAAAATAGAATAACTACCTGCACATGTCCACAAACCATATCAAATATAATAAAAAAATATGTAGGATGTGGAGTAATACTAACCCTAGTGATCAATTGAAGAGTTAACTTACTATCGATTGTTTCACTACATCTCATACCCCATGTAGTTATTTTGTGTGTGTATGTGGGAATGGTGCCCTAGGATGCCCTTATGCAAGTTGCACAAATGATAGTGGGATAGATCTAGAATGTATAAATGTATAGCATGTGTGGATGGAATAAAATAGAATTCCCACTCCTATGCAGTGTATGGAGAAGTGATACATCCCTTGTCCCTTATATGGATGTTATATGGATTACTTTGAAGTGCTTTAGTTCCTTTGGATGCAAGCTTAGGTGATGACAGTAATGTTCAGTTCTTGGGTCTTATTTTTGAGAAGTAAATAAGTATATATATATATATATATATATATATATATATATGATTCCCTTGTTTGAATTTCATAATTGACAATCAGAAGGCCAGACCATAAGTGAAAAATATTTCCAAAAGATAAAAGAGACCCAAAAAGATTAAGTAAAGGTAAGAAAGGTTCAGGAGCACCCAGTATGGACAGGAGTGCCTAAGCATTGATATCCTAACTGGGCGCCAGTGTCTATGGCCATAAAAGATAAATCAGTCATGTTCCATCAGGGATGTAGGGTGTGTAATACCAAAGAGAAAACAAGAGACAAATAAAAAAGTCCAAAGATAGTTTTCAACCACTAATTTTCTTGCTTATGAATCATATATACATTAGTACACTTTTGGACCTAAAAAGTACCCAAGTGCATGATTTTTGTGTCTACATATATTTACATATAAAAATGATTACTTTGAATAATTTGAATAATATAATGAATATCAACACAACACAAGATATATTAGTGGGCCAAGATTCGTAAATATTCAATATACTTAGAAATGGAAGAATACCCTTAAGGTAGACCAACACCATAAATACCCCTTAAGAAAGGAATAACTCAAAAATCTCCCAATATGGGGATTCCACTTCAAGGGGGATACCTCCAATATCCTTCTACCAATTATAAGACTCAAATCATACATGACATCCTCATAAAGATACTCATCTCCATTATATAGGCATACATTATTCTTAATGAATGGGTAACACCTAATCCCAATGTAGGTTGACTCATTACCCAATATAACTAATTCCTATGTTACCCCATATATTATAAATATATACATGAGAGGGATGTCTGCCACATGTTAGCATCTCCATCAACCGATATACATTATAATTTCATATTCATAAATACATAACATTTGTGAGTGTGGGTAGAGAATCATTATAGACATTTTCTAGTGGGAAACTATTGGGTAGAAGGTGTAAGAATTACATGACAATATTTGGTAGCTTTCCACTTTTGTGAAGGTGGATATAAAATCATTAAAGACATCTTCCAGCAAGTAATTGGTGGGTAGAATGTGTGGAGTGTGGATTTCACATCATTTGATGAAACACAATTACACATAGGAGGAATTTTGTTAGAGCTCGCAAAAATCAAGAACCGATATTTGAGGATTTGGCTAAATTAATGCAAACTATGGAAAGGATTTTGGGGTCATGGAAACCACACAATGCTAAGGTGTTTTTATGGAGGATCACAATAATGATGAAGTTGGACCCGTGTAACAAAGAGCACAAGTGGTGAATGTGTGAATGGGGAAGAAGAGAAAGTGCAAGATGGTATGAAAGAATGACTGTTGTGTGTAATTGGTACAATGGGGAGTACACCTAGATTGGATACCTTGAATTATTTTAATAGTTTGGAACTATCAAATCTCAATTATTAGATAATGGATCTCAAGATATAGTTTTATTATGAAGACATGAAAGATCCCATGAAATTCAAAATCATCTACATGAAGTTGAAAGATCTTGTATCTATATGGTGGGTGCATATCCAGAAAAATAAAATACAAAGAGGTAATTAAACAATCAAGACATATGATAGATTTTTTGTAAAGTTGAAGGGAAAACTCTGTGTTGTGGATTACCAACTTGGTTTTTTTAAGAATTTATAGAATTTACAACAGAGAGATATTAGTGTGAAGGAATACATTGAATATTTTTACTAAATCACTATTTGATTGGGACATGCAAAGGATGACTTAGAAAATATCCCTAGGTACATGAATGGATTGTGCATTGTGATTCAGGATGAGTTTGGGATGATCCAAGTGTGGTCTGTTGAGGAAGCCTATCAATATGTGTTGGAGGCAGTAGAGAAGTTGGCATGCAAACAAGAGAATGTTACCTGTAAAAGGGTAAAATTTATGTAAATTTGTGGACAAGGTGGTGGCAGAGGAAACTCTACACATCATGAAGGAAATTCCAATTAGACACCATGCAATGAAGAAAAAGATAAAGGAGGAGAAAATGTTACCAGGGGAAGAGGATCCTTTGGTCACAAATCAGTGGCACATTTAATAGTTGTGGAGAAAAAGGGTGTAGTTATTTTAAGTGGTTGAATGCCCACGGTGATGGGAAAAGGAATAATGCAAGTGCACACATTATGTAGGGTCATGAATATGAATGATGAAAAAGACTACAGAGAAGACCCAAACATAGGTAAAGCATTAATGTTTAAACACATTTTTTAAAACCAACAAGAGATGAATTTGGTCTTGAGTAGATGAAGAGTTTTTTTAGAACATGTAAGTCAGGAGGAAAGGTACGCAAATTGATTGTGGATAGTCAGATCACAAATCATTTAATATACAAGAGATGGTGGATAAGTTGGGGTTGTAGAGGATCAAACTTCCTAATCCCTACAATGTCTCATGGTTGTAGAAATGACATCATTTTTTATTAACTGAGCAATGTCTAGTGAAGTTCCAAAATGGAAGGTATGTGAAAGAGGTCATGTGTGATATAATACTCATGGAAGCATCTCATGTACTACTTGGAAGTTCATGGAAATTTTATCATAGGGCATGACATGATTGACACCCAAACACCTACATATTGGTGAAGGATTAGAAGGATTATGCTCTAAATCCAATGAAGGATAAGGGTAAAAGAGCATAATAGAGACCTAATCTTTTATTGTTATCAAGTAAATAATTTTTGAATGAGGTGAAGCAAAGCAATGTGTGTTTTGCACTAATTGTGAAGGCCATAAAGGTAGCAATTGAGATATTTGAATAAATGTTTCAAGAATTGAAAAGGTTTGCAAATATCATTTATAGTGAGTTTCTAGAAGGGCTATAGCCTATTAAATACATTACTCACCAAATGGATTTGATTCCAAGATCGAGTTTTTCAAACAAGGAAACTAAGGATGACACCACGAGAGAATATAAAGATACAATGACAAGTTGAGGAGCTATTGAGTAAAGGATTTATCAAATAGTTCAAGCTCATGCACATTCCCAGTGGTTTTAGCATCAAATAAGGGTGGTGAATGGTGGATATGTACAAACTCGAGATTCGTAAACAAGATCACCATCAAGTATAGATTCCCATTTCTGCGCATGGATTATCTGAATGGAAAAAAGTATTTCAACAAGATTGATTTGAAGAGAGGATACCATCAAATTTGCATAAGCAAGGGAGATGAATACAAGACTACATTCAAGACACATGACGTATTATATTAGTGGTTAGTTATGTCTTTCATATTGAGCAGCATGCCAAGTACCTTTATGAGATTGATGAATTAAGTTGAAACCATTTTTGGGAAAATATATGATCATGTATGATATTCAACAACACATGTGAAGAGTTTTTATTACATATAAGACAAGTGTTGCAATAATTGCATGAGGAGAAAATGATGATAAATTTAAGGAAATTTAGTTTTATTGAAGAGGAATTCCTATATCTAGGATTTTTGATTTCTAGTGAGGGTTTAAAAATCGATCTTGAGAAGGTTCGCACAATAGTGGAGTTTCCATAATTGCATAATGTTTATAAGAACACAATTTTCATAGTTTGGTTAGATTTTACTACAAGTTCATAAGGGCTTTCATTGAAGTGTGTGCACCCTGTTATAGAGGGCAAGTAAGGAGATAAAAAAAGTTTTTTTTTAGCCAGTGTGCAGGGGACAGTTGTCAAGTTCTGAAGAGGAAGGTGACTAAACAATCGATATTGGTATTGCTTGATTATTGAAATTTGTTTTGGGTTTATTATGATGTCATTAGTGCAGTGCTCAGACAAGAAGGGAGGCTAGCAATGTACTTCAATGAGAATTTGAATGATGCAAAGAGAAAGTATATTGTGTATGATTAAGAATTCAACACAATTGTGCAAGTTCTCAAGAAGTGGAGGTGCTCATTGTGGCCAAAGGTATTTTTGTATTAACTAGTCACCAAGCATTGCAGTTTATTAACAATCAAGGTAATTTGAACAAAAGGCATATGAAGTGGGTTGAGTACCTGTAGGGATACACTTTCGTGTTGAAACGTAGAAGTGGGAATTCTAATAGAGTTTTACATATGCACTGATTAGGTATTGTATATTGTGCACTAAGATGAGAGTAGATGTAGTGGGTTTTGAATCCATGAAAAAAAATGTGTGTACAAGATGAAACCTTTGGTGAAGCATGGAGAGCATACATAGCACTTACGAGTGTTTATAGGACACCATGGTTGGATTATTTTTTGCAGGAAGGCCAATCGTTTAAGGGAAACTAGTTGTGCATTCCCATAGGATCGATAAGAGAGAATTTGGTGAAAGATAAGAAAATTGGTGAATTAGCAAGGAAATTTGGTTTGGAAAAGTCACTAGCATAGCTAATAGAGAGTTACTTTTGGCCCCAAATGTTTACGGATGTGAACAATTTTGTGCAAAAGTGTAGACTATGTCACTTGGCGAAGGGAAAATCTCAAAATATAGGGTTGTATAAGCCTTCACCATTACAGAGAAGTCATGGGAAGATTCCAGTATGGACTTTGTTTTAGGTCTTCCCAGAACGTAGAGAGGATTTGATTACATCTATGTTTTCATGGATAAATTCTCTAAGATGGCACATTTTGTTGTATGGACTTTGTTTTAGGTTTTCCCATAATGTAGAGGGGATTTGATTCCATCTATGTTTTCATGGATAAATTCTGTAAGATGGCACATTTTGTTCTTTGTAGGAGGACTAGTGATATGACTAACATTGCACATCTTTTATTCATGGAGATTGTAGGAGTGCATGGTTTACCATAGAGTATCGTTTCTGATAGAAAAACTAACTTTGTTGGCCATTTTTTAGGACATTATGGAAGAAAAAGAGTACAAAATTTGTAATTCAGTTCAAAATATCACCCGTAGACTAAAGGTTAAGAAGCGGTGGTGAACAAGATTCTTGGAGACTTGTTGAGATGTTTGATTAGAGATAAGACAAGAACATGGGACTTGGCACTTTCACAAGTAGATTTTGCATATAATAATTTATTGAATCAGAGCATAAGGAAGACTCCATTTCAGATTGTATACAAGAGTAATCTGTGAGGAGTGGAAGAGTTGAAAGTGTTACCATGCAAAGAAGGAAAAAGAGTTGAAGCAAAAGATTTTTCCAAATATATGGAAGAATTACACTAACAAGTGTGCGTTCAGTTGGAAAAGGTGAATGCAGAGTACAAGAAACATGCAAATGAGAAGAGGAGAAGTGGAATATCATGTTGGAGATATGGTCTTAGCCCATTTGCAAAAGGAAATGTTTCCTAAGGGGACATACAATAAGCTCAACTAGAAGAAAATTGTACAATGCAAGGTGTTGAGGAAGTTTACACATAACGCTTATTGAATTGTCAGAAGGCATTGATATCTCAATATTTAATTTGTTGGATTCGTATCCATACCACACAGTACAACGAAGTGATGAAAATTCAAACACAGAAGATAGTGAGATGGATTGAAGAGAACAAAATCCAGAAAATGTGTGGGAAGAGACAGAAAGGATAATTGAAACCAGGTTTAAGAAAAACCATAAGGAGTATGAGGAGTATTGAGTCAAGTGGAAAGGGAACAATATCAATGATGCAACTTGGTTTAGTGTTGCAGATGTCACAAAATATGGCATTCCAATTCCTTGAGAAAAATCTCAATTTTTCAAAATCAACTGAGGTATATGATGCAGGAGCATACAGGTTCACAATAAATCATGTATCAACAAAAAACAATTTGATTCGTTTGTTTTCACTTTTTGTTATTGACGGGACGTGTTGTAAAGAAAGTATGTTCTTAGTGAGCTATAGTGTACTATGTTGTAATTTGTGAAGTGTGCAAGCCTATTTTACAGTGTCAGTGTTGTGTGCAATTCCATTGTGTAATGTCTAGTCGATGGCGTGTTCTGCACAAGTCTTTGGAGTCTTTGAGCAAGTCAAGCAATCTATTGGATTTCTTACAGGCATTGGTAGATGCCACAGAACACTAAGGAAGCCATGGAATTCTATCAGAAGCTACAAAACACTAAGGGAGTTACACAAGCCTAAAGGAAGCTGTGTAACACTACAAGTTTGAATTTAAATATGTGAAGTACTTAATGGAGCCACAAATGTAATATCCCCTTTTGGGATATTATTTAAATTTGCAAATTAATTAACTCAAATCGATTTAGAAGGATTAAATCCTCTTAGTTTGACCTCAAATAACTCAATGGCATCTTTAATAAAACTCAAATGGGGTTGGAGTAAGCCAAAGTGGTGGGTTAGATGGGAGAACCAATTAGATAATTAATCTTTTCCAAATCTGATTTTTATAACAATAGTTAATTAATTAATATTGCACCTAGAACAACTGAAAATTCAAAAATTAATATCTTTGGCTAAATAATTCCAAATGAGATGAAGATTTGGATCTTGGGCCACAAAAAATATGAAGAATAACATTCCAAAATCATATTTCACAAAGCCAACACGAAAACCTATTTTTTTCCTAAAAAGTAGGTCTCCCATCACATTTAGGGCATCAAATCCACTCCAAAAATTATGAAATTGATTTCCCCTTATTCCTCTTAATTTCTACAACCGAAACCAAAATTAAAATGATCCCAACCGCAGATCTAAAACATATATCAATCAATCAACCAGATAGCTTGCAAAGAGCTGAAATCTTATAGAATTCATAACTCATTCAATACTCCATATTTTTGCATGAAATAAATTGCACAATAATCTAGAAACCAAGGCCTTTTCAATGCACTATGAAACTAAATTATCTGAGCAGCGAAACCCCTTCAAATCAGCCCCCAAAATCTAAAAACTGGACGCTAGGGTTAAAATAAATTTCATAAATTATTATCATCTCTTTATTTGTTTCAAAAACCCTCAAAATATCAGTCCCACACTTGGAAAAATATGCCAATACAGATCAGATTGCAGATCTATCTCAAAAGACTCCAAAACATGCCAAAACAACCTCCCATGCAAGTCGTTTTAGCTCTAGTAAATGTAGCAGTAAATAAAACACCATAAACCCTTCCAAAATCACTTAAATTTGAGCCAAAACATGCAGATTTAACCTCACAAATTAATCCATCAACATATAAGTCAATTCGTCAATCTTAGAATTGATAAACCATGCAAAAACACACACAACACAAAAGAGCACAATGAAAAGAACAATGGAATCTTCAATATCTTCAACAATGGATCCAAATGAAGCTTACAATGAAAGAGCACAATGCAAGAGCTAGGGCATACATCCCATTACTCCAAACATGGAGTGAAATCAAATGATCAATCAACATAACCCCACTAGAGAAAATACAACCTCCTTTTATAGAGTTAAGGGGTGCAATATTCAATAAAAACCGATCTTTCCCTTTTGGAGGGAAAACATAAACTCTCATTATAATAAAGTCTCTAATAAACTAAGACTATGTGCACTTTATTATTTTTAATTAAATAAAAAAAAGTAACTATCCTATGTGCACATTTAACCTAACTAGGGACCTGCACTTGTAGTGTTTGGTATGCCAAAGGGTTATAATGCGAATGAAAATAGATATTAGTAATGTCCCGAAAAAGGTGACATTACAATCCTCCCCGTTTGGAAATGTCTTGCCCTTGGGAAATAGCAAGTTCATAGATCCATACATCATGCCCAAGGAGAATATGTGGGGTTGTGCATCCAAAGCCTCTATCTGGTGCTTATCAAGTGGCGAAGTGTTGGAAAGAACAAGTTTCTTTCCCTCATGTCAACCCAAAAAGATGGGTCATCATCTCCATAACATGTAATCCAAGAGATGGTGTCCTCAACATGGCATAAGGAGTCATCAAAGGGATGAGCTTTGCTAAGCTCCAAGGTTGCCCACTCAAAAATACCATCATGAAGTGAATAAGACAATAGTCCTCTAACACATATCTTCAATCCTACACATGAAGCAAACTCATTAGAAAAACAAGTGTTGAGAAACACTTTTCTTGTTTCTTCTTCGTGTCTCCAAGGCACGGATGGCTCCCAAATTTTCATCGTGCATGGGTTGTCCCCAAACTTTGTTATGTGACTCCAAACATTATTGTAATCATGCATTCTCTCTTCAAAAATCAGAGTTAGAATGGTTGGTTTCCATCCCCAAGTATTCACCCATGAGCCAAAATCAACCACCAACAACCATATCATCAAATACATGGCAAAAATCTAAATTATAAAAAGTGATAGGGAAGCTGATCATAATGATACCATTCATAAAAATGATGGGACAAAAGCTAGCACATTTCAAAAAAAATTCCCCAACATGAATGAATATCAATCTAGTGAATAAGAATAGCTCCTATGTAACTAAAATTTCATCCTCAATAATAACAAACTAAAAATTATCCATATGCACAGCTAAAAATGAAAAATGCCTTGAGAAGAATTCATACCATGTTCCTTCATTTTTTCCAAACTTTCCATTGAAGCCCAAAAGTTAGTGGTCATGCAAGCAACAACAACCAAATATTGCAAACACATATTCTTTGTTGATTTTACCTTTGTAACCACATCAATCAAACATCCAAGTGCGCGACATAACTATTGTTCACAATTTGGAAATGGACCTCTTACCATGTTATGTGTAGTCCATGTGATCCATCCATCCTTCAAGGCTTCCATGGAGAAAGGAGTTAGCACTTGTTGAAAATAGAAAGGAGATGATATCCATGTATTCAAATGAAACTTTCCAAACCCAATTCCTTTTATTACCTTATCCCATAAAGCAATATGTGCAAGATGACACCCCAAATAAGAAAAGGAGAAAGATGAAATGTATTGCATGCATTTGTGAACATTATCATGGATAAGCCAACGAAAATTTTACCTTACTTTGTGCCAATACATTTCCCTTATGAGAGGGAGAAAAACACATTAAGCAATCATACCTTTATGCCTTCTAATGATGAAATCCTAACATGGACCAGCAAGCTTCTCACTAGGATCTCCTTCATTTGGAGGAGTGTTTATCACTTTTTTTCCTTTGTCATCATGCTCCTTATCCACCCAAATGTTAAGAGCAAGAGTACCCAAAAAAATGTAGCCAATATACTCCATGTTGCACCTCATATACATCTCCCTATCATGCTCATAATCATACCCATCAAAACTCAATATGGACGGAGAAATAAAATATGAAAAATCATACCTTAGCTTGCCCCTAACTTCTCCAAAACCCAGAGTTTGGAACAGCACTTAGTTTCTCATCTCTTTCCTTGTCTAAAATCCATTATTCCTCCCCACAAGCATTCATACTTGGTGGGTAATGACTTGGGACATCCATGAGACTCGTGTTTGGGTGACAAACCTCATTCAATTACCCATTAGGGCCTGCTGTTCAAAAAATTATAGTGTACTGCAAATTACCATAAGCATTCCATGATGCCCCATCCTCATAATCCTCTTGAAAAATTGATTTCATTGCACTCATGTTCAACTTGATGTAATTAGTAGGCACAAATAATTCATCAAACATCAAAATATTGTTATCATGTAATGAATGTTCCACAATTTCTCATTTTTTCCATATAGAAGTAGACACAAATGAGGTATCACATGAATGAGTATACCCTTTTTTGGTGACCATACTTTCTTCTTGCCTCAAATCTGATATTTCCATTAGTTCTCTTGTATCATGTATGTGCTTGACACCAATGTCCCCTTTATGTTCATCAAACAAATCCTTACAACCACTCAATTTCATGCAATCATTAGATGTCAAAATTTCATCATCAAAAACAAGGGAACCCATACCTTGGATGCATGACTTTATTTTGCTTGAACATTGCTCCACCAATCTTATTACTAAGGTATGAGTTATACCTGGCTTCATTTGTCACAATTCTTCCTCAAATGTCACTAGAAAAGAGTGTGGAGGTTCCTTATACTAATTCAACATTAGAGTCATTATAGTTTGCATGGCATCCATTATCTCATGTGAATGATCCTCATGTATAACACCAAAGAAGACTTCAAACATATGGGAAATGAGATCTTCACAATTGAGATCTAACATGGGAATGCAAGACCTTACCTTATCCATGTTCTTCAAAAATTTTACCATCTTGCCAAAGTGAGGGTTGGTGGTGTCCCAAACCTTTTGGAAAATTCCCACCATGAGCTCATAGATCTTCTCCATAATGATGTCATCATAACGCAAGATTGGGGCTGATATCCGTGTGATCTCACTAATGCATGTGATGACCAAGAATCTCACATTCACCTCCTCATTTCTCAATAAATTTGATCTAGCCAAATGTGCCACCAAGGGATCTAAAATTGAAAACATAGTGCCAAAATATGATTGCTCTAACAAACATAGAGAACTTACCACCTATTCAAGAGTTTTGAACAATACATTTTTCTCAAATGAAGGCCTCTTTAATTGTCTCCCAAGCTTACAGAGTTTGGTCCTCAAACCTGCCTCACTAGCAAGCTCCATGATTTAATCTTTGCAAACAACACCCACAAGGAGTAGAGGAAGGTAGCTCTAATACCACTGTAATATCCCCTTTTAAGATATTATTTAAATATGCAAATTAATTAAATCAAATCGATTTAGAAAGATTAACTCCTCTTAGTTCGACCTCAAATAACCCGATGAGAGGGAAAAAAACACATGAAGCCATCATACCTTTATGCCTTATAATGATGAAATCCTCACACGAACCAGCAAGCTTATCATTAGGATATCCTTCATTTGGAGGAGTGTTTATCACTCCTTTTCCTTTGTCATCATGCTCCTTATTCACCCAAATGTTAAGAGCAAGAGTACCAACAAAAATGTAACCAATATACTCCATGTTGCACCTCATATCCATCTCCCTATCATGCTCATAATCATACCCATCAAAACTCAATATGGACGGAGAAATAAAATATGAAGAATCATACCTTAGGTTGCCCCCAACTTCTCCAAAACCCAGAATTTCTGAGTTTGGAAAAACACTTAGTTTCTCATCTCTATCCTTGTCTAAAATCTATTTTTCCTCCCCACAAGCATTCATACTTTTTGGGTAATGACCTGGGACATCCATAAGAATCATGTTTGGGTGACAAACCTCATTCAATTGCCCATTAGGGCCTGTTGTTCAAAAAGATACAGTGGACTGCAAATTACCATAAGCATTCCATGATGCCCCATCCTCATAGTCCTATTGAAAAAATTGATTTCATTGCACTCATGTTAAACTTGATGAAATTAGTAGGCACAAAAAATTCATCAAACATCAAAAGATTGTTATTATGTAATGAATGTTCCACAATTTCTCATTTTTCCCATATAGAAGTAGACACAAATGAGGTATCACATGAATGAGTATACCCTTTTTCGGTAACCATACTTTCCTCTTGCCTCAAATCTGATATTGCCATTACTTCTCATGTATCATGTATGTGCTTGACACCAATGTCCCCTTTATGTTCATAAAACAAATCCTTACAACCACTCAATTTCATGCAATCATTAGATGTCAAAATTTCATCATCAACAACAAGGGAACCCATACCTTGTATGCATGACTTTATTTTGCTTGAACATTGCTCCACCAATCTTATTGTTAAGGTATGAGTTATACCTGGCTTCATTTGTCACAATTCTTCCTCAAATGTCACTAGAAAAGAGTGTGGAGGTTCCTTATACTAATTCAACATTAGAGTCATTATAGTTTTCATGGCATCCATTATCTCATGTGAATGATCCTCATGTATAACACCAAAGAAGACTTCAAACATATGGGAAATGAGATCTTCACAATTGAGATCTAACATGGGAATGCAAGACCTTACCTTATCCATGTTCTTCAAAATTTTTACCATCTTGCCAAAGTGAGGGTTGGTGGTGTCCCAAACCTTTTGGAAAATTCCCACCATGAGCTCATAGATCTCCATAGTGATGTCATCATAAGGCAAGATTGGGGCTGATATCTGTGTGATCTCACTAATGCATGTGATAACCAAGAATCTCACATCCACCTCTTCATGTCTCAATAAATCTGATCTAGCCAAATGTGCCACCAAGGGAGCTAAAACTAAAAACATAGTGTCAAAATCTGATTGCTCTAACAAACATAAATAACTTACCACCTCTTCAAGAGTGTTGAACAATACATTTTTCTCAAATGAAAGCCTCTTGATTCATCTCCCAAGCTTATAGATTTTGGTCCTCAAACCTCCGTCACTAGCAAGCTCCATGATTTAATCTTTACAAACAACACCCACAAGGAGTATATGAAGGTAACTCTGATACCACTGTAATATCCCCTTTTGGGATATAATTTAAATATACAAATTAATTAAATCAAATCGATTTAGAAGAATTAACTCCTCTTAGTTCGACCTCAAATAACCCAATGAGAGGGAGCAAAACACATGAGGTCATCATATCTTTATGCCTTCTAATGATGAAATCATCACATGGACCAGCAAGCTTATCATTAGGATCTCCTTCATTTCGAGGAGTGTTTGTCACTCTTTTTCCTTTGTCATCATGCTCTTCATACACCCAAATGTTAAGAGCAAGAGTACCAACAAAAATGTAACCAATATACTCCATGTTGCACCTCATATCCATCTCCCTATCATGCTCATAATCATACCCATCAAAACTCAATATGGACGGAGAAATAAAATATGAAGAATCATACCTTAGGTTGCCCCCAACTTCTCCAAAACCCAGAATTTCTGAGTTTGGAATAGCACTTAGTTTCTCATCTCTTTCCTTGTCTAAAATCCATTTTTCCTCACCACAAGCATTCATACTTGGTGGGTAATGACTTGGACATCCATAAGACTCATGTTTGGGTGACAAACCTCATTCAATTGCCCATTAGGGCTTGTTGTTCAAAAAATTACAGTGGACTGCAAATTACCATAAGCATTTCATGATACCCCATTCTCATAGTCCTCTTGAAAAATCGATTTCATTGCACTCATGTTCAACTTGATGCAATTAGTAGGCACAAATAATTCATCAAACATCAAAAGATTGTTATCGTGTAATGAATGTTCCACAATTTCTCATTTTTGCCATATAGAAGTAGACATAAATGAGGTATCACATGAATGAGTATACCCTTTTTTGGTGACCATACTTTCCTCTTGCCTCAAATTTGATATTGCCATTAGTTCTCATGTATCATGTATGTGCTTGACACCAATGTCCCCTTTATGTTCATAAAACAAATCCTTACAACCACTCAATTTCATGCAATCATTAGATGTCAAAATTTCATCATCAAAAACAAGGGAACCCATACCTTGGATGCATGACTCTATTTTCCTTAAACATTGCTCCACCGCTCTTATTGCTAAAAATTGAGTTATACATGGCGTCATTTGTCACAATTCTTCCTCAAATGTCACTAGCAAAGAGTGTGGAGGTTCCTTATACTCATTCAACATTAGAGTCGTTATAGTTTGCATGGCATCCATTATCTCATGTGAATGATCCTCATGTAGAACACCAAAGAAGACTTCAAACATATGGGAAATGAGATCTTCACAATTGAGATCTAACACGGGAATGCTTGAGACCTTACCTTAACCATGTTCTTCATAATTTTGACCATCTTGCCAAAGTGAGGATTCGTGGTGTCCCAAAGCTTTTGGAAACTTCCCACCATGAGCTCATAGATCTCCTCCATAGTGATGTCATCATAAGGCAAGATTGGGGCTGATATCCGTGTGATCTCACTAATGCATGTGATGACCAAGAATCTCACATCCACCTCCTCATGTCTCAATAAATCTGATTTAGCAAAATGTGCCACCAAGGGATCTTAAACTGAAAACATAGTGCCAAAATCTGATTGCTCTAACAAACATAAACAACTTACCACCTCTCCAAGAGTGTTGAACACTACATTTTTCTCAAATGAAGGCCTCTTGAGTCATCTCCCAAGCTTATAGAGTTTGGTCTTCAAACCTTCGTCACTAGCAAGCTCCCTGATTTAATCTTTGCAAACAACACCCACAAGGAGTAGAGGAATGTAGCTCTAATACTACTGTAATATCCCCTTTTAGGATATTATTTAAATCTGCAAATTAATTAAATCAAATCGATTTAGAAGGATTATCTCCTCTTAGTTCAACCTCAAATAACCCAATGTCGTCTTTAATACAACCCAAATGGGGTTGAAGTAAGTCAAAGTGGTGGGTTAGATGGGAGAACCAATTAGATAATTAATCTTTTTTAGATCTGATTTTTATAACAGCAGTTAATTAATTAATATTGCACCCAAAATAGATTAAACTTCAAAAATTAATATATTTGGCTAGAGAAGTCCAAATAAGCTGAAACTTTGGATCTTGGGCCACAAAAATATGAAGAATAGTATTTCAAAATCAGATTTCACATAGCCAACACAAAACCCTAGATTTCCCCTAAAAGGTAGGTCGCCCAACACATTTAGAGCATCAAATCCACTCCAAAAATTATGAAATTGTTTTCCCATTATTCCTCCTAATTTCTATAACTGAAACCAAAATTAAATTGATCTCAACTGCAGATCTGAAATAAATATCAATTAACAACCAGATAGCTTGTAGACAGCTGAAATCTTATCGAATTCATAACTCATTCAATACTCCATATTTTTGCATGAAATAAATTGCACAATAATCTAGAAACCAAGACCTTTCCAATGGACCATGAAACTAAATTTTCTGAGCATCCAAACCCCTTCAAAACAGCCCCCAAAATCTAAAAACTAGTTGTTATGGTTAGAATAATTTGTATAAATTATTATCAACTCTTTCTTTGTTTCAAAAACCCTCAAAATATTAGTCCCACACTTGGAAAAATATGCCAATACAGATCAGATTGCATATCTAGCTCAAAAGACTCTAAAACATGTCAAACCAACCTTCCATGCAAGTCACTTTAGCTCTAGTAAATGCAGCAGTAAATAAAACACCATAAACCCTTCCAAAATCACTTAAATTTGAGCCACAACATGCAGATTTAACCTCACAAATTAATGCATCAAAATATAAGCCAAGTCGCTAATCTTAGAATGGATAAACCATGCAAAAACACACTTAACACAAGAGAGCACAATGAAAAGAACAATGTAATCTTTAATATCTTCAACAATAGATCCAACTGAAACTTACAATGAGAGAGCACAATGCAAGAACTAGGGCATACATCCCATGGACATACATCCCATTACTCCAAGCATGGAGTGAAATCAAATGATCAATCAACATAACCCCACTAGAGGAAATGTGATCTCCATTTATAGAGTTAAGGGGTACAATATTTAATAAAGACCAACCTTTCCCTTTTAGACGGAAAACATAAACTCTTTTTATAATAAAGTCTCTAATAAACTAAGACTATGTGCACTTTATTATTTTTAATTAAATAATAAAAAGCAACTTTCCTATGTGCACATTTAAACTAACTACAGACCCCCACTTGTAACACTAGGCATGCCAAGGGGTTACAATGCAAATGAAAATAGATATTAGTAATGTCCCGAAAAAGGGGACATTACAGCAAAACACTACAAAGTTGTTTGAAAGCCATGAGGCATTGAAGGAAGATCATTTAGAGCTGCGAAATCTTTGGGAAGGTTGACTGAGTTTGTAATGGGTCCTTTGGACCACAATTTCATATTAATTGTAGGAGTTAAGTTTTAGGCATTGGTTGGCGATATAAACAAAGCCCAATTGTCTTAGTGTTCTAGTTCTCAAATGGATGACTAGAATATAGTTAACTTTGAATTAGAGTAGAGTATGTATGCGAGCTTTAAACTCGTAATAGAGTGTCTTAGACAGGAGAATGATCATATAATGTAATGACTATATCAACGGCAATTGGTCTACGTGTGTTATTCCTCTATGACAATATGAATAAAGCTTGGAGATGTGTGTTTTATGGTTGAATTCAAATTTTGTGTTGTTGCATGCACGTTTGTATGTTTTCCATGTGTGGTTATGAAGGCTACATGATCTAAGGCAGCACTACATTAAACACTCTAATCGTGTATGTGTCACTTGCCTCTTGGTTCTTCTAGAAATTTAGTGTTTTTAGTGTCAGAGCTAATCCAACCTTATATTTCCCAAACAATGATGAATGAATTGAAGGTTGTCTCAATTTCCATTGTGTATAACTCGACAAACTCTACAAGTTCTTGTTTTTTTGCCTGAGTCCACCAAGTAGGTTTTTTAATCCATGGTCTACACCATTTTATTATTTTTGCTTGTCGTGGATGCTAAGGCCAAAGAAATTTCGGAAATGTAGACCAAAACTCTTCATCCTAGGCCATGAATGAATAGGGTTCTCTAGACTGCTTAGCCTCTTCCTAAAAGAAATTGTTTTTTCTTCCCACCAATACTCTAGTTCTATCAACTTCTGCCTCCAAAGCAATTATGGATATTCCTCATGGACATCAAAGCACCAACAAATGTTGGCATAAACTTGATACCAAGTATAGTTTATTCAACTTGTACTCAACTAGAGCTAATATTATGCAAGGGAAAATTCATGCTAATTATATGCTTAAAACATGAAAGAATTAGGTACTCTATTTCTAAGCACATACTCATAACACAAGTAATAGATATGTCCTAATCTAACTCTCTTTATTCCTCATAAATCAATATTAAACCATTCAATAGTTTTTCTCTCACTCTACAATTATACAAAGTATTATACTTTGTTGGAGTCCACTCACTCACTTATTTTCTCTCCATGTGACACAACTCTTCTATGCATCTCTTTATATACTCTTTTCTTCTTCCATGTACATTCCTTTCACCACTAGTTTACATTCTTATAGAGCCTTTCAAAGGAAAGAGTCACATCCCTTTATTTCCTAGATAGTTTTGGAAATCAGTACTTTACACTTATGTACCTTCTTAACTATTAGAGGATATTTACTTATATATTATAGCATATACGTAATTTCCTTGCACTAACTATAGTATATAAGTAGAATAACATCCCATGTATTATAGTGATGTCTATAATGCCTCAATGTATCGAGATACAAAGGGACATCTATTCAGCATCCATGTGATTGGAACATGTTGCAAATTTGTAATATGATGCACATCCCAGGGTACGCCCTTGTTTATACTGTCTATATGTAACCATTATTCTCATTGTGGCATGTTCATGGATTCTACCGTACATGTGAACATTTCTTTGACCTTAATGATTGGCATGTCTTCATCCAAGTGGGTGTAGAATATGCCACAAAGCTCTATATGATGTCACACATCTCCCGCAATATCACTTCGCGACTATATATCTATCGTAATCGTTGCAACATCTTTGGAGCTTTCAAGGTGTACAAGAATGCTTTTCTAACCTTGATGAGGAACCCTGCCAACTACTACTTATTTTGAAGGCTTCTTTCACAAAGGACTATCATGGCCAACACACTTCCAACAATCTTATTTTACGAGACACACCACACATAGTAGCATATTCACATGGAAAACTTCTACACTACACAAGGCATGTTGTCCTTTTTGCGTGGACAAGCACCTACACCTTCGCATTGACTAGTATAATGAGTGGCTTAACTCTTGTGTCATTGTTTTTGGTCAGTTGAGGTTGTTCATTTCCATGCATCTTCACCATCATTTGGAGCACATTGATTGTCCATTTACTATTTGGACCTTTCTTGAGCATGTGTGAAGACCCTTCATCTACTATTAGGGACAGTTCATCCAAACTTAGAGTCTTGATCAATATTCCTCTTGTTGCTTGTCATGATTCATTCATGTTAGACATTGTTCTTCTGGTTGTTGAGCCACCAATCTAGGATGAGTATCTACTAGACACAAGTTGTCCTTTCAAAAATTCACTGATGTGAATGGCCTCACTTAGTTTTTATGGCACTTTCACACTTACTGAGATTAATGATGATCCACCTCCTCATGTGGATCTTTGTTCTCTAGTTGTTTTAAGCGTTGATAGTATATGCCCTCCACTTCCCATGGACAATCTTTCTGTGAATGGTCGATGACCTCCTTTTGTCAGATCTCTATGGCATCGCCTTTTGGTCTTGTGCATGCCCTTGCCAAATCTATGCCCCATTTAATTTTGGACTAGTGAAGAACATCTTCGTATTTGTTTCCTTCATCTTCCTTTGTTTAGTGCACAAATTTTCAATTGATATCTTATAATCTTCCTCGTGTGAAGGGCAGAAATGTTGTTCAATGTAATTGGACCTCCTTCAATCTTCAACAAAAGGCCCTCGTTATAGACACTCTTCAATTTGAGACTCAATTTCCTTCCCTTCCTTCAACATCTGATATGAAGTAGACCTTGGGAGGGGGTAGCGGAGATGGGAGATGAGAGAAGAGGGTGAAGGGTTGTAGGGTTGTGAAAGATGGTATGTTAGTCCTCAATGAGCTTTACATTGTGCATGGTTACCTCATCGAGCATGTTGTCAAAACTCATTTCAAAGGATTCTTAGCCAACTATTTTGTACATGCATCCCTAAGTTACAATTAGGGAGGGTGTCACTATCAATGCAATTAGTACAATGGACACACCTCTATTTTAGTTTACTTAGGTTTACCATCTTACCTAGCTTTTAGTACTTTTAAGTTTGATGTTATAACCTAAGTTAGGATATATGTTATTTCGTATTTATTAGTTTTCAAAATTTCCCGCCAACCAATACGGTTATGAGGAGTATTTTGTCCAATCATACATTTTCTAAGGCATGTTTTCTATAACTTTACGGCCTCCCCTATGTAAGCATTCCATTCTAAGCTATCCATGTGAAGAGCTGATTCAAATGAAGAGATATGTGAGAAATATTTGAGTACTGAAATTCAGCTGATTTTTCTCATACTTTCAATTTATCCTTTATTGTTTACTGAATTAAGCACTTAAAATTTTATTAAGTGGTATTGCATTTCTAATTCATGTGAATGAGTGAGATGTAGGAAACCTTCATACTCCTTGTTCTTTAGTCTTTCAACTTGGCCCAATCAACCATAAACGAATTCAATAATAGGCAACTTGAGCAAGACACACATCCAACTTAAGCAAGACTGACAAACAACTTATGAAGGTTGATAAGGAGAAAGTGAAAGGTTTTTCAACAAGTCTAATATTTAACTAATCTTGACTTGTTAATGCCATCAAAGTTGAATATTGTCGGCACACATGTACCTTGATATCATAAACAAGTATACATGTTATTGAATATCTTCTTTATGCTGTAAATCTAATATCATTCCTAGTCTCTATTCTAATATAGTACTCCAGTGCCTTGAAAATAAAGTGAATAGTTTCATTGTGAAGCAAAAGCCTAGCCTATCGAACAACCATATTTTAGTTAGATGAAATCTTAAAGCCTTACCTTCGCATTTCTTTCTCGTCTTAAATAAAAGAATGGAGTTGCTATTTGTATGCATCCGTGAGTTTAAATGTGACATTTAACCGAAAAGAAACAGTGTTTGAAGCTCAAATCCCCAACCCTAATTTGTTTCATCAAATAATTTCCAAAGGATATTTCTTGTACAAGTTTTCCATTAGTTTGCATATGTACATCTTTTGTCAATAAATTTCCATGTCAAAATAGCTATACTTTCTTGAATATCACTAAATTGAAAATGAAATAAGGATAAACTCTTTATGATTAAAAACAACGTATTTCAAATGAATCTCGCTGCTGGCAGTGTTTATTTAGTACTCAGACCATGCCAATATAAAATATTATTTAAATGTGCACAACCACCATTGTACTAAATATCCCAAAAAAGTAGTACAAAATCTAAAATGTGAAAATAATGCTTAAATGATGATGCATTGGTAAATAAGGACACCCACAAGCTTATGAAAATAGTTTTAAATAATCAAAAGGACGCTTTAATATACTTGTCGAATGTTTATATTAATCCTTGAATCTTTAATATAATCCACAAAAAGGGCATCAGATGAGTCTGAAATGTTTGATTCAAAACATGGTACTTCTGAATTCTCCTCATCTGTAAAAATACGTGGTACACCTAACATAAATTACAAAAGAAAAGAAATTAGCAAAAATGTAGTTTCAAGGCATATTAAGGAGCTAATGTTATAAAATGCTCTAGAAATACCAAAAGATGCAATACAAGATTTTACATTCCAATATATCGGTCTATGAATGAAAGCATTAATAGTAGAGAACATTAACTTTCCTACCCATATTTCAAAGAATTGTTTATATCCTAAACCCTTCTAGAAAACGAAAATACATCATATAACGCCCAAGAAAGAGTTTACATGTGTGCATATGCAAAATTCACAAGCTAAAATAATTCGGGTTTAGGTGAGCATTGGTCACGTACAGAATCAGACACAGAATGGTGTACTGGTTTAAGTGAGGGAGAGCCAGCGGGTTCCATTTCAGTCAAAAGTGAATGCCAGTTTGGGTAGTGGTTTAATCCAATGGTTCGCTACTGTTGGAGAGGGGATTAGAGAATTTTGGACAATTGGGGGATGAACGAATCACTATTTTATAAACAACTTGGCTACAACATGTTGGCCTCCATGCATTTTTGCATGCAAATGTCAATAACATATCTGTACTTAATCTTAGACTGGAAAACACAAGGCATAGTGTGCAGAAATTCATTGGCAATAGGTTACTGAAAGTTGAAACATGATTTCAGGCATCGTTAGTTATAAGATATTTTTTACTCACAAGGCCTACTGCTCATATGTTAATTGTTGCAAACCTCTTTTAGGAGGCATATTACCAACTTCTAACCAATGCACCCTTTCCTGGACCTCAAAAGTGTCAGCTCTGTACTATAATCTGCATTTTATCCTACCCATATAGTTATCAGTACTATTTAATACAACAAACAAGAGACGGGGATGTGGGCGCCATTTTTCTAAAATAAAGATAGAAGGGTGCGAGGAAGTGCTACAATACGAAACTTTAAAATGTATATAAACTTTATAAAATAAAAATAATACAAGATTTATAAATGAAAATTCGAGTGTTTAAAATAATTTATAAATCAGAAAACACAATTTATGAATGATCAAGAGACAACAATGATTCAACAACTCTCAAACAAGATCAAGTAAAAAACCCTTGGACTCTAAAGTTACTGGAGAAATAACCCTAATCCATAGTCTTAGAGAGCATACAATTATGGATTGCTCAAAATAATTATTTAATATCTGCTCCCACAGTTTGTTGTATGGTAGTCCTACTTAGCCTATATTGTTAACAATGGGATGGGTAATCTTGAATGCCTTTTTGCAGAAGCTGATAACTATAGAGAATTCATTTATCCTGTAATTTGTTATTTAAAAAAAGGGCAAGTGCAAATCAGGTAATGCTATAGTTTTGTAGAACAAGCTACTAGCATGGAGTATTGCTCGTTTGCGCTTCGATCAATTTAGAAAAATTCTGTACACGAACAATTTAACCTCTCTTCTTCCGGGTACCACTTTGGGCTTGAATGATAAAATTATCTGCGGCAAAATATGCCAGTACATTTTCAAGAAAAATGTGCCTATTTTTCTCTTTTTTATCACTCTTCAGACAATGATTGGAGTGTAGGAAACCAGAATATTATGACATTCAAGAATCTTCTATAGGAGGCTTTCTGATTTTTAAGAGGCGTATTGAGAAATGTCTCAAGATGTCAGCCCAAGTCCCCTGTTGTCTGAAGACATAGCCATACGTGTCTCTGAAACAAGGACATGTTTTGAAGACAGGAGACAAATACCAAAGGTCGGGATATGAGGCTCTGGGTGACCATGCTATTATCCTTTACTGGTTGATGATAATTTTAGCATTTTTTAGGCATGGCAACAAGTTCTGCAGGATTTACTTTTTTTGTTTATTGAAGAATTTTTAGAGTCCATGCATAGCTATGTTCATCTCGAGACCTGTTCTAGACACAGCCTATCTATACACAGACAAAACAATTATATTTGCCTCTCAGTCCCTGTTGCAGAGATTATGAACACTTCTATTTTCAAGACTTAACTACTGTAGGTAGTTGCAGGCTGCACCACTATAAAGCAACAATTCACAGCAACTAAAAGACATAAATAAGGCATGCTTCCAAAATTTTGAATTGGACATCCCCGAATTGGTGTAGTAAGAAGCTGCAGAAGGTCAAGGGTCAAATACATTCAAAAGCAGGCCTGTAAAGGAGCTGGATACACTATAAGGCACAGCCACACATTAATGACTTCAAATTGTCATTGCAAGAAGTCAACACGGGTCAGATAAATTTGAATGAACCCACATAATCCTACATTTGATAAATAAGTTCAGCAGGCCATGGTCTAGCAGTAAGGCAGAGCAAATGCCATGATTATGAACACTTCCATTTTCGAGAATTATCTACAGAAGGTAGTTGCAGACAGCACCACCATCCAACAACAATTCAAAGCAACTAAAAGCTAGACTGCGCGGAAACGCCCTAGACCCCCTCGTACCAGGCTGGGTACATTTTGGGTACGTACCCACAGGCCCTGGGTACGTCCAGGGTATGGAAATCCGTACCGGAGATGTACCCAGGGCCTGTGGGTACATACCCACAGAGTACCCACAGTTTTTTCTTTTTTTTAAGTGCAAAAAAATAAATAAAAGGAGTACCCAGAGAGTACCCACAGTCTTTTCTTTTTTATAAGTGCAAAAAAATAAATACAACATGAGGGCTTTGATTGGAATTGAACTTTGGAAAGTTCGTGTGAGATTCAATATTGCCAATAGGCTCTGAAGGGTCGAGAGAGATGAAAAGGACTTCATTTGGTTGACTTACTATTTGGGGGCTTTCTTGTTGCTCCTCAAGGGTCCTTTATTCTTCAGTCAATTTGGAAGGCATGGGCAGCCTATCTTCTCTTCATTTGACATTAGGTGCCAAGCCTACAAATCGATTTCGTCGAATCAGAAATATAATGACAAGATCCTTGCCTTGACAAGAGGCTGTTCTGCCCTCCTTTGGTTTGAGAAAGGAATTAAAATATTTCATGACTTTAAATGTTTTTTTAATGTCCAATGATACATCTAACTCAAGCTTAAGGCATTAATAATGAATTATCAAATCTATAATACAGTCTATGTTATTAACTATTATGTTTTGAACATTATGAATCAATACAAATTCAAGTCTCAATTCTCAAAGTATTGGAAATTTGTTTTCATGTTCTATGAATGATTTTAGGTTGTATGAGTATTAAATTTCATTAAATATGCAAATGTTTCTTTAAATTTATATATATATATATATATAAAATGTACCCAAAAGGGTACCATACCCGAGATTTTTAAAAAATTTCCGTTTCAGCGTTCCTAAACCGTACCTGTACCCGTATTCGTGCAGTCTAGACTAAAAGACATAAATAAGGTGTGCTTCCATAATTTTGAATCACACATCTCTGAATTGATGTAGTAAGGAGCTGTAAGAGGTCAAAGGTCAAAAATGTTCAAATTCAGACCTTTAGAGGGGCAGGATAAACACTATAAGGAGCAACCACACAATAAGGACTTCCAATTGTTGTTGCAAGAAGTCAAAACAGGTCAGATAAATTTGATAGAACCCACATAATCCAACTTTTGACAAATACATCTATCAGGCCATGGTATAGCAGCAAGGCAGAGCAAGTCTCATGATAATGATCCAGGTTCAAGCCCCTTTTGGACGTATGTGTAGCACCCTCTTGCTTGTTTGGCTCACCGACCCCGCTTGCGAGCATTCTGGTTGGTGTCTTGGCGTAGACATATGTTGCCTCATGCAAATTGACCTGAGTTCATTCCAGCGCCGAATGATATGCCTATGTCAAGCAAACTTTAACCTCCACTGGAGAGAGGTTTCAATAAGTCAAAACTTGTAAGTGCCTTGTCGAGCATTCCAGTTTGATGTTTTAGTGTAGGTTTGCATCTACGGATGAATTGACCGTAATGCACACAAATAAGAAGCAAATTATACCAATAAAGCAAATATAAATATATATATATATATATATATATATATAAAGAAATAAAAAATAAATCAATTAATATAAAATAAATTTTATTTAAAATAAAATAAGAGTTAGTAAATTAAAGGTGGGGGAGGTAAATCAATGGTTTCAATTTAGGCGGATATGGTTGAGGTGGCAGATGTAGGCTTGAAGGCAGTAGTTGGATGGTATGGAGCACTCAATGAAGAGGTATGGATGGCCGGCGGCTGGCAGGGTTGACATGTGCTGGTGTGCAGAGCATGGAACCCCTTATTCAGTACTACCACAAGTCTTTTCAATTTAACCACTATGGTGGCAATTGAGCTCTAAATGACTTCGCCATTGATGGCCGTATTCATTCGCCAAAGTTGAACGGGGGGAGCTCGGGTTAATATGTTTCTGAATACATGTTGCCTCCTCAAGCGATTGGTGATTTATGGGTCTGTGCTTATGAGCTTGGATTTTGAATCTGCTAATAAGATATGAAATTGTGTTACCTCCTAAAGCTCCCTCCTAGGTTTGTGCATTGTGCAAAATAAAAAGGTTGGCCTCTCGGTTTTCATTCCCATGGGATTGTGGGCGAGTGGGCTGGGTGAGCAACTCAGTGCCCAAGCCCTGCCACCGTTCACCATCACAACCAGACTCTGCAGCCCGTGACATGCTCTCCCAACAACACCAAAATGGTAGTTGTCGAATAGGTAGTGGACACTCATCAAAGCATAACGGAAAGGGGAGCTTTGTCATATGTTGTAGTTGCAGAGTGCCCAATAGACATGTATGCAGGATGTGGAGGCATGCACTAGGTGTGTGAGCTGAGGTGTAACGCCTCCCACAACCAACCCCGCCAACCTTCACACTGCCTGCTGCCAACAACTCCCATCCGCTCCAAAATGGGAACTTTAAAACATGCCATAGACGTCCATTAGAGCGGAATGGAAAGTGGATTTTTATAATATGTTGTGGTTGCAAATGCATTGGTTGACCTGTACACAAGATGTGTAAGCATACACAAGGTATGTGAACTGTTCGACTAAATGCTTGAAAGAAATGTGGCCTCGTAGCCTGCACGGAAGTCAGAATGGGAGCTTTGAACTGGTTATGGACTTCATTACAGCATAATGGACTTCAGAATTTGTTGGACTTGTTGCAGTAGTCCAACCGACCACCCCCATATTTTTTGAGTTTGAGATTGGCGTGGGTATCATTTCAGTGGAGGCGATGGAAGCATGCTTGCATTCCAACCTCCTCCTCCCATAGTGACTTCTACACCTCCCTACCTTCTTGCACCTACCTCCCAACCGTGCCACTATGAGAGCTTTGAATGGGTTATGTACATCCATCAAAGCATAATGGAAAGCGGTTTGTCATAGCATAGTTCATGGCATTGTGGCTGATATGTAGAAAGTTGAAGTCTCTTTTAACTCACCCTCTCTACATAAGGTTGTGAGAGTGAGAAGGAGATTGGTAGTGTGATGGGGAGCAAATTCTAGATTATTGTTGTAGCCACAATGTGCCATTAAACAAGTATGAAAATGAGAGGAACATTTTGAGAGCATGGGCCTGTTCTTGCATTTTGTAAGGGGGGATGGTGTTGGCGTGTCTTATAAAATGGTTGACATTCTTGGTCGAGGGGGCTTCATTGAGAAAGCTATAGAATCTTTGTTTAATCTTGTTTAAATCAATAGTGGTTGTGTTGGTGTGTGTGCTCGGAGACGTGTGGGAGCTCAGAACCACTTCATAGCCACATCCTCCAATTTTATAGTCTACCAGTTCGAACCAGGCATGGATTCCTCTCTTCCTCACTAAGCTTGTTATCGTTATTAATCTTTTGCATTGTTTAGAATAGACTATTGAAACTTAATATTATGCTTAATAAATTGGTTGAGTATGAAAATTCCATAAGTTATGATTAAAATGACTATTTCGGGAAGTGGTGGCCAAACCAGTAAACACTATAATATCATGACAATGCAACATCCAATCTGATGTGTGCTTTAGTAGATACAAACAAAGACATGTTTGCTCTTGCGGTTGTGGGTTCGACTTTCAAATCGTGAGCATGAAACTCTTAGAAAACAAAATTTTCATAAGCTTTAAACAGCACCCTAAAAGTTAACATTTCTCTTTAGAACCGACACAAGGTAGGTGTCCACAATCATTCATTCCTCTATTTCACGATTTAAACATGTTCTCTAGTGTCTATAGATGTCTCAATGCCCTTTAAAACAAAACGCACACCTTTGTTTGCATTGATTTTGATACGGTTTTCTGAAAACATTTGATGAGCTGGTCACAAGAGGCAGCTGCTCAATGCTGCAAAAATGGCTTGGAATCACCCTGTAATTAGAACTTGTTGACCAAGAAAGCATGTCCTAACACCTCAAACCTCTTCATTCCTGCATTGAGAATTACAAGACATAATTAATTTCACCTTATCTCCTTGGGAAGTGCTTTTTCCACACCAATTTCAAAGCCACTTTGTCTTAGGATGTCCAAGTGTAAACTGTCAAACTTTACCAACTCACTTCAAAATGGTGCCTCCAAAATGAGTGCCACTTATCGTATTTTGCTTTTGTCAGCTCCTCGGTTTTCATTATATAAGACAAGAGGTTAGAAGTGATCGTTTCCTTATTTGCACACCTTTCGACCCCCTTTTCGAAGGCCATTCCGTGGCCATTTTAGCTTTTTTTGAACGGTTGCGTTGTTAAGTCCTTTGACCCAATGTTTGTGTAATATCCCCTTCTTGAAAGTAGCAGGTCGAAGATCCTTAGCCTAATTTTGATTCCCAACAGCTAAGGAAATGAGAAAAGGGAAACCTAATAAATTAAGTTTAAAGTGTATAATGAAATTTTATTATAAGCACTTAAATTAATTTATTAGTGATAAAATAAAAAAGAAAAAGCAAAAAGTTACTTTATTTTATTCCTCCCTAGTGGAAAAAGGCGACCCATATGGGGATAGAAAGCAAAGGGAAAATATTAAATAAAGTGATGGAAAATATTAATTAAAGTGAAAAGAGTTGATTGATCCTTTGTGTGGCTAAAGTGCCAAGGGAAACTTATAAAAGCAAGTAGCCATGCATGGAGAAGGCATCACTTTTTATCCTATTTTCATATCTGAAATTTGGTTGAGCTAATTGTTTTCCATTTTCACCTCAAATGACGAAAACCCTTTCAAGTGTTGCATTAGAGGACGAAAACCCTCTATTGCCAAGGATTGAAGAACAAAAACTCTTCATCCTTTTATGAGAGGGAGCTCTATTCAGGGGTTTCCATTGAGTTGAAGGATAAATTCTGAATTTCCAATGGTGTTTGAAGGCCCTAAGGTGCAAATTTATATTTTCTCTAGCTAGGGTTTGAAGAAGAAGAGTGTAATTGATTTTTGGCATACATTTCCAGCCAAATTTAGGGTTATCTATACCCTTGTGAGTGGAGTTTGACACATTCTAAGGCATGGCTGATCCGGATCTCATCTCCATCTTCATTGCCATATTTTTAGAGGTCATTTCCAGCTTGAATGCATCTGATTTAGGCTTTGGAAAAAAAATTTCCAGCGTTGTCTGTAAGTTGCTTTTCTGCAGACTTTAATAAAATTTCCAACTCTTCTTGTTGATATGAAAAATTATATTTTTAATGTTCTTGCATCTATAGTAAATTCTGAATTGTTTGGTTAAAGATTTGGATGATTTTCAATCTGTTTTGGGTATCAATCATCTTCAAGGTGAGTCGCATTTCCTTGAGAAATTCAGATCCTGGGGACGTGGGGGAAATTGTCTCCCCCACGTTTCCCACAGTGCATGCTTGGTGGGAAACGTCCTGGGGGCGTCTGCAAAGGGAGGGAAACATTCTGGGGACGTGGGAAACGTCTTGGGGACGTGGGGGAGGTCCCCCACGTGATCTGCTGGATTTTTAAATTAAAAAACATAAAAACAACACTCTAAACTACATTTTTTTAATTGTAAATCATTTATAATATAAAAACAATATTACTAACCTAACCGTAACCCTAAAAGTGTAATTTTATATTATAAATTTACATTATGGGCTCATTTCATATTCACACCAAGCAAGAGCAAGAGCAAGAACAAGAGTGAGAGCAAGAGTGAGAGCAAGAGCAAGAGGGAGAGCAAGAACAAGAGCACGCAAGAGGTATTTATAATTTTATTTGCTTACAATACTTAAAAGTTTTTTTTTTTTTAAATTTAGATTATATTTGCATTTTTTGGAGCTGTTTTTTAGCATTTGCATCTACATTCACAATATAATCATGCATATAGTTTGTAGAATTTAAAAAAATGCATATTGCATAGGGTTTGGTTGTAAATGGTTGCTTTTTTTTAATTACATTTTTATTTTTAGTTTAAAATTTAGATTATATTTGCACTTTTTAGGGGGATGTTTTTTTAGCATTTGCATCTACATTCACAATGTAATCATGCATATAGTTTGTAGGATTTTTAAAAATGCTTATTGCATATGATTTGGTTGTACAATGTAAATAGTTACGTTTATTTTTTTAAATTACATTTTTATTTCGATTTTAAAATTTATATTATATTTGCATTTTTTAGGGGGTTGTTTTTAGGCATTTGCATCTACATTCATAATGCAATCATGCATATAATTTGTGGGATTTAAAAAAATGCATCTTGCATAGGGTTTGGTTGTAAATGGTTATGTTTTAAAAAAAAAAAAATAATTACATTTTATTTCTAGTTTAAAATTTATATTATATTTGCATTTTTTAGGGGTTGTTTTTTAGCATTTGCATCTACATTCACAATATAATCATGCATATAGTTTGTAGGATTTTTAAAAATGCATATTGGTCACGGTTTTTTTTTAAATTAATTCATTACATAATCAATCAATCATATAGTTATGGTTGTTTTTAATTCATTGCAGCAATCATCACCATGAGTTCTTCTTCTGAGTATGAGTATAAATCAGAGTATGAATCAGAGCAGGAGAGGGTTGAATGGGAAGTTGAGATAGGTGGCCGTGGAAGAGTTGGTGATGCCACAATGAGGGAGAGTGGAGAAGGGACACAAAATGTAGTGGCAACGGCAACTGGTAGTTTAGTTGGTAGTGCTACCAATTTGCCCCTCTCAAATGTTGTCCAAATTTCTCATTGGACCATTTGATAAGAAGAAGCCATTGCAACAATTTGCCCAAATAATTGATAACCCCATCTCCAAGTCTAGAGGGGGGAGCAAAGTATGGAAGTGCAACATACGTGCATTGACTTGGCATGGTAGTATCACTAGGACCAATGCACACTTGTTGCACCTTATAGGAAGGGGGGTTGGCACTTGTAAGGGCCTTTCACTAGAGCAGAGAGCTGAGATGGTGAGAATCTTAAATGGAAATACTACAGACAATGTGCCAGAAGTTTGTGGTTCTACTCTGGCTAGCAAACATAGTAATACTTTGGTTGCTTCTAGTTTTGGAGTGTCAGAAGTGGAAAGCAAAGGGAAGAGAAAGGCCGTGAGGGCAGCCCCAAATTCAGTTGTTGACATGTTTGATTCAAAGGCAAGGGAAGAGGCAAATGATGCTATTGAGAAATTTTTCTATACTGTTGGGATTCCATTTAATGTCGCTTGCTCTCCTTATTACAAGCAGGTTATGGCTAAGGTTGCAAAAGCAGGTACAAATTATGTGCCTCCTGGAGACACAAAACTGAGGACGACAATCTTGGATAGAGACTATTCCAAGGTTAATTTGTTGATGGAGAAGATGAAGGTGACATGGATGTCACATGGATGTAGCATTATCATGGATGGGTGGACGGATATTAGACACCATCCTCTCATCAATATCATTGTCTCTTATAAAGATGGACCGTACTTCTTGAGAGCAATTGATTGTTTTGGGAAGTGGAAAGATGTTGAGTTTCAATATCAGATTTTGAAGAATGTCATTGAGGAGGTTAGACCTTCAAACGTTGTACAGGTTGTCACAGATGCAGCTTATGTGTGCAAAGCAGTAGGCAAGCTAGTGGAGCGAGAATATAGGCATATTTATTAGACTTCATGTTGTGTGCATGCCATGAACAATGCACTAAAAGACATAGGGAAGAGTGGGTCAACCAGATAGTGACTGAGGCCAGGGACGTGTAGAAGTTCATATGTAATCACCACACATCATTGGCACTTTTTCCAAATTTTTCGCAGAAGGAATTTTTGAAACCAGTTGACACCCGCTTTGCATCCTATTTTATTTTCTTGGAGAGGATGTCTGAGTTGCATGAGCCCTTGCAAATTATGATTATGACACAGGATTGGACTAGGTGGCGTGAGTCCAAGACAGATCAAGGGAAAAGAGTGAAGGAAGTGGTGTTGCGGGAAACATTTTGGGTTGATATGAAATACATCATATCAATCATAACTCCAGTTTTTAGTGTCATCAAATATGGGGATTCTAACAGCCCAAATCTTGGTGAGATCTACGAGTGCATTGACAACATGCTTGGGCAAATGAAGGTAGGTATTCAGGTGAGGGACCGCACTTTGGAGTTCTATAACGAACATATACAACCCATTATTCAGCGGAGATGGGAGAAGTTGAACACTCCTCTTCATATGGTTGCGTATGCACTGAATCCCAAATGGTAAATGGAGAGGCTAGGCAGAGTTATCCCATTGGATGATGATGAGGTGAAGAAGGGCCTTATGAAGGCCTTTAAAAAAATGTAGTTCACAGGAGGCTTCAGAGATCAAATTGGAGTGGCTCGACTTCACTGAACTTGATGGGTACAAAACATCAGCAAAGGCAGACAGGGTAACAATAGCACAGGAGAAGCCAGTGAGTTGGTGGCGACTGTATGGGCTTCCAGGACTGGTGCAACCACTTGCCATTCGCCTCCTTTCCCAAGTTTCTAGCTCCTCTACCTCTGAGAGGAATTGGCCTACATATGGTTGGATACACTTTGTTAAGAGGAATAGGCTTACCTCTCTGAGAGCGGAGAAGCTTGTAGTTGTACACAGTGCTTTGCGTTTTATGGATCGCAAGACACCCGAGTACAAACAGACCCCAGCATTACGGTGGGATGTAGATCCCGAGGAGCCGAGGCAGGTTGAAAAGGGCAATACTGTGCAGTGGGGATTGATTGGGCTTACCTTTGAGGACGAGGATGCTAGTACCAGCAAGGAGTTCATGGATATTACTTCAGATGTTGATTCTAATTTTTAGGCTAATACTTGTTATATTGACAATAGACAATTGTTGGTGTATTTGGCTATGAGATTAATGATATGAATATCAGCTATTATCACTTGATCAATCGTAAATTAGAATGATTTTACTTTTATATTTTATAATATATATGAAATTTCATCTTGTCTCGAATTCAAAATGTAAAAATCCCCTTTCCTACGCCAAAGGCCTAAGGGCCAACTCGAGTCCAAGCCTTGGTCTATACCTAAAAATTTGGACACAGGAGCTAGGGTATGAATATCTGGTCCATTTTGATATAATTATTCATTGACATAAGCAAAAAGGTGTTTTGGAACGGTGACAGAGACGTTATGTTTTGTCGAGGAAAGGGGCCACATGGTACTAACGTCTCTAATTTTGCGTTGGGGGTAACACTTTTGGACTATGGCGACTTTAAAGGGGAAAAGTAACTTAAGTTACTTTTATTTTATTGGCCCTTCCAAGGGAAAAATGTGACTAGGGTTTATTGGGGTTCTAAGTTTTAGCCTTGGAAGAAATTATACAAGGAGTTGGGAGAATTTACATAATTATTTTACCTTTATGTGACTGTTGCTTGCAAAGTTACAGCTTGTGGAGTGAAATTCCACTAGGAACCCTAGCTTCGGTGGTAGAGATCCATCCCTAGTAAAGCAGGACATGTCTTCAGTATAGAGATCTACCATAGCTTGTCATTTTGGAGTTGTAATTTCAGGGCTGATTTACAGAGATATTTTCGGTTAGGTTTCAGAGGAAGGGTTTTGGAGACATTTTGTGGAGAAATACGTAGGGTTTTCAGATCAGATTTACGACAGCGATAAGAATAGGGTTTGACATCATTTCTAGAGGATTTCCAAAGGGTTTTGACCATCTACCAAAGGGGGCGATTTGTTTATGGAGATTAAGCCCTTATTTGTAGGGTCTCCGTAGTTGCCATTTTCAGATCTGAAGGTTAGGGTTTCATTCTCCATATTAGTAAATGTTATTTCCGAAAATTTCATAATTTTAATTGCTTATTGGAGAAGTTACGAATTTTTGAAGTTTTACTCCTATTTAAGGCTTTCTGTAATTTTCTGGCTGATTATATTATTCCAAAAATTCCAAAAATAGTTTGTCCTCTTGTTTTTGTAATATTGACTAATAAATTTCAATTGTTGGTGTATTTTTGGCTATGATATTAATGATATGAATATCAGCCCTAATTGTTACTTGATCAATCACAAATCAGAATATTTTATTTTGCATATTTTCAATATATTTGCAATTTTAAGCTGGTATCTCAAATTCACAAAATTCAAATATGTATTATGAATTTTCAATTTATGAAATTAACATATTGATATTATAGTATTAAGGAATGCATTTGATGTTTATCTTTATGAGTTCAAGTTTCACCTTATTTAAATCTCAAATGGTTTTATTTCAGCTTATTTATATAATTTAGTCACTATATCTTTATATTTTAAATATTTATATATTTTTTAATTAGCCGTCCCCAAAATTTAGAAATTTTTTGCCGTCCTGGAAACCCCGCCCCCCCGTCTCAAGTAACTATGGAATATTTTGGGATGGAAATTTTTTTAATGTATTATTGTATGAATCCATGTCAGCTTCATGTTGACTCATGTTGTTGCAAGTATGCAGGAAGGTGGAAAAGGAATTAAGTGCAATTGGCAACATTTCCATGATTTATTATGTTAATGTAATTGTAAATTAAACGTTTTGGAGATGGGAAGAAAGGAAATGGTAAAGCTTGATTTAGGAATGTAATCGAAAAGTAAATTGGATAGTCTTACTTTAAGAAATAGTTGGTTAATTGATAACGCATGTGATAACAATAGTGAATATTATGGAATTCTATCTTGATTGAACAAGTAGGTCATGTGAAACATCTAATGTGGAAAATCCCAATTAGAATCATGTTTGGATGTATGCTTAAACATTGTTCTAACTTTTTTCAAATACTTGTTGACACCACAACTTACAAAAAATACAAATAGCAAAAGTACATTGGTATTATAACTCTAGTTGAGATTTGATGCAGGAGCATCCAAGGTTTAAAGAAATAGCGCACAACTTTTGGCTATGGGTGTTTGCGGATGTTGGAGAGCGCGTGAAAAGAAAGAGGAAGTGCAGCAATATAGGGGGAAATTTGCGCGAGCACTTTGTACAATAGAAATCAGCGAAGGCACTGTGCTCATAAAGTGCACAGTAAAAGTAGGCGCATAATAGTGCATGGTAGGCTTGTGAAAGGTTAGGAAGAGTAGAATAGGTGCAAAGAATAATGCAAGTAATGCGCGTGAGATTTTGGGAGGGCAACAGAGGAGTTTGATCCAACTTGGAAGATTGGAGGTGCGTGAAGAGTGCGGAAAGGAGTTATGCGCAATGCAAAAGAGTGTAAAAATGTGCGAAAAGGCAAAAGGAGTTGCGTAATAACATGGATTGCAAGGGGCGCACGAATATTTTGAAGAAGGCCCACGAGCCCAAGGCTAGTGCATGGAAGAACACTAAAGTGAAGCTCGAAGCATAGGGTACGAGAAAGAACTGCAAAGAGGCATTACAAAGGAGAAAGAAAGCATGGTGTGTGTAGCGATGTTGGTGGTTGGCAGAAAATGACAAAAGAGGTCATAATTATTTGATCAAGGCGGATGACAGGGACTGAACAGTCAAAAAAGCCCAACAACCAAGTCAACATGGCGCAACAAGGACGTCCCGATGGCAAGAGGTAGTTCAACGCATTTATGAGCTTGAATTCAACTTTGGGTTTGAGTGGGAAGATCTGGAAGTGTCTAAGATCCAGGGAAGAGAGAGAAGCAGGAAAGTGCGGCTATATAACAAGGGTCGAGTTCACCATTTTGAGGCTAGCCGACAAGTAAGGAGAAAACAACCAAGTCAACATGGCGCAATAATCTAGGGCAAAAATCATGGCCTTATGGCTAAAAGAAGGTGATTGCAACACCAAGTATTTTCATTTGACGACTATTCAGCATAGAAATCACAACAGAATCAATGAAATCACTATAAGGGACGGTGAAACTAGCAAAAACTCTAAGACCATAAAGAAAGAAGTTGTGTTGTTCTACAAAAATCTCCTCAATGGAGATCACACACAGGGAGAGGAGACAATCATTGACAATTTCATTGAATACATTCCCAATAATGTTGTACACACGAGTACTTTCAAGAATCTTACTGACAAATTCACTATGGAGGAGCTGCAAAAGAACCTTTTTGCCATGGACGGAGATAAAACTCCTGGGCATGATGGCTTTCCGGCTAGTTTTTACCAAAGGTACTGGGAAATTTATAAGAATGACCTTCTCAAAGCTATAAATGAATTCATAAGAATAGGCAGATTACTCAAAGAGATAAATAGTACATTTATTGTGCTTGTACCAAAGAAAAAAGCGCCAGAAACTTTAAAGACTTTAGACCAATCAGCTTGACAAATGTTCTCTATAAAGTCTTCACCAAAACTATCTCCTCTAGGCTACAGCCTCTCCTTTCTGAGTCTCATCTCTCAGCAGCAAGGAGGCTTTGCCAAAGGTAGGTTAATTCAGGATGGTATTATTCTTGTTCACAAAGCCATTCACTCAATGGAGAAAGCAAAAAAATAAGGTATGCTAGTCAAGTTTGATATGAACAAAGCATTCGAAAAAGTCTCCTGGAATTTCCTAGACAAAATTCTTGAAAAAATTGGCTTCTCCAATCATTTTAGGAAAATCAACTCCAGCTGCATTTCCTCTCCTATGTTTTCAGTCCTTATCAATGGATCTCCTACGGGATTCTTCCAGAGCAACAGAGGCATAAGGCAAGGAGACCCAATGTCTCCTCTCCTTTTTATCTTGATGGCTGAAAGTTTAAGTAGAAGAGTCGTTAATGCAGTCCACATGGGAGAATTGGAAGGCTTCAAACCGTCTTCTTTGGATCTCAAAGTGGCTAATCAACACTTCGCCGACGACACAATTTTTATTCGTATGGCCTCTATGTTGAAATTTAAGAAGTTGAAATGTATTCTTTTAGAATATAAAGATGTATCGGGTCAATTGATCAATTTTGACAAGAGTTCTCTTTTCTTTCTTCATACTCCTACCTCCAAGCAGAAGAAGATTTCAGATATCCTTGGCTACAGCATCAGCCCCCTGCCCTCTTCTTATCTTGGCATGCCTTTGTTTTATGGCAAAATTCTAAATGAGGTGTGGAACAGCTCATTGATAGGTTTCAAAGGAAATTAGCTTCCTGGAAAGGTGTTGTCCTCTCCTAGGCTAGAAAATGTACCCTTATCAACAACACCTTTCAAAATCTCCAGATATATTTAATGTCTCTATTGAAATTCCCTAGGGAGATCATTGAAAGAAATCAGAAAATTCAAAAACATTTTTTGTGGCGCGATGTAGAAGAACATGATAGATTCCACCTTGTTGCGTGGGACAAAGTTTGTCAGCCCAAGAGCTATGGTGGCCTTGGTATAAAAAAATTCATGCATATGAATAAAGCTATGGTTGCCAAAATGGGCTGGAGATTAATGAAAGAAGACCTACCGTGAACCAAGCTTGTTAGGGCCAAATACCTAGAAAACACTAGATGCAACAAATGGTTACATAGAGAGGATTTGCCTATAGGTTCTCAATTCTGGAATGCATTGGTTAATTCTAGACAATTGTTGATTAGGGGAAGCAAGTGGAATGTTGGGGATGCTAATGATATCTCATTTTGGGAGGATGAATGGATCTGTAAGTCTTCGCTTAAGAACCAGGAAGAATGGTCTCAGCTGATTGCCCCTCATTCTAATATGATTGGTACTAAAGTTAAGGACTACATTAGATGCAATGCAAATGGTAAAAGATGGGTGCAGTTGCCTTTCATTTATCAGAATCTATCAGATAACATCAATAATCTGAAGATAATCCTCAGTGCTCATCACCTTGATGCTAGAGACACCGCTGACAAGCTCATTTGGGAAGACTCCGTAGATGATTCTTACTTTGTCAAAAATGGTTATAACCTGCTCTCTGTCAACCTGCCTTCCTCCATTGAGTGGAATAAGATCTGGTTCAAAGAGATGACTCCCAAAATAAATATCTTTCTTTGGCTTAGCATTCAAAATAGAATCTTAACTACGGACAATTGGATCAAAAGAGGGCAACATATTCCGAACAAATGCAGTCTTTGCAAAAACTCTGGAGAATCTGTCAATCATATCTTCCTTCATTGTACTTATGACACTGTGTTTTGGAATGCCTTCTTCAAGTTTATGGGAGTTAAATGGACCTTACCGGATAATATTTTCTCAGCCTGGCTACAATGGTATCCTCCCTTCAAACATATGATTGTTAAAAGGATATGGCTATTGTCCTTCTTTTCCATATTTGGCTTATATGGAAAGATCGGAACAATAGCATCCTCAATAATAAAAAACCTTCTATCAGCAAATCGTTTGATCAGCTCTTAGAAGGAATTAAACAAGACATTTCCAGATATAGGCCTAAGAAGAATTACAACCAGAATGAAGAGGAGGCTAAAATTCTCAAGAAGTGGAACGTTTCTTGTGTTATTAGCACTATTGCAACTACCAAGGTTGATAGAACTCTTGTTACTTGGTCCCACCTAATCCTGGTTATTTTAAACTAAACTTTGATGGTGCCTCTAAGGGCATTCCTGGGAACTCTAGTGGTGGTGGTTGTATTCGAGGAGGCGGAGGTCATTTCATAGCTGCCTTTGCTGGGCTAGTAGGAATGAACACCAATCATTTCGCAGAAGCCTTGGTGGCTCTTTGGGGCATCAGATTAGCTTCCTCACTTAATTTGCAAAACATAATTATTGAGGGAGATTCCATGAATATTATCAAATGCCTTAAAGGCTCTGCTAAAGCCAGTTGGTCCATAAAAAATTATATTGAAGAGGTTATTCACCTGGCTATCTCTTTTTCCAGTTGCACTTTCAATCATGTCTATAGAGAAGGCAATAAACGTGCTGACTCTCTAGCCAATGTGGGGGTTCTTGCCAATAATTACAAAATCTGGGAACATGCCAATACTTTACCTCCTAATGTCCAATCCATCATTAATATGGAGAAAGGCTAGCATCCACGTGGTAAATGTTGGAACTTGTTGACGTATTAATTTCTATTTAGCCATTGGTCATGCCGCCATTCCACATTTTACTTCTCGCCTTTCTGCTCTCAGTGTTTCTAGGGCAATTAAAACCACCATGGGGGGAGATATTTGCAAGGTGGAACCGATCAATAGTGCTCAATGGAGAGAGGATGCTGAAGTTTGGGAGATTTTGAAGAAAGGTGGCTTCAACCATTTCATGAACACGGTTCGGGGTCATGATTTTCACCTTTCGCAGCAGCTTGTGTAAAACTGGAATGGCTGTAGACTAAGATACAGGAACCGTGAATTTCTTATCATAGAGGAGATGATGTCTATTGTCATGGGACTTCATCCCAAAGGTATGCGGTTCTACAAGAACAACTATGACAGAAAGGAAGAAGAAGCCAAATTTCAGGAGGGTGAAGAATGTCTCATTTAAGCTAAAAGCGGTTTTTGCGAGAGTCTTTGCCTAAACCCTATGACAAGGTCAGTCTTGTGTTAATGAAGTATCTTACTCTAGATGGCCGGTTTAAAGTTACTCCTTATTTTCATTTGGTTTTCCTAAAGCACTTCAGAAGAAATGTGGAGGTCAATTTCTCTTTCTTTCTCCTTCAATCCCTAGAGAACTCGGTGAATTTGGTCGCGCAGGGGAAACATGCCCAGCCCTCCCATCATGTTGTCATACTTCTTCTCTATAAATTTTTTGATTTAATCATTGTGAATACCCCTGTGGCCCCTTCTACTCATCCCCCTGCTCCTATTAAGAGACCTCCTCCACCAGCCTCTGACCGGACCCTTCGCAACAAGAAGGCCAAATTGGACCCTGTCAATGCTCATAATCTTCCTACTTCTTCCTCGAGTGAGGGTGTTGTTGCTCTTAGCCTGTTGGCCATGGGTGACAAGGAGCCTACCAAAAACAAATCTCAAACTGGCAACATGAGAAACGAACTGGACTTGCACAATGATATGCTTAACTGGCTCAGGAAGCAATGCAAAGTTTTGAGAGAGAAAGTCAACGGCTGCAAAATAGTTATTGTGAGTGGTAACAAGGATGAACAGTTGATGGAGGAGAGGGAAAAAAGAATCAAAGCCATTGAAAAAGAACAAGGCAAACTCAGAAACAAACAATGTGATATCATCTCCTTGCTTAAAGGTAAAATGGACATTCTTTCCAACATCACTATTGTGCTGGAGAGTAACAAGGGCAAAGAAAAATCTAAGAACGTCAATTCTATCAAAGATATTCTAGAGATCCTGAAGAAGAATTTTTCCAAGATCATGAAATAGTGGTTGGAGACTGGTTTGGTCGTGGCCTTTGTACTGTATTTTTCTTTTGACCAGTTTTTGTTGTTTTGATATGGTCATGCTAAGTTTTTGTTGTTGTTTTGCTGAGGTGATGCAGTACTCTTTGTTCCTTCTTCGTCGTGCTCCTTCTTCGTTGTGTTCTCTATTTTTTGTGGACTGTATCTTAATATTTGGGCTTGGGCCCCTTGTATCCTAGGTAGGATCTTAGTCAAAAAACCTTTTGCCATTACTTAAAAAAACATGGCGCAATAAGGACATCCAGATGGCGAGAGGTAGTTCAGAGCATTTATGGGCTTGAATTCAACTTTGAGTTTGAGCGGGAAAATCTAGAAGTGTCTAAGAGCTAGTGAGGAGAGAGAGGCAAGAAAGTGCGGCTATATAACAGGGGTTGAGTTCACCATTTTGAGGCTAGTCAACAAGGAGAAAACAGCCAAGTGAGCCAAGAGCCGAAGTTGTTAAATGTGCATGTAAGGCATAAGAGAACCAGACTAGGTTAGGTCCTAGGAGAACACTAAGAGTCGAAAAAAGCTCCATTAGAGTGTTATAAGCGCCATAGAGAGTAAATGCATGTAGACGTCGTTAAGGCCTTTGAATGAGTAGAAGAAACCTTTGTGTTTCGTTTTGTTGTGTGAGCTCTACAAACAGCCCAAGGTCGTTTCAGCCCTTGAGTCGTAGTCAACATTATACCACACCTAGTCTGAAACATGAAATATACATCGATCTAAACACTCTTGATAGTGACCTGATATAAAACTCTTTCTTGAAAACCCAAGGCTCGAGAGATGCAACTTGAGGTAAACATATCTCTTAATGAGCTTAATATTCTACTTAGTCTGAGTAACTAATGTGTTGATCACATCTCAGAATATGTGTAAGCTTCAGCCCATTGGGCCACACATATCTGACCCTCTGGAGACGCTAAAATCTGGTAACTTGAGCTTGTGTAATGCCAAGTTTGACCTTGTATCTTTGTTAAGACAAATGCTTGCATTCAGAATCCAATCTCATCATCTCTCTAGCTATTCTACAATTTGCTTATCTCTACACCAAGCTTTGTCGACAATTCTAGAAATATTTTTCAATCAAAGAAGCATAAAACATCTTATATTCATTGCACAACTTTCAGTTTAGGTGTTTTTCTCTCCTATCCAAAACCATATGGAAGGGTCAAGATGTGGGGTCCAATGTTGACTGAGTTGTACGACCCTACCCCTTCTCAATCACCGACTCTGCTTTCGATGCTAAATCATTATTTGGGTCATTTTACCTTCCTAGGGTCAGCTTTATCATAATATCTCGCCTGTGGAAGACTATATAAGTAAAGTTGTTATCACATTCTAACTCACTTGACACTCTTACAAACTCGTATTGCAAACATCACTCCAAAAGCACTCAAAGGGTTCCTAAATCTGCTCAAATCAATTGAACATCATCTAGAGCAGTCCCTGCTACAAGTCTGAAGCACTCAACCAAGTCAAGGAGTCTAGCTTCACCCATCTACAAGCATGCAAAGATCATAGAGCCATGTCTTGAGTAAGAGCAAAGTCACTTCAAGCATTGCACAAGGGTTAGGTCACATAGTTGGGTCACACCACATCTGACAACTACCCACCAGGTACATTTCATACAATGTAGTTAGCCCACTATCTTGATGTCAAGAGACACAAGGCCACCCCTAGGGAGTTGGTTAGCTTTACACACTTGCACAAACACCTAGGAGAACTACATGAGGCTTGATTTTGCATCAAGAATATGTAGTGCAACACTAGGATTGATTCAACAACTGGGAGTTTGACTGCCTGTTGGGTTTTAGATTTGCACTTGGAATGAAACCACAGTCATGGGACAAGCAAGTCCCTCCTCTTTAATGGGAGAGATTCCCTTATTGAAAGCAGGGGCAAAAAACCTATGTACAAATACACAATCTTTCATTCAATGGTGGTTTCCTGATATCTTGAAATGTGTTTTATGCCTGGAAAGTTATCAATACATGAGGATAGAAGACTTGAAGAGAGGAGGGAGGCAGAAGAAGACACTACTTTCAGGGAAAAGAGATGGCAGAGAAAGCCCTTATATGTATTGAGCAAATGAGATATAGAGTAAAACCATTTACGTTTATAACGGGCACAATCTGCAGACTCAAAGTTCCTAAGATTGTATAAACTAGAACGCAGTTTCTAAGCATGCAAAGATTAAATGATTCACAGACCAGAGCAAGAAGGAAAGAGAAAACAGAGGAAAAAGAGGAAAACCCTTGTATTGATTTCTTCCAATTCAAAATTACAGTTCCAGAATATCAAAATTCCAACCCCTACAATGACTTTGAAAGCTCGTGATATAGCTCGCAAGAGACGGTTACAACTTCCTCGAGCAAACAAGAAACAATTACAACTTCCTCGAGCAAGCAAGAAACGGTTACAAATTATTCCAACCATTCGCACCTTTTCGAATTCTTGATTCGCAAAGAAATGTTAATGGTGAAAAAACCAGGTTCAAATATACGGCCGTTACATTAAGGAATTGATTGGAGCGGGTCTACGGGCGCCTTTTGCATTTTTTGCCTTTGAAGCTGCGCCAAGCTGACACGTGGAGAGCTCCGCCGGTTCTTTTATACTTAGCCAATTCGGGCTTGTTCCCTACTTGACCTATGTTGACCCCTAGACACATGGAGGGTTGGCGCTCATTTGAGTTTCCGTTTTGGAAACGCCTCTTAAAATTGTGCCGAGCTGACACGTGTCTCCTTCCGCCAGTCTTGGACTTTTCAACGGCCAACTCTGTCTCTCCATTGACTTTGACCGTGTGGTGAGCTGGCGCTCATTTGAGTTTCCGCTTTGGAAACGCCTCCTGAAATTGCGCCGAGCTGACGCGTGTCTCCTTCTGTCGGTCCTGACATGGCGAGCTGGCATTCATTTGGAGATTGGCCCTTTGGTTTCACTTCTGAAATTGCGCCGTTGAGGCACGTGGAGGCTCCCACCGACCTGCTCATACTTAGTCAATTTTACCGATCGGCTCCGTCTCTTTTTGGACCTGAGACACGTGGAGGACTGGCACAAGTTTGAGAACTGCCCCTGGCTTCGGCTCTTGAAGTTGCGCCAACGAGGCACGTGGAGCCGTCTGTTGAGCCTTCCATAGCTGATTTTAGCTTGTTTTACCTTCATTTTGAACCTCAGACACGCGGAAAGCTTGCGCTTATTTGAGGACTGTCCCTTGGGCCCTGCCCCTGGAGTTACGTCATTTGGACGCGTGGAGGCTTCCGCTGACGCTTGAAACATGGCCAAACCGCATCCAATCAGAGATGTCCTCATACTACCCATGGATTCTGCAGCAAAAATTAATGGGGAAGATACGCCTGTCATTCCTGACTGCGGGAAGAAAATAAAGAGAAGGGAAGAAACTTCACCATTATGCCCGACTTTCAAATTGTTCTCCATGAATGGAAAAATTGCAAACAATGCCAGGCTCGACGCGATCCAATACTCCAAGGAACAGACTCAAAATTTTCGAAACTTGACTTCAAAAGAGGGGAATTTTGAGGGTGACAACACTGCCCAAGGTGGTTCAGCCTCAAACACAAGCACATGTCTTTCTTCTTTGGTTGTTAATGCTCTGATGAAGGGTTTTGTAGGTTGTTAGGGTTTCTACATTGTTGCAAGTCATCATAGATCATCCCAAGGTTATGCAAAGAAGAGTGACACATAGCGAGCACAGTTTCCAAACAAGCGAGGCACCCAAGAATTTTCAGAGCTCAATTGTCTTTTGATCCAAGACTATACATCCTTGTCCTAGACCGTACAACTCGTGCCTATGTTGTACAAATTTTGTACGGTCCTGCACCTGCATGTTTGTCAGTTACAAAATCTTTTGTGCAGAATCCAAAGTTCCAAATTTCCCTGTTCCACTACCCTACACACTCAGATCATTCTTGAATAGATAAGTCTATCTTTCCTTGTGTTTTGAATTAGTTTGCCGTTTATCAATCGTTTAGTTCATTTCAAGCTGGAATGCATTATTCTAGTCATGTATAATTGATGTTGGAAGATAATTAGATTAGAATAGTCTACCTATCACTAACCCTAATACCCTTCTTAGTCTTTATAACCCATAACACACATCATAGAAATTAATTAGGGTATAAACATTTGGTGACCTCGACTCTTGAATCAAATTTATTGCTCAAACCCTAGTGGCCCTAAGGTTCTCATTCTGCTATCTCCTACTTGGTTGTTGTGCCTCGTGATGTTGAATCACATGGAGTATTATCAGTATCTATATAGCTTGCCCAAAGATTCCCACCACTACACCACCCATGTTATTCCACTACCACCTTTTGTTGACACTTGTCATAGCTCTTGTCAACAAGTATATAGTGATCTCTTTGGTAATTCTATATCCACAATCTGCACTACTACCACCCAAGGTGATGGGACCCATGACATGCATGACAATCATATTTTATTGGATGACATAGCACAACATTTTGCAAACTATCTACAAGAGAAACCTAACAAAATTGATTTTCTGCTTTATACCACTCATGATCAACTCAAGCATATTATTGCATCCTCTACAACCGATCCTAATCACCCTTTGTCCACCACTATGCATACATCGACCATACCCACCTCGACAATGCCTATGTCATTAGGGGTATCTAATCCTCCGCTTCGTAGTATTGTCGTGATTATACCTAAGCCCATTGCTATCCCCACATCGCCTATCTACACTCATAGTGCTTCACATGCTTCTTCTAATACATGAGATCTCAAATCCCTTATTCATACATTACAAGCTCAAATCTTACAACTACAAGGTACATCCACTTCCTCTCATATAATGGATTCTACTCAGTTGCTTTATAACCCACTCGCACCTAAACTGGCTTCATATCCTTGGTTTTGTTGATCCTAAATTGCCTATCTACGATGGTAAAGGGGATCCTGAAGAGCACTTGCGTATGTATCATGTCACTTGCTTGGACTATTCTTCTGATGATACATTGCTTACCAAGCTTTTCCCTCGCAATCTCAAAGGCTTTGCCTTACAATGGTTTTATGACCTACCCATGCATTCTGTGAGAACATTCACACCTCTGACTAATCAATTCCTTGCACAATTTTCTATCAACATTCACGACATTGTATCCTACACTCAAATGGCTAAAATGTGACAAGGTTCCAATAAGCCCATTAGTGATTATGTCTTGTGCTATAAGACTACACTTTCTAAGATGAAGAATCTATTGGCTGATACCGAATTACAAGATCTTTTTACTCAAAGCTTCCTAAATCCCTTACAAGAACCAGTGATGTTTAACAAGTTCCATTCATTCAATCATCTATGTCATACTTTGAAAAAGCGTGAAGCTAAGCTCCTCAACATGAACAAGCTCAAGTATGTTGCTCATCCTCCTAGCACCTCTACTCGCACGTTTCAATCCAAGATTACCTTTAAGCACAAAGTTATTGATGATAAAACTGATGCCAAACCTATATTCAACGTCGTGTTACAGCCCCCAAATCTATAATTACAATGTTCTCAACGGCATTTAACTTGTTTGCCCTGCTCACATCAAAAAGTGCTTCAACAATCACTTCAGTGCAACCTTATATCTCTCCCTCCACTGCTTGAGGTTGATCCAAGTTCATCTCATGGTAAGAAATTTGATGCCACTCCTCACTATGACTACCACCTATATTGGTCACTCTACTAATAACTGATTTAAGTTACATCGCGTTATTCAAGATTTACTCGATGCCAATACTATTGAATATGAGACTACACCTCAACCCATTCCTACTATTGAAAATGCAAAGTTGACTTTCTTAAGTGATTCACTTCCAGAACACAAGAATACTAAATCTACCCCCGAAGTTCACAATGTTTATCGTGTTGTCCCATCTCCCCCATCTTATGATAACATGTTTGGCTATTTTCACCATGACTTCCTCACCAGTTATTGCCTTTGATCATACCGATATGCACTTGGGTTTATCTTTGATACATTATACATTCCTGCTTCGTTTGACCAACACCCTGTACGCAATGTTTTGGTTAATAGCACTACTCCCCATAACCTGTGCACTTTCCAACTCCTATATTGTCTTGAGCACACTAAGAACGATGTCACCTTTGATCCTACAATAAACATTGGGCATATTGTCTTACCCCTCACAATTGGACCCGCCAGCTTTCCTTTTCCATTCTTAGTGGTCTCTTTTCTCATGCCATGTGATATGAGACTAGGTTGTTTTTGACTTCGCAACTTTGCGACTGTCCCTTCCATATTGCACCAATGTATCATGTTCATTTACAATAATCGAGTGGTTATAATTAGGGGAATCCCATTCGCAGCTCCTCCATTGCCACCGCTTGGCCCGAGACATATAACCAATATCTCTAGTACATCTACAACCTCATCAGCTACTTCTCATGTTATCTCTTGTAATACACCCATGCATAGGTCTCATTCTCGGTCACCTATGACTCACACTGCTCATCGACGGACACATTCCCTTCGGTTTGTGACTCGATCATCTTCTACATCTACTACCTCTCATGGGCATTCCCACCCTCACTCACCTTCAACACATGTTATGGATTCTACACCAATCATACATGAGGATACTTTGTCTCTTCTGCCACTTGAGGGGCTAGCATCCCCTCCGCCTGCTGCACATGACATGCCTCTTCATGAGGCGCTCATCGGATAGCTCTTGCACTATCTCCTTTCTTGTACATAGCTAATTTCAAAACACTTCACAAACATTCAATTAATCACATGATATAAAAACATTCAAATAATCACATGATATAAAAACATTCAAATATGAGCAAAATACAAAATCAAGACCTGTAATAGTTTGTTTGGCTAGCCTATTACTTTATACATGATGTTTGTTACATTGTTTTGGTACATAGCATATCTATTTCTTACACACATGAGTTCACGAGGTATCTTGAGCTTGATGCAGGACATGTATAGATTGATCCATTGTGATAGGAGCAAGTTTCGTTCCTTACACTACTCTCTTGGCGACAGCCCTCCACACTTTATGAAAAAAATTAGAGAGCTTTACACAAACAATACTTGTTGCACACTTTGTATTCATTCATAATAATAATTACATTCAAACACTTACAACTTTATAGGGATGCAACTCCTATAATTTAGGAGGATGTTATAACAGCTCACTCAAACCAAATACTAATCACGTGAGTTGTTATAACTCTATTAACTTACTAACAAATATTTAACCACCTAATTACTTTTTACGACACAGTAAATATAATGTGAGCACTAGAATAGGATTATTCCTAACATTCTCCCCCTTAGTGCGAACATGGGAGAAAAACAATCGCACTTCCTCTATAGCTTGCCGCCTTTGTGTGCTCATGATTTGGATGGTTTTTCAAGACAGCCAACAACCTTCAAGGATGATTTTACCAGACAACCACCAACCATCAAGGATGGTTTTTCAAGTGGCTAACCAACAACAACAACAAAGGATGGTTTTACAGGACAACCAACAACCCAAATATCATGATGATGCTTTTCCTTTTGCTTTCGTCTGTCCACTATGTTTTTTTCTTTAGGGAAATATGTAGGAACATTGCTCACTGTTTACAAATCCGAATAGGAATGATCTTCAAACTTATCACAAAAATCAACTGGAAACTATAAACAAAAACACACTGCCAAACAGGTACTCTGAAAAATGAAGCTCGCAATTGAAAGCAAACTTACACCAAAAATAGCCACCACAACTGTGCAGCCCCGTCATTGGTGACTGACGAGAGGTCATTGATTGACCTCCATCCACCAATGCCTCCGTCCTCCAGTGTGACATGCTACTTACTCAACAAATACGATCTTGAAACAGTGTTTCCACATTGTGATTATTCTTTTCTTTCCCCCCACAATGTGACACATTTTATTTTCCGAACGTCGGGTAACACCGAAAATGCGTCCGTAAGGCAAAAAAAAATTAATGTTTCAAACTTCATAACTCTGACACACAACTCTATTAGGACAATACAAATGACAAGATGATGACTATACACCTCAGACTCTTTTTATAGACACAAGGGAACTTTATAATGAAAAAGAGTTTTATAATATTTGACTCTATTTAAAAAGTTAAAATGACAAAATGATACATTAAAGATGACTCACATTTGACACTTATGGAAAATTTTAGCCTTTGGCAATATGCCGACAACAAAAAGGGATAAAAATAATTGACTATTTTCTTTAAAACATGACATATAAAAGAATGACACTATTATTGACTTTTGACACAGACAATATATTTAGTTACTTGACTAATAAACAATCACTATACATTGACTCTCTTCACTAACACAACTTGTATAGAGACTTCACTCTAAAAAAAACTATAACTAGATATTAAAATGATATCAATAACAACAAACGAATACTCTAAACACTATTCACTTTCAACCATCTACGTTGCATTAGACTTTTATCTACAAATTGAACAAAACACCTAAAATCAAATATTGGAGGATTTAATAAACTTTAGACAAACCAAAATACCACATGTTTGACTGAAATCCGCGTGGATGGGAAATGGTGACATGGAAGACAAATGAACTGACTTCGTGCATCACGGTGATGGTGATTGGAGATCAATGCAGGGTCAAAACTACCGTAGAAGATGAGTTGTAAGAAGCACGGAATACATAGAAAAATGGAAGAACATATAGCGCCAAGACTACCATTAACTCAGCATCCAATTGCATGTAGCCAGTAGTTGCACACATTTTTTATACGGAGCCAAGTTGAAATTGCAGATCATTGTTCGTGAAATTTGAAAGCACACAGACCACGCGTAGATTATAGATCTAACATGAAGAGCACTGAGGATAATAATTAGAATTATTAAATATGCCCCTCAAACAGCTGAGAATCACCATGCTTTACGTCTTGTATACTTGCACGCTATCCTCGAAAGAGTAATGACACTAATTGCAGTCAATAAGGACAAACCCGTATAGAAGAAATTGTAAATTCTTATCAAAACAACTGTATGACTCTTTGGATCTACAGTAAGAATAAAATTCTAAAACTTTCCAAAGCTTCCTCACAAGACTCCAAGATTATACGCTTGACAATCACACAAAGACATGACGATTGTGGTTGAATGGTGGCTACTCCACATGTAAAACTAATATACAAATATACTTGGCTATGAATACCTGGCTACAGAATCTTGAGTACTCACCAACAAGTCTTCTCACATGAAAGTGAGATCTCCTACATTAAACAATGAAGGACTCTCATTGTACAGGTATAGGAATTTCAATCGCTTTGATACCAAATGAAAAAGATCATAGAGCTTTACACAGAAAATACATGCTGCACACTTTGCATTCAATCGTAATAATAATAATTACATTCAAACACTTACAACTTTATAGGGATGCAACTCCTATAATTTAGGAGGTTGTTATAACAGCTCATTCAAACCAAATACTAACCACGTGAGTTGATATAACTCTATTAACAACTTACAAATATTTAACCACCTAATTACGTTTTACCACATGGTAAATATAATGTGAGCACTAGAATAGGATTATTCCTAACACTTTACAAGTACTTTAGTTTCATTATTCCTCATTATGCTTATTTACATACATGGTGTTTATTGTTATCTATTGCATCCAGAGAACTAACACGTGTTTTGTGCAAAGCTAACCTATTTACTAATTGTATAGTTACTATTATTACTTGTTACACTTGCTTACTATATCATTGTCACTACTTGTTTATGCAGATTCATTCCTTGATTGTTTACTGCATGGATTTCTCCAATTGTGATCCTATGAATGTTTGTTTTATACGCCCTGAGGACCTTGCTTGTCTTGTGACACCGTGGGTATTCCATGTTTGTGGCTTTGTGCCTATTTTGCATGTATGCACTTGCTTCTTTGATTGTGGTACATTGTGCCTTCTACTACAATTGTCATGTGACACCATCGGTGTCCCATGTTTCTGGTTCCATGCCTATATTTGATGATGCTTTTATATGCTCTTGCTTACTTGACTGCACAAAGTTGTTTCTATTACTCTGTTTTTTCTAGCTAACACTTGTTTTCGCTATGGTTTCTAACATGATTACTATGTTGATTACACACTTGTTTTACTATGGAGTAGGACATAATTGCTATTATTCTCTGTTGTTACTAGTTGTTTTACGCATGTATTCTTGTTGTTTGCATGTTCTCTGCGCCATGGTTGCCACCATGCGCAACCCCTTTTGTAGGTAAAGATTCTCAACAGTGGCCACCACTTCAACCTTCCACGTCCTTCTACAAATTATCAAACATATATTATATGGGTACACATCTATTCTTTTGAGCCGCATGCTCAAATTTTTTATTACATGTGCCTCAAAAGAGGAAGCATTCAATATGGCATTTTCTACAAATACAAATAGATTACAGGAGACGAGAACAAATCATTACATGGCTCGGATCCTCAAAAAAGGCCACAGATACTGAAATGTGGCAGACGTCAAACATGGCCAAAACTGTACAGAACGACCAGGAACGTAGTACGGTATAGACCTCTCCATACATTCCCTGACAGAGGACAATTTCACTCAAATTTCAAGTTTTTGCAGATTCTACCAAACATTTACAAGATTTCTACATAGGTACAGATACTGATGACACAATTCAAAGTAGGTTACAGGGGGCATGATTACTCCAATCTTCACGATGGTATTTCAAATACAATTACAAAATAGGTTTTTGGGGGCATGGGCCTCGGAAAATTTTCAAAATTGTAACTAATCAATTCAAACACAATAGTACCTTATGGGGGCATGGCAAGGGTCATTCCATCTAAGGTCTGTTCATGCAAATTGGGCCTAGATCCATCTGCAGCAGTGTGGTTCATGGGTTTAGTGGAAACTAATGAACCAATATTGCGAACTTTGTAGAATGATCTTTCCTCTTCTCTCAGCAGATTCTCAATCAAAAAATGGAAATCGTCAAAGCAAAAATGTGAGTTTCGTAGATTGATCTTTCCTCCTCTCTTCACACTCTCGAATGGGGAAGGAATCGAAATACATGGGTCCTTCTATAATGTCCCCTTCTCGATATTAATTCTATGAAGACCCTTAGCCCAATTGTAATATCCCCTCGTGGGATATTAATTAAATTTAATTGAACTACTTGCAAATGAAGTAAACTTAGAAGAGAAACCCTTCTAGGTTCACCTCAACTAACCCAGTGTCAGCTTCAATACAACCCAAATGGGGTTGGAGTGAGCGAAGGTAAAGGTTTAGATGGGTTTACTAATCGGAATTAACACTTCTTTAACCAAATAACTTACAGCAATAGTAAAATAAATTAAAAGTGCTAGAAATGACTGTAAACTTCAATAATTAATATCTCCTTCAATATTTATCATTTTTGAATGAAATAAATTGCAGAAGGAAAATAAAATTTTGCACTTTCCAATGAACTAACAATCTGAATTTTCTGATCACAAAAACCCACTCAAAACAGCCCCCGAAACTGCAGTTCAAGTTGTTAGGGTTAGGGAAAATTGTAAAATTGATTCCAGCTCAAATATTCACCTTTCTACACTCAAAATTATCACTTTCAGATCTACATTAATAGATCTGCAACAGCAGATTGAACAAGACTTCAAACCCTTCCAAAATATGATAGAAATTCACATAACCTAGTCGATTTATTTAGCATAAATTATAGCAAGGTTAGCAGCTCCAAATATCATGAAACAAGTGTATTTACAATAGAATAAGCAAGAATAGTTCAGATTTTATCCTTGCAAAAATACCACTAAAAAACACCATAAATCTCCCTCCACAAGTCGATTTGTATCTTGACAAAACTAGCAACAATTTCCAGAATTTATTGATCAAGTAGTGGCCCAAGAACTCTCCAAATAACCTCACAAGCTCTCACAATAATGACGACTTTACTTAGATTGAATAGAAAAGCAAATAACTTATCAACTCAAACTTTCAAAGGCATACACACTTCACTCAAAGGTGGTGTTCAAAAACACCTTTTGTTTTAGATCATTAGTGGGCATACATCCCTTCTTCAAACATGATGATAAGTTTAATAAACTGTCAACATGCGAAAAAGGAGTACCCACATCTTTTATATCTTTTGTCTTGCACATCCTCCAAAGTTCTCTCTCCATCTTTGGCGCCAAAAACTAGAAGGGAATATCATTTTAAAAAGTGCCTAGAAATCACACTCAAAGCAAATATTAAATGCATAGGGAAATTAAATCAAATGGGGCCCATATGAATTGACCCATACCTAGAAGAAATGAAATTTATTTTAAATTCCAAACATTAAATAATTCCCAAAAAAATGCAACTTGCTTAGTCACTTAATTCACCTTTAAAATAAGTAATTATTATCCCAAGGTGAAATCGATTTTTCTCTTTTATTTTTGATTTGCACATAAAAATATATTTTATTTTAAATTTACATGTGCAAATCGATTTTTTTTTTTTTTTTTTAAATTAAAACGGGGGACATTACACCAATTCGCTTTCCGAGGGCTTGAGGGCTGTGAAAAAGGGGAAGGTGGTGAATTTTATTTTAGGTTGCTAAAGTCATTTCTTATGTTTATTTTATAAAACAACTTATAATAATGCCACTTAAAGTGATTAAAGAGGAAAAAGGTAAAATTCGATGAAGAAATAAAATTGGCAAATCATAAAAATTAAATATAAAGTGGAGTGAACTCCTCATAGGGGATAAAATGCAAACATACGACCCAAAAGAAGGGGGCAAACCATATGGGTGCTTTCCTTGGGGTTTGTGACAGACAAAATATAAATAGACGTGTGGGGAGCCATGGGGATCATCTTTTGCCAATCTATTTTCTCTCATTGCATGTTAAGCTATTTGGCTTGCATCAAATCTTCTAAGAACGAAAACCCTTAAGGAGAAGAAGCTTTGGGGACGAAAACCTCCAAGGTTTGAAGGTTGGGGAACAAAAACTCCTCATTTTTGTGAGGTGAATCCACCAGGGGTTCACCATTGTATTACACATTTTAGGCTTTTTCACTCTATCTTAGTTGGGCTTCAATACAAATCTGAATGTGTGAGTTTGCGGGGTTTGGATCAGCCAAACCTTTGTTATTTTCAAGCCATTTTTTCTAAAAGTGACTACCTAGGAGAGTGGTACGACCCCTTTTGGAAGGGTATTTCATTGTTGTACAGTCTGTGGGTGATTGGAGACTCTTTGGCATCACCAAAGGCAATTTTGACATCATTTTCCAGCCCTCTATTGGTACAATTTTAATAATAATCACTGTTGTTATTATCTACACTGTTCCAGCCCTTGATTTATTTTTTGTAAATTCATACAAGCATAGAAAAATTCAGATTTCACTTGTAGGTTGTGTTTAGACCCCAAATCGCCATTTTTGGCCTTGTGGGTATCTTGGAAAGTGATTATTTGCATCAACAAAAGCTATTTTCAGTTTGTTGTTCGTCATTGTTTGTATTAGCAGTTTGACATGATTTTAGAATTCAATTTTTGTGGAGTTTTCAGTTTATATAATTCAGATTTAAAAAGGGGGATATTACATCTTCGTAGTCTAATCCTTCATGCTTTACTCTCTCCTATGGCACAATATTGGGGGCTGATCGCCCCCAATCCTCAACATCTCCAAAGCACATTCCAACTCTCCAAGGCACAGCAGCAATGGGAGCTCTTCCCTTCAAAAAACAATCAGGTGTATTCTTTCCATGTTTTGTATTTCCTTTGCGTACTTTTTGTACCGTTCAAAGTTACAAGACATTATCTATATTTTGAGTTAAAGTTTATTTTTTATCATAGACATTGACTACGCTTTGAGTTGCAAATTTCTTAAATGGAGCATGCCAACACCAACACGTCACAAAGTCCCTTGAGCGAACGCAAAGTGTGTGTACACATTCATGTATGTTTTTCCTTTTAGCATATAATTTTCAACTACACACTTAAAGGGAGCACATATGTAGACACTAAAATCTGGTAACTTGTCCTTGTGCAATGCCAAGTTTGACCTTGTATCCTTGCTAAGACGAATGCTCATATTCGGAATCCAATATCATAATCTCTCTAGCTATTCTACAACTTGTTAATCTCTACAACATGCTCTGTCGACAATTTTGAAAATATTATTCGATCAAAGAAGCACATAACATCTTATATTCAGTGCACAACTTTCAGTTTACGTGTTTCTCTCTCCTGTTCAAAACCATATGGAAGGGTCAGGATGTGGAGTCGGATCCCAGCCTACCTATACAGTCCTACCCCTTCTCAATCACCCACTCTGATTTCGATACTAAATCATTCTTTGGGTCATTTCACCTTCCTAGGATCAACCTTATCATAATATCTCACCTACAAAAGACTGTATAAGCAAGTCATTATCACATTATACCTCACCTAGCACTCTTACAAGCTGTTATTGCAAACATATTCTAAAAGCACTCAAAGGGTTCCTAAATATGCTCAAATCAGTTGCACATCATCTAGGGCGGTCGCTACTACATGTCTGACGCACTCAACCAGGTCAAGGAGTCTAGCTTCACCCATCTACAAGCATGCAAAGATCATAGAGTCATGTCCTAAGCAAGAGCAAAGTAACTCTAAGCATTGCACAAGGGTTTCAATCAACACAAGGGTTAGGTCACATAGCCGAGTCACAACACATCTCACTACTGTCGTGTTGGGTATATTATATACTATACAGTTAGCCCGTTATCTTGGTGTCAAGAGACACAGGGGCACCCCTAAGCGGTTGGTTAGTTTTACACACTTGCACAAGCACCTAGGAGAACTACATAAGGCTTGATTCCACATCAAAGATATGTAAGCAGCACTGGGATTGGTTCAGCAGCTAGGAGTTTGACCGCCCAGGGTGGTCCAACGTCAAACACATACACACACAAATGTTTTTCTCCTTCGGTTTGCAAATGCTTTGATGAAGGTATTTGTAGGTTAGGGTTTCTTCTTTGTTGCAGATCATCCTAAGGTTGTGTAAAGAAGAGCGACACACAGCAAGCACCATTTCCAGACAAGCAAAGGCACCCAAGAAGTTCCAGAGCTCAATTGTCTTCTGGTCCAATACCGTACAATCCTTGTCATGGATCATACAACTCCTACCTAGGCACTACCAATTTTGTACGGTCCTGCACCTGCATATTTGCCAGTTCTTGAATAAACTATGCAGAATCTGGAGTTCCCAATTTCCCTGTTCTAATTCCCTGCACACCCAAATCATTCTAGAATCTTTCTGAATAGCCAAGTCTATCTTTTTTCTTGGGTTTTAAACTAGTTGTTTGTCGTTTATCAATCGTTTAGTTCATTTCAAGTTGGAATGCATTATTCTGGTCTTGAATAATTGATGTTGGAAGTTAATTAGATCATAATAATCTACGTGTTACTAACCCTTACACCCTTCTTAGTTATAACCCATAACACACCTCATAAAAATTAATTAGGGTGTTTATAGTATTGATCCAACAAGTCCCTTGTTTGGGAATCGTCCCTCTTAATCTTCTTGTTAAGCTTTCTTAAACTCAATGTGTATGGCAGATCTTAAGACTTGGTAATCCTTGCTATGTTGTGACACGAGTACAAAAAAACACCCATGTAATGTAATGAATAGAATATTGTACTTTTTGGAACTAGACCAATATCCTATCCTATATCGCCATGCTACTTCCTATGGTTGAATTGTAGCAAGTTAGCAAGACTGTGAATCGCGTGAGAAATGATTATTTGTTGTCTCCCTTGTTTACAATTTTATATATGTGAGATGGGACTTGAATTCTACACATTGAATCCTCCATCCTAGCTTAGCTTGTGTTGGTTGCTGAAAAATGTGCGCCCAAGAGCACTAATTGAGGATTGATGTCTCAACAACAACAATGTTAATGCCTCCAAGGTGTAGGAACTTGGCTCCTTAAGGCAGACCTCTAGAGAAAGTTGACTCTTGTCCCAGCCAAACTAAAGCTATCACTAATTTACTCTAATCTACCACTTGTTGGGGCCAGGGGGAAGAAAATATGGAAAGTAAACATGGTGATACACCAAAGGAGTTAGGGATATCTTTCTCTCATCCTATCTCAGACACAATGTATCAAAATCCTACAAATACCACACACACAAACATCACAAAGAATAAAAGAGAGGCAAGACACATTAACACAACAATAAAGGGAAAAAGTGAGCCACATTAAGAGTTATATTAAAGCTTGAAGTATACACAGTCTGTTACACCCATGAGAAAGGTGTTAATTGCAATACAAGACTCATAAACAAAGATCGATGCACTTGGAAGCCTAGTCCTCAAAAGAGTAGAGTAACTTTGCATTCAGGAGGGAGGAACCCTTTACAATGAGATCACATTGCTATTTATAGAAAAGGAGAAGAGAGAAAGGGGAAGGGGAAGGGGAGGAAGGGAATATCTTGGAATCTTCCTCCTTTCTCACACTGATTTCTTGAAAAATGATGTTGAACTAACAAAATCTACTCCAATAACCTCAAAGCATATTCTGGAATATTAGTCTAGCTAGAAATAAGTAGGCATGATTGAAAAGGGAGTCCCTCTAACTGCCATGATTCGAATCACAACAAGAGAGTGGCAGCTAGCACTTATGATTGCCATTACTCTTAAATCATGGAGGATAATGGTCTGAAACAGATCCCATGTTGAAGCACTCCTCAAGAGCTTTCTAACGAGTTTGATCTTGCTTGATTTGGTGGTCCCAATCAAAAGATATGGCAAAAACATAAGGATCTTGGTCATTATGCACAGGTGATGGCTACGAGGCTGTCAATTTCTAGCAATCAATCATGTCATGTCTCTTCCTCATTAGCCATTGCTTTGACTCATGCCCATCCAAACTATGCAAGCTCTAAAGGTTCCAAGGCTAGATTTTGTGTCATGCGGCAAGCTGTGATTTGTTATGGACTTCAGGCTTTTATCCATTCTCCCCAATTCCTCTCTATATTCCTTCACTTGACCTTTTTGACACCCAAGCCTCCAATATTATGCCACGTGTCGAGCTCTCGTTAGTTACGGGCTCCCCAAATTAGTGTCATGTGGCAAGCCATGATTGGCGATGAGCTCCTTGGATTAGTGCCATGTGGCAGCCCGTGATTTGTTACGGGCACCTGATTCTACTTTTTTCTTAGCCGATTTCTCACACTTTGCCAACCTCCGATCACCTAGGATTGGGCCATGTGTCAGGTTCTGATTTTTTACCGAGCTCTCGAATACCTTAGTCAAATTTTGGTCGAGCAACTCAACCTTTCCCAACATCTGACCTTCCAGGATTGGGCAAAGTGGCACAATCACGGTCCTATTGGCTTCGGGCTCTTCTCCATGCCTTATAGCTGATTTTTCCCAAGTTCGGGGCCGAATACTTGGTCGTTTTTGCACTTTGCAAAATCATTGAGTAAGTAGAGCCTTTACTCGAATATAATATCAAAGCACTTTTGTATTTATACCCCACATAGGCTCTCTTCTCAACAAATGTGGGATAATTCCTCAAGTGTAAAACAAAAAGGCCACAATGTTTGAGCGCAGAAAAATTGAACGTGAATGCAACCCCAAATCAAGTAGCAAATAGGGTTCTCCCAAGGCATCCACTTGACCACAAGGGTAATGCATAGGCTCACAATCCATCCCAAGGCCAACTGTGAACACCATGCAAAGTTGAAACCGCCCCAAAACGACTGTAACTCTATGAAAAGAGTTCAAAAATGCACCATGGCATACTATAAACATTTGCACAGCTTGGGTTCGGCCACCATCGCCATGGAACGAGTCCAAAACATCCCCAAGGCAAAATGTGAGATCATGCAAGCCAAGAAACAATTAAAGCCCGAGTGTGAAGATTTAAATATACCCCAAAGCCAACTACGATGCAAAGTTGGGCTGAATTTCAAACCGTGCAGCGCAAAAAATGGAGGAAGAATGTCAAATTCATAGAACTTGACAAAGAGAAGAAGCTTTTTTGCTCTCCAATCCCTTCTAAACCTCTTGCTTGATGTCAAATCCCTCTACAGACTGTAAAACACCAAAACAGAACCGTGAAAGCATTAAAACAATGTGATAAAACATGGGCGGTCTCATTTGGTTGCTTAAAATGAGCAAGAAGCTCATTTTGGCAACATTTTTGGTGACTCACAGGGATCATTTACCTGCTAAATAAAAAAGTCAATAGCCTTAGCATCTATTGGGCATGGGATTCGCATGGCACACCTGAATTTTCACAAAATGAAGCTTGTTAGCTCCTCAATCTTTCACTTTTGGATCTCTGCTTTGAAAAAATGCAAGTATAACCTCAAAACAACTCGTATGAGAATGGCTCACAAAACTTATGTACAAAACAACAAAGACATACATTTTCCAAGTGAAAAATGCACGGTGTGCAACAACACTTATTTGCAATAGGCAGGGTCTTCGTAGCAACCTCTAACTAGTAAAATAGGGCAAAACAATTATGATTTGCAAATTTAGATCCAAAGATGGCACCCAATGTTTAGAGTTCTAACAAGAAGACGAGGAAACAACAAAACTACAAGGAAAACACAAAATGATGCAGGAGCATCATTGACAATCATTTGGAAGATCAAATTCACAGGTTTCTGAGTTTGAAGGAGTCTATCAGACCAAGAATAAGCCACATATGGCATAGTTAGAGTGCTTTGATGTTGATTTGTGTCTTCGAGAGGTTTTCCCTCCAAAACCTCCAAATTTGAATTTGAGTGATTATTATGAAATTTCCTATGTAAATAAGTCTTAGTGTAAAGTGTAAAAGTGTAATGAGGTGTTAGAGTGTTCTAGAGGATATAGTGCGTGGATGTAGACAATTTCTACCCTATAAGTAGTCTATGGAAGAGTCAAAATAATGTTGTAATCTATGCATCTAATATTGGAGAAACAGTCATCTCCTACACCTCTTGTGAGGATAATTGAGAAAAAATATCAACCATGAGACTAAGTTAGAACATGGATATACATGCCTTTTAAATGTTTTTAATCTTCTATAGATATAAAACTCAGGTATGATGTAGCATGAGAGATTAGAGGAGAATAGTCAAGAATATATAGGAATTCATTTGTTGTTGTCATTTTTTTTTCTCCATGAGAACACTCGATACAGTCAAGAGACTAAATGGAATAGAAGTGCATATATTTGATATGATTTCTATGCTTCCCTAAGTTTTTTTTAGCACCATAAAAGGTCTATGGAGGTGGATAATTTTTTTTTCAATTGATGACTGTTAAAATTGTTGCTCAATTGCTATATGACAAGACTGCCATAGTTTTAGGTAAGAAAACTTGCACATTGTTTGACGTCAAAAGCTTAATTGTTTTGAACACATGGAAGCATCTACAGACTTAGATTCTTAAAGGGAAAACTTGTATCTGGTTGCCCTAAAGCTAATTGAACAGGAGAAGAGAGTGGAGAGGTCTGATATGCAAGGCAATTGAAGATTTTCCCTATCGGGTTTCTTAGAACCATGTTTTGGGGTTTTATCTCTAAAATCTTATATCTCCTCCGCTATTGAATTTCCAAAACCCAAATTCAAGAGGAAGCATCTAAAAGAAGTATACTAAAGGATTCAAGAGGTTTTAGATGGTTTGACACTGGTTGCAGAAATATCTCTTTGACAGTCCAATAAAAACCAGATTGTGCACAGTATGAAGACTTAATTTGCTCAATTTGCTTTGTGAACTGGGAAAAAAAATTTAAGAAAAGGATCAATATAAAACTTTGCAGGCTTTTAATTAACTTTAAAAAGGGGTACTTGAAAATGTAAATTAGAATTCTGAAAGGGTGTAAATTCAAATGAAAACTAGGACATAATTTGGTTCTAATAACAAACCTAATAGGCTTGATAGAGCAGGACAGGTAGAAGTATCAATGAGAGAAACTATGTAAATCGGAATTCAACATATCTTTAATCATATTCAGGATTTCATGAAATAAAAAAATGAATTAAAATATGCATGAAGATCTATATAAATCCTTAAAATAGGAAGATCTTCATTTGACACTTTCTCATGAATTCAAGAAGAATCAAGACCCCTTAAGAGCTTTCATTTGATAATAATCATTGAATTATATCCAATTGAATTGTTGTGAAAGGACAGCGCATCAAATTTTGATATCACAGTCGCTATGATTCTCTAGGAAATTTGATACTTTGTGCTAATATTTGCTCTCTTGTAAAGGTTTCTAGCCCATTGCAAGGATTACAGAGATTGCTGCTAGAATAAGGGGAGTAGGTCAAAGAAGGTAAAGCCTACTCAAACCCTATGTTGATGGAAGAGATAAGGGATGCTCAGGCAAGACTATAGGAGGTTAAATTAACTCAGCAGGAGAGGAGCTCCTATCATGAAACAAGAGATATTAGTGATAGAGAAGAAGAACCTAGATTTGGACCAGTTTAAATATTTGGTGATAGAAGAAGAAACCATCAGAGAAGATAGATTTCCTTCAACCATTGTGAATAGCCACTTCAAAACCAAAAATTGAAATTTCTATGTATGAAGGGAGATTAAATTTTGAAGAGTTGATATATTGGATCAATAACCATGGACAAGTACTTCTCAAGTATGAGAATGTGGATGATGATAAGAAATGTAAAACTTTCAATTCAAGCTTACCAGGACGAATGGTCGCGTATCTCTTTGGTGGATGGATTTGAGGAAGAAAGAGTGAAGAAAGGAAAGATAAGATCAACCGTCAAATGGGATAGGATGGTGGCATCATCTAAAAGGAAAATTCATTCCTAAGGACTATAAGACAAATCCTTTTCAAAACATTGTAGAATCTCAGGCAGAAGGAGATATCAGTAAAGGAGTATATTTAAGGAGCTTCTCCAAGATTAACCATTAGATTAGTCATAGAAGGATGATGTTAAGAAAATTTCCATATATCCTAACTGGATTAAGACTTATTATGCAAGATGAGATTTGATATTTTGATTGACATGTGCAAATCAGTTGAAGAAGCATATTTAATTTCGACTTAAGAGCATTAAGAATTAATGTTTCAAGAAGATACAATCAGAATAGTCAAGGGTCTTTGTAGTTAGAATCTTCAGAGGTAGAGGAGTGCATGTAGATAGAATTCGGATTTTGAATCCATGATAATTAAGAAAACAACAGCTCACAAAATCCTAGATAACAAAACCTTCAAGAGGAAACTACTCATTCAGAGGTAAGAGACCATTTGTTAGAAGTAGAAGCAGTGGATTTATTGGTAGATGTTTCAAATGTGGACAGTTTGGACATAGCTCTTATGAATGTTATAAATCCATATTCAATCCAAGGAAGTCTCATATATCCCAAGCAGATGCTGAAGAAAGTGACTCTCTTGTTCAACTTGTTTATGATTTGATTTGTCCTGAAATTGGTGAATCAGGACTCATGAAAAGGGTGTTGATCAAGTCCATCAAGGAGATCTTGAAGAACCTGCACAAAGAAAGACGTTGTTCAGAGCAACTTGCTAAATCCAAAGGTAAATTTTGCAAGGTAATTATAGATAGTGGAAGTATTGATAACCTACTAAAATGGTGGATGGAAGAGATTAAGAAATATTAATGCATCTTAGTCCTTACAAAGTTTCTTGGTTACAAAAAGGACATCAAATCTTGGTGAGTGAGCATGTAAAGTGGACAGATATGAAGCTATAAAGACCAAAAGTTTTATGTCATATTTTTCTTATGGATTTCCATATAAGATCTCTTGCTCAAGGCCTTCAGTTTGAAAAGAAAATTATTCATATATGGAAGGTGTAATTCACACTCTTTTGAGCTGAAGATGGGATCAATGCCATACACTTTTACCATATAAGAATGAATATACACTGTTAAAGATGGTTTTAAGCTGTTGATTACCAAGGTGATAAGGAGTTATTACACAAAGCAAAGGAGGATGATAGTAAGAGAAAGAATGAAGAAAGGAAAGACCAACATCAGAAATGGAGAAGTTGATAACAGTAAAGATGAGGGACATTCATGCTTAAGGATTCCTTGATTTTTAAAAGATTGCAGAAGGAAGAAAGAGATGTGAGTAAACGAATAGGAGAAGAGTTGTATAAATTGACCATCAAAGGAGTTCATATTTGAGGATGAATGCTGAAGAAATGTTAGATACCTCAATGGATTGAAACTTACTATTCAGGATGAGATTGATGGGAACAAGATCTGGGAAAGAGGCATACGACTCTTTCATCTTATGAGAGCAGAGCAACTAGAAGTTGAGGTTAAGGATTTAGAAGAATCATTTTTTGCATCAAGTAGTGAGAATAATATGAATAAATTCAAGGAAGATTTTGAATGAGATGAAGGTCATAAAAGACACAAATAGATGAAGAAGATAATCAAACAAAGGCTAGGACTGTAACAAGAAAGCCACATCATTCAGAGGACAAGAGACTATTTGAAGAGACTCATAAGACTCATGGTTTTTATATAACTTCAAATGTGTTTGATTATGCATGTGCAGAATTTGTGATCTTAAAAAAAGATATGCTTCATGAGATATTGAAGGAGGAGGATCTAAACTTACTGAAGTTCATAAATTTAAAAGACATGAGAGTTATTGAAACTGGAAAGTATCAAGTGTCATGAAAAAAGATCAAACAAGGAGATCCAAAACCTGCACAAAGAACAAGAATTATGAAGAACAGCTCCAAGACAAAGAAATGTCATGCACATTGAGAGATTATCAAAGTTTTTTATCCTTGATACCTTCTGAAATGGTGGATAAACTAAATTTAGAAAGATTAGTGCATCCTCGTCCTTGTAAAGTTTCTTGGTTACAAAAAGGACATCAAATCTTGGTGAGTGAGCAATGTAAAGTGGATTTTCAGATAGGAAGCTATAGAGATCAAGTTTTATGTGATATTATGCCTATGGATGTCTGTCATATTCTCTTGGGTAGACCTTGGCAATTTGACAAAAAAGTTATTCATGATGGAAGGTGCAATACATACTCTTTTGAGCAAGATGGGAGCAAGCATACACTTTTGCCATTGAAGGATGAATGTGCAACTGTTAAAGATGATTTTAAGTTGCTGAATACAGGTGATAGGGAGTTCTTACACCAATCAAAGAAGGGTGAGGCAAGAGGAAAGAATGAAGGTAGACAACAAAGGAGAAGTTGATAACAGTAAAGATGAGGGACAATCAGCTTATGTTGACCTTAAAAGAAGTGAAAAAAACATTAAGAATGCAAAGATAGAGATGGTGAAGTCCTTGAATGAGGACAAGGAAGAACAAATTGTAAATGGAGTTGATAAGACTGAAGTTCTATTTGAGCAAAGAAAATCAGGATATAGGTAGTTTTGAAAAAGAATACAAGGAGTTGTGGGAACAAGAAGGGCAAAGGAATGACTCTTTCACTTATGAGAGTTTAGAGCAACTAGAGGTTGAGATTAAGAACTTAGAAGAACTGGTTTTTTGCATCAAGTAATGAGGATAAAATGAAGAACTCCAAGGAAGATTCTGAAGAGATGAAGGCCATATAAGATCAAAGAGATGAAGAAGATAATCAGACAAATGAGGACAGTAACAAGAAAGCCACAAGATTATACTTAAAAGAAGACAATGAAAGGGCTCATAAGCCTCATGATTTTTATCTAACTTTTGTGTTTGAATATGCATGTGCAGGATTTGTGAAAGTAGAAAAAATATGCTTCACGAGATCTTGAGGAAGGAGGAGCTAACTTAAGTTCATAAACTTAAAAGACATGGGAAAATATAAATAAGGCAAGTATCAAGTGTCATGAAGAAAGACAAACAAAGAGATGCAATGTTGCAAGAATAACCAAAGAAGGTGAAGAACAGCTTCAAGACAAAGAAATGGCATGATTATTGAGAGATTAAAGTTTGTTATCCTTGATAACCAACCCATGGAATCCAGGAGGAGGTCAATCAATCCAGAGAAAGATAAATGTGGAGGAGAAAGAAGACATTCAAAGCATCTCCAAGTACAAGGACAGTTTTGAAGGCTCCTGAACAAAAATTCATGATTAATTCTTTTGTGCCTTGGTGGTTTGATGTAGGAGTGTCATTGACAGTCATTTGGAAGCTCAAATTCACAGGTTTCAGAGTTTGAAGGAGTCTATCAGACCAAGAATAAGCCACATATGGCATAGTTAGGGTGTTTTGATGTTGATTTGTGTCTTTGGGAGGTTTTCCCTCCAAAACACAATTTCAATTTTAGTATTGTTATGTAATTTCTAGTAAACAAATCAATGTAAATGATACGTGTAGTGAAATGTCATAGGGTTCTAGAGGATGTAGTACGTGGATTAGACAGTTTCTAGTGCATAGGAGCTATGGAAAGTCAATCTAGCTGTTTTCCACGAATAAATAAGGAGAAACAGTCATCTCTTCTCTTCTTGTTAGGAAGTTGAGTGAAAATATCAACTATAGACTAAGTTAGAACATGGATATCCGCCTATTCAAGGTTTATCATCTTTCATAGATGGAAAATAGGTGTGATATAGCATGAAAATAGGTATAACAGTCAAGGATAGGAGGAATACATTTGCTGTTTCATACTGCTTTCTCAATGAGAACACTGTACAGTCAAGAGATTAATGAAAGAAGTGTGTAATTTGATATTTTTCTATGCTTCTCTGAGCTTTGATGGGCTTTGATGGCACCATCTGAAGTCAATGAAGATAAATAAGACTGTTATTTTGATGAATGTTAATATTGTTGCAATTGCTATATGAAACTGCTCTGTTCTAGTTAGAAAACTTGCACTTTTACGTCTAAAGCTTATTGTTGAGAACATATAAAGCATCTACTTATTATTGATAAATAAGAGTCCTACATTTCTTAAAGGGAAAACTTGTATCTGGTTGCCCTAAAGCTAATTGAACAGGAGAAGAGAGTGGAGAGGTCTGATATGCAAGGTTATTGAAGATTTTCCCTATTGGGTTTCTTAAAACCATGTTTTGGGGTTTTATCTCTAAAATCGTTATATCTCCTCCATTATTGAATTTCCAAAACCCAAATTCAAGAGGGAGCATCTACAGGAAGTATACTAAATGATTCAAGAGGTTTTAGACGGTTTGAAACTAGTTGCATAAAGATCTCTATGACAGTCCAATAAAACAGGACTGTGCACAATATAAAGACCTAATTTGCTCAATTTGCTTTGTGAACTGGGCAGAATTTTTAAAGGAACAGTCTATGAAACTTTGTAGGCTTTTAATGTCGGGAAAAGGGTACCTGAAAATACAATTAGATTTCTGAAAGGGTGAAATTAAAGAAAACTAGGACAAAATTTGCCTAATAACAGACCTTACCAGGCCTGACAGGGTAGAGTGGTAGAGAATGAAGAAGAGACTTGTAAATTGAATTCAAACCTGTCTTATCTTTTTCAGGATTTCATGGTTAAAGGATGAATCAAGGGTATCAAGACCTATATAAATCCATCAAAACAGGAAGGTCTCATTTTTTCTCATAATTCAAGAAGAATCTAGATCACTTTCTTGTTTCACTTGACAATATGTATCTGATCGTATGAATTGGAGTGTGTGAATAGGATAGGGCATCACAAAACAAAGGAACATGTGAAAGTTAGGTTAGCGGGAGACAATAGTTACTAAATTATGTACAAAAACACATTCAATTGGCTTAGGGATATTGTTTGAGTAATATCCCATTGACTCGGATGGACAATGGCTCGGCATTAAGTTTTGTCAACTCAAAGGCATTGCTTTCTTTGAGCTTCATATCTAGTATGGGCTGCTCCAAATAGTGTTAAATTTCTTGTGTCTCACAAACTTAGCTCTATCTTGAGGCGGGGTTTGAGCATATAGATCTATTTTCCAAAAAAATTTGGGTAAGTAAAACCAACCATGTGGTTCCATGGATGGGACCTCTTCACAATATGTTCGATGGGTCCTAAACTTTTTTACTGGGTATTTTAAATCTCACTTTCTTTCAAGTATAGATCAATAAAAAGTAAATTTCCCTCCAAAATCATAAAAAAATAGTGGCGGGAATGCATATTATGTGGGAGGTGGACAAAAATAAATAAACTATGGAAGAAACTTCTAGCCCCCACTCCCAAGTGACCTCTTAAACTGAGCTGGCAAATTTCCTATAACTAACTTCTTTTTTCGCATGATTTTTTTTTGCAACAAAATAGGAACATAAGCCCCTCCATAATACTGTTCCATTGTCTTTTTCATGATTTTAATCAAATTCTTGTTTCATTCTGCAAGACCATTGCAATGAGTTACAAATTACATCAAAGGGATATCAATGTTTAGCTATACCATAATGAAAACATGCCAATATTTAAATATCTTTTTTTCCTTTGAGAAGATTTATATTCATTGTGAAATGAGTTGTGTTTCCTATTTTTCTACCTCCTATTCCAAATTTTCACTCCAAAAATGTCTAGTTAAATGTTATCACTTTTCCCATGACAATTCCTCTAATTCTGCAGACATTTTCAAAGTGTGTGTGTGTTTTATGTCTTATACGAAAAAACATGTACTATTTTATGGACTTCAACCCAACTACATCCATGTATATTTCGAATTCCTTCATCTTACATTGATAATCTTACCTTTTGAACAACACATGACCACTACTAGATAAATGTTGGACACATTCTTTTAGCCATATACGTTTATGCGATCTACAATCTTCCAAAAAAGACACCCACACCATCATTTCAATGGTAAATTTTAGAACCTCCACAAAATGGCCAACATAGTCAAGAATGTCAATCATGCATAAATAATGATTCATTGTAGGCATAATACAATAAGAATCACTCGTGAGTGAATTATTTATAGCCCTTATCCACTTGGCCTACGTGGATGCATGAAAATAAAACTCTTAACAAAACTTACAGGATCAGGATTGAATATAGACTGTTGCATTGGATCAAAGAGTTCAAACAAAGCTTACATGAGTCAGGATTCAATTACCATATGTAAATGGATCTAAATAACTTGTTCTCGAAGCTACATTATCTTTGGCATAAGATGGGAGGATGTTGGAAAAGGTCTGTCAAGTTTGATTGTATACCTTACGATTTCATTTGCTTACAAAATTCAGAAGCCATTTTGATGAATCCATTTTGAACTATATGCCAACAATGAGTGCAGTCCGATGAGACAACATTTTGCTGAGTCATTTGATTTGAAAAGCACTCAAATTCCCTTGTCTATGTAAACTATTTTGCTGTATATCCTCACTGATCATTGCATTCCATAATGTATTGACCATATAATTGAGGCATTTTGTCAAACAAATATCATGGCTTCTGTATTGCTGGACAATAGGTGTCTGCACTTCATGTATGTAAGTGCAGTCACAACCAATACATCTAACAAAACATCTATTTCTCAACAAGTTATTCTCTCTTCTGGCTTGTAATCTTTGCCAGACGCTAACAAGACTGGCAATAAAAGTAAACTCAAAGGGTTGGACATCTATTTGTTGTTTTTGCTTATAAATCACCAAGAGTGGCTCAAGGAAGCCCATTTTGTACATATCTAACAATTGATGCATTCTAGTGTTCAATACATTTTGTTGAAGAGCATTTAGTCCATGAGAACTGCATTTTGTCCGAGGAAGTTTGTCTTAACAATTCAATCAACTGTTTCATAATTTTGAACATTTTGCATACATGCTTTATGAGGGCATATTGTCAATACTAACAGAAGGAAATAATCTAGGCCTTTCAAGTACTCTTTGATCTGATCTACCCCTGTTCCAATGTTCCCTTTTCAAGGGCTGACAACTGTTGGAAGTAGGGAACTAGCACAAGATTGCTAAGAGCTATCGAAGCAGATTTCGAAGACCAGCAAACTAAAAATAAACCTGAGCTGTGACACAGCATATCCCTGATGATGTTAGGTCAGCAGGTGCAAAATATGAGCTTCCACATCACTTGATAACTCTATTTAGCTGACTTTGCCAAAGTTGATATATGCCCTATGCCCGGCATCAACCTAGCCAATTGGGCAATACGAAATCTGATCCACCATCTCTACTGCATTTTCTTCTCTAAGCACTCAGCATCCTTCGATCTGTGCCATAAACAGCCTGACATGACTGTCATAGGAACTTCAAACTCCACAAAGCAAGCACGTGGATTCCAATGTTATAAATAGTGACCTATCTGGAATATGAAATGAAAGATCAGATTCATGCCCTAGAAGGCACCAAATAACACTCTAAAGTAAGTCACTCCACAAGGGAGAGGCTCAATAATGCATATTAAAAATCTGATTATGACTTCTTTCCTCTCAAATCTGCAATATGCCTTCAAGCCAAATAAGGAGGATTTTTGTCCCCCTACCAATCACAAGAAGGGTTTCTGCCCTTCTTGGAAGATGCCACACACTTGGATTTTCGCCCAAGAGTGGAAGAACAATGAACAAACAGCCCACAAGTCCAATTTAGATAAAATTCTCCAAAGTAGATGTCTCCGGATGAAGTCTCCATCTCTTTTTATATCTTCATCTTTGGTGCCAAGGCTTAGAAGGACAAGGCCGACCCAGATAAAGTCATTATAATCTTTTAATATGCTTTTTTCAATGCACAAAACCCAGTCTGCCTGCTAAAAGCAAAACACACTAAAAAATAAACATTAAAAATTAGAAAATAAATGCAAAGGAAGCTCAATTCCTTCTCCCAACTCTTCCACTTTGTTGCCATGGAAAAGGGAATGGCAAGAAGTCTAAAATCCAGTCCTTAAGTAGGAAAAAGCGATACTACAATTCCCTAGGGGAGCGACAAGGGTTTAGAGGTGGTTTGGTGCCTTCTAGGGAGCATAATTCATATATTCTTCGATATTCTGATTCTCCATAATTTATAACATTGGAATCCATAATTTAGCTATTTTTGGAGGAGTTTATCTATTGTTTTCAGCCCTTGTTTGTGCTTCCTTGCTGCTGTCACAAATTTAATTACAACAATGTACCATCGCTGGTTTTCCCCATTTCTTTGTTGCAAATTGGATGAATATTGGTTGCCATGATTGAAATAATTATTTAGAAGTAATTTCAAGCTATTGTTCATGGTTTTATGCATAGTAGGAAAACTTGCCAAATCCAAAAACTCGCCAAACCCCCAAAAAAAAACTCAGCAAAAACTCGCCAATACTCGGGAATACTCGGCAACTTAAAAATACTCAAATTTCTTTAAAAAACATAAATTTTAAGCAACACATAGCTACAAAATGTATCAAATGAGCCCATAAAACGTTGGAGAAGTGTTTTCTATTAGATTTGAGTACAAATACAATACAAAATCGCATCATCATGCGAATACGACAACTGGCTAATACTAGTCCCCACACTCGGTTGCTTCTCCACGCTCCTCCTAGAAGGCTGAGAATCTGGCTCGATCATGGAACTAGATGGTGGTGTTGGTGGCTCCTCTGTTGCATGTTGGAGATCACCTCCAAAGATGTCATCCAATCCAACATCTCCTCGGAGTCCTGCTAGTGCTTCTCCCTCCATAGCCTCCCTCTCAAAAGAAGCAATCTCGTCCGCTGTGAATGCAGGGTTTTCTTCTTCTTGCCCAGTCCACTCACTGTATGGATCTATCTCATCCAAATCAATGAGCTCCTCTGATGTGGCCTCAACTTTTTTTGTGCGAAGCCGGAGATTGTATTGCACAAAAACCAAGTCGTTGAGCCTTTTTTGAGTCAACTTGTTGCGCTTCTTCGTGTGATTAGTCCGAGCACGGGAGAATACTCGTCAAGTTTTGGCGAGTACTTGCCGAGTTTTGGAAAGCTATCCAATATTTTTAATTACTAATCTATCTACAGGCGATCAAAGCTCATGATTCTTTCAGAAGATTGCAAGAAGCTGCTTGGTCCAAAAAGGTGCAAAAATGGATTTTATGAAAATAAGAAAAATATTGCCATCACTGCGTAGAGCTCGAGAAAATATGCACTGTTAGAGAAAACGGCACCTGAAACGGAGCCACATAATGAAAGTTATGGCACATGCAAGTTTTTGCTGCTACATCTTCCCGAACCCTTTCCAAAAATGGCAAAAAAAATTCTGTTTGTGTTTTCTTCACCAAAAATCCAAAAAAGGAAAGAAATGTTGTCTTTGGCAAGTTTTTGGCGAGTATTCCAACTATACTCGGCGAGTTTTTTTTTTTGCATTTTTGGCGAGTTTTCCTGCAAGTTACTTGTCTAGCATAATTTTTGGCGAGTTTTTCTAAACTCGCCAAGTTTTGGCGAGTATTCTATCTATGGTTTTATGGTACATTTAAGTCCCTATATAGTTTGTTGGGGTTTTAAGAAATATTACAGCTGTTATAAAAATTAGAATTCACTTCACTTGGGTATGTGTGGTTTCCTCTTTTGCCAGTTTCAGCACTTGAAAGGGACATTACAAACACGTACAAAGAAAGAGAGAAGCAAGTTTGGGGGAACACAAATACAAACTCCTACTACAATAGACAGTCCACGAGAAATGTTTTATGTTACATTCCATTGTGACGGCATAGGATGTTCGAGTTTGACAACCCGTTATAGTCAAAAACATGAGGGGCATCTACCCAATACGAGGAGAAGATACCACATAAAAAAATGGTATTTTTCTGGTGGTTTGTAAATATCAAATTTACAATCAGTCATCTAGGGAAAAATTGTTTTTTCCCTCTAAAATATACATATTATGAAAATCCCTATTGCATAGATTTCCATATCTGAAATCAAAAATTCAAGTATTTAGAGTGTACTTTTTTTCTTGTATTAATTTGAGGGTCATCCTATTTTTTAGGAAATGTTTATGATCTAAGGTATTTGTTTCTAAGAATGAAAATTCCATTAGACAAATAGTTTGGCCTTAACTTTCACACCTGGAAAGTAAAAATCCAGATGCAACTAATGAACAATAATTTGTGGGGAATAGTAAATGGGAATGAGAAAAGACTTATAGGTGCAAATAAATTCCTGGGTTGGCAAAGCAGAGATGATAAAGCCAAAGCTATTATTCTTGCTCTCTCCAATCCTGATTTACATCATGTAGATCTAGAAAAATCATCCAAGGAAATTTGGAATAATTTGAATAAATTGTTTAGAGCAAAAGCAGTTAGTGCAAATTTTTATCTAAAGCTTCAGCTACTCAAATTCAAGTTGGACGATAGAGTCACTATGTCTAGCCACATAAATAATTTGATGTCTCTCATCGAATAGCTAGCAAAAGACAATGCTACAGTAGATGACGAGGATGCCAAAGTTTTTTTGTTAAACAGTCTATCTTCCAAATACAACAATGTCACTTTTACTCTCAATCAAATACAATCTCAAACTCTAGAAGATATGATTTCAGCTCTCTTAGCCGAAGAAAAGAGAACAACTGCACGAGATATAGAAGGTGATGATCAACATGAGAGTGCATTATACTTAAGAAACTATCGTAGAAGATCAAATAAAGACAAAGGAGATATTAAATGTTATTACTACAATAAAAGTGGTCACACAACGTGGAACTATAGCATTCAAGCCAATAATGTTCTCAAGGGAAAGCTCAAAGGCATACCAGATGAAGTTAATACAGTCATTGTTGAAGATCCATTGGATGTTAAAAATAGTGAAGAATTCGCTAAAGAAGAATACGTAATTTAAAGAAGGCCCACACTTTGAAGACATAAAGGGATCTAATGTAGATGAAGCTTAGCATAGATGGTTTCCCAATTGGTTAGGGAGTTTTTTTATCTCAGGAATTATATCTTTACAAGGGTCATAAAACAACTTGATGGAGCATTGTGGATGTAGCTCAACATGGATGACTTTCCAATAATTCGAGAGATTCATAATTTGGGTGTTTGGACAGGTGGGATCTAGGAACTCGGGAATTCAACTCTGGAGCTACACCTTTACAAAAGTTACGAGGCAACTTGATGGAGTTCTACATGATCCAAGAACTGTTTTCAAAGAGAAAGATTCTCAAAAATGTGTGATTCTGTATGGTTTTGTTGTTTTAATTTTCTATCAATGTGTTTGATTTTTCTTTTTGTATTGTAAGCCTTAAGAGGGGGCATTAGAATATAAGGCTTGCCTTTTCCAATTAAGTCACTATTAGCTATTATAATTTTGTAATTACCTCTTGCATGATAAAATGACAAAAAAACAATCTATGATGTGTGGATTCTAGTTTCTCTTCATGCTTTCTTTGCTCACATATTCTGACATGTTCAAGAATGCAAAGACACCTTTCACTCCCATGCCGCAAAACAGAATATTCAAGAATCTAAACAAAATCTCATCTTGAAATATAGGTCAAGCTTGAGACCATATATTCATTCTTATATGGACTTTCTAAGATTTCGTCTTTGAGCAAAAGCCGAGCTAAAGTCTAAACTAGTGGAATCCAAGTCTCAGGACAAGCCGCAACCAAAGAATTCGAAGTTTGGAATGAAGCAGAATCCTAACCAAGGGAATCGCCCTTCATGCCATCCTCAAAAGAAAGCAACGCCCTCGCATGATCAAAATAAACAATCCAAGACTAGCAAATGATGTACAATCCATAGTTCTAGCACCCGCCCAACAGATGAATGTCGCGCTAAGAAAACACTACTTGTGCAACTTGAAGCATCTAAAACTACCATTCCGGCACTGGATAAAGGGAAACAAGTCATGGACTTTGAGCTCAATGCCATGGTCGGTATCGTGAACATTGCCTCTTCATCCAATTCAGATTTGGAGGAAGCAAAACATTTGTTCCATTCTCAGACGTAGGTCAATGTACGAGCAGTACATTTCATAGTTGACAATGGAGATCAGAAGAACCTAATTTCTCCTGAAGCAATTCAAAGATTGAACTTACCACTAACGCCTTACCTACAAGCATACTCAATTGGATGGCTCGACACAGGTTCGGGGAAGCATGTTACTCAACAATGTCATCTACTCATTTACCTATCGGATAGTGTACATATGTTCAAGTAAGCTTGGGCCATTCCGCACAATCCAAAATGCAGCAACTGCAAGCCGGGTAAGTTGTCCCAGCTCATAATTTTTTGAAATCAAAATTTTGTCAAGATGCACATGCCCTGATAGACAGGCATGCGAATGGGGAAAGCACGTGGTTTGTTTGAGAAAATAACTAATTTTTGGTAAGTACAAATTGGATTTGCTGAAAAAGTCTTGAAGATTGTCAAGCAAAGGAAATTAGACACTGAAAAGCCACACTCAATAACTTTTTCCTTTACCCTTTCAGCTTGGGCTATACTTGGAAGATTTGGAACATGAAATTGAGATCCGTGGAAAGAACATTTTCATCAGATGGTGGTGTTGTGACTGCACTGATAGACGTGCATGCAAAGTATGCAATCATATAGAAGGCAATTGATTTGTTTTGACAAATTGGCTCGATGAATTGTGGTCTTATGCGTCACAATCATTTCTAGGTATGCAGACACTGGGCCTCATGAGAAAGCCTTAAAAGATTCTTTTAAAAATTCAATTGGCGGGTGTAAAGCCAAACTATAAACCTTTTTCCACATAATTGCTCCACATGCCATAATGAAATCCTTGGAACGGGGTACAGGGACCAACCAAAATATGCAGACGGTGCAGTTGTTTATACATGAAAAATAGAAGCATACAGAAAACTTAGATTGTGCAACGAAATGACTCACATAACATGGTCTTATGCACGGCAATTACTTCTGGGTATGCACAAAACATGCTTGTTATAGAAACTTTAGAAATCTTCGACGATTACAATTGGCAATTGCAAAGCAAATTTTTGTCATTTTGACAACTGCATACTCCAGCATTACAATAGTGGGAGCTGTGAAAGAGGATAGGGAGATGGATTAAAATATTTGAAAGCAGAAATTTTTCATTTTGACAACCCTGATAGACATTTATCTAAATTGGGAATCACATAAAAGGCACATGATTTCTTTTACAAATTGACTCATACTGCTGGGCGTGCACAAATGGGATTGCTTGACAAATCTTCAAGACTTCTAGCAATGATAATTGGAAGTTGTAAATATAAATTCAACGACATCTGCCTACACCCTTTCAGCTTGTTCCAATTATAGATTTTTTATCGGGAAATCGAGATCTATCTAAATAATTGAAAATTTGAAACCATATTTTTGTCAGTTCTTGTGTTGCAAGTGACATGATGGGCATGGACACAAACTGTCGAAGAATACAGACAACATAAATTGTTTGTCAATATGTTTCAGCCAGTTTTTGGGTTGGCTATGCCAATGTTCTTGTAGCTGCACCCAGTCATTATGTTCTTTTTCTTCCACTTTTTAGTTTATACAGGTGGGGGACCTGGTGTCAACCCCAGTTGATTTAGCAAAAAAAAAAAGACATTTCATAAAAGCCAGCTGTCCGTTAATGTAAGTTCACCCAATAAACAAAGTCAGTGAAAGAGCAATCTCTTAACAAACTCATGGATACTTGTTCAAAAACAAGGTAAAGAGTGAACCATCAGCATCTCTAAATAGATACTAATATATGCATCCATTGTCCTAATAGACATGGCATAAAGATGAATCACTCCATGTCAAATCCGCATGAGCAAAGCCTTCAACTGCACCAATGTGTACACGTATGGAGCTCTTCCTAAACATTATTTGGGCTTGTTATGAGGAATTCTTAGTCCATGTGACAAGTTAAACCTATAAGAATCCTCCTGATTTTGTTTATTGTAGACAACAAGGAGAAGGAGAACATTATTTTTCTAACAATAGATAACAAAGTTAAAGAATTGTTGTTCTGGAAAGAATGACTGTTTACTTCTGATTAAGACTAGGGTTATGAGTTTTTGTCTAATGTCTGCAAATGAACTGAAAGAAAAAAATAAAGGAGAAAAAGATAAGTTGTTTTACAAATACAATCTATATCGAGTGAAAATAGGAAAACAAAAGTAGGACTAACCATGAAAACATTGCCTTGCAGGCCCAGCCATAAGCACAACATCTCCACTTCGAAGGAACATGGCAATTGGGGGATCCTCCCTGGATTCTCCTCCCAAAAGAAAAATTGCCTTGCAGCCTAGACTGTAACAAAAGGAGAAATAGGCTATAAGATAGGAAATATGTTCAAGTCTAATGCTACTATTTATAAAACACCCAGAACAGCAAATGGCAGGGTTGTAAAGATATTATGAACAAAGAAAGAGGTAATATCCTGATGTAGGCATCCAATACCTTATGCTTACAATAGGTTTACTCCAATCAGCTTCCATGTCATCAAGGTGACCTCCCAGCATGTCATCTTTTATAAAAAATTGTTGAAACCTTTAGTCTTTCTTATCTAGAAGATTTACTCATGCCAAAAGAAAATAACAAGAATGCTAAACTTAATCAGAGCAAACTTTGTATAAAACATTATAATTTTCTTATGCCTATTTTAAACTTAACTTTTGTGACCTCTCAAACTAGAACAACGATACTGTGTTTGGATTAATAAATGATACCAGAACTAAAATAGTTGACAATTGCAGCTTCTGCACGGAACTCCCCCTTCTGCATGGCAGGTCTCGCCAGCTCCTTTGCAAGCTGAGAAAGTGTGTGTGGAATTTTAACATATGGAAAGGAAACATCGTAGTTACGCTGCAAAACAAAGTCTTCCAGATTATCCTTCATTTATACAAGAAAACCTTCTTTTCTAAATACATGTATATATCTTAAATAACACACGTATAATACGGTAATGGTTCAGAAAAACATGAAAGCACTTCTCAGTGCTTGGCAAGATTGAAATTGCTAAAACATTAAGGTACATCACTTATAAATAACATGTAATCTATCAGAAAAACAAATGACCTGCAATAATGAAGGAATGAATCTACAAAAATGGAAATAAATCAGACAAATGAAGTCTAATCCTATGAGTAAGAATTGCAACTGATCCCTTGAACAATAAACAAGTATATATGCAGTACGCAAATCAAGAAAGAACCAAAGCTCCAAAAATGATAAGACCTAAATGAACAAGAGTTATGTTCAAAACTTTCCTTTTCATTCCTTTATTTTGAGCACTGAGTCGCATAGAATTCAGCTAGGATGAGCCTACCTGGGAGAAAAGGCCCAGGGGATTAGTGTTGGATATGGCTGGAGAGTGCCCAAAAATCTAGGGGATAGTAATACATGTAGCTAAAAAGAAAGTACAGGTTTACTGGGGTTATGAAAAAGAAAATAGCATTCCAAGATATCATCTGCTAGATATATTTGGATGGTTATGGTATTTACATAGCAACAGATGAGATTAACACCTTAATTAAGCAGCATGATGATTGATTTGGCCCATTTGGGTGATGTCAATGAAGGCGTTAGTTATGTAAATATAATTTCTTTTGAGGACAATATTTTTAAATCTTGAAGGAGCTCGTAGCTCTCTCTGAATGTCTTCAAACAACCTATGCTATTGTTGTGAAGATCGTCTTTTGTATCCTTTACCCTAAGTGTTGGTGTGAGTAAAAATCGACTAGTGATTGCATGAGTTGTCAGATTGAGGAAACCTTGGGCAGTGTGTAAATGCAATGTTAAATATTTCCCTAAGGTGACCATCTAAGTGAAGGCAATGGATTGTTAAATCTTAGTATATTTAAAGGTATTAGTTATTAAGTTGATCGTCAAAATGAAAGTTGATTAAGTTATTATAGAGCAAAGTGATTATTGGGTACAACATACTGTATGTCAATTACTGGTGTCTCATCTGCTTATGTATGGTGTGAATTTATTATCCGATGCTAAAATGGTAGTGCCTAAACTTTTTATGGTATTAGAGCAGGCCAAACCTAACCTATGAATTGAACATGTTTGTGAATATGGGTTGCTCATAATTGTGAGGCAATGAGAAGCCTAGGCATTATCATAGCAAAGCAGAGACATATCAATTGATGCAGACAAGTAGAATCTTCTTTCAGCTGGCCGAAACCTTTTTTTGATTGCCAAAAGAAAATGAGTGACTATTTTAAAAGTTTGCCTGTGTGGGTTATTCTCCTCTAAAACCCAATTCCAATGAATACTTGTTTGCTGGATTTCTTCATTGTATCGTGGATACCAACATCAGAAGTTTCAGGAAATTAAGAATTCTGTTGAGAATTTCGAAATTTCTGTTGTGTTATCCTTCGCAATTTTTTATTTCTTCTCAAGAGCTTTCCCCAAAGTATTTGTTAGCGAAATTTCAATGTTAATGAAAAAGCTTTGAGCAAAACAGGGCTTCTTCTTCTCAAGGCAGCCAAAAATCAGGAATTTTCTTTCTTTCCCACATTTTGCAGAAAATTTTGACAAAAGAACTGCAGATTCGGCCTATATGCGGATCTAATAACCCTTTTAAGGCAGATCCGGAAAATTTTGGATTTCCCTTGAAACCTTTATGATTCAAATACTGAAATTACTTCAAATTCAACTAGCAAACTGAAAATTATCTTCAAACCCTACAGTAATCTGATTTGTTATTTTTTTACGGCATCATGCATGTAAAAACAGCTGGAAATAAACATAGAAACATTCCAAATTATTTTATTCAATAGCCCAAACAAACATAACATGAGAAAACCAGAAAATGTGATTTTTGTATTTTTCAAACCAGTGGGAAATAAAATATGACAGCAGCAAATATACTTCACCAACACGGCTGGAAATAATGATCCAAGCCCAAACACAACCGCTGAAGAATGCAAACAACCCCAAAAATTATGAAGCCAAATACAACTGAAATTTGGGTTGCCGTGCCCTAGAAGCCCACAAACCCCTCCAAGATGCAAGTCGCCACCCTAGGAGAGGGTCTGAAAACTCTTGCCAAAGCTCTAGCAGCCCTTTCACCCCTTGTGCCATTTTCAATGACTAAAGATTTTACCCCTATTTGCCCCAATGGATGATGCAACCTAAATCTTTACAACATGGGAGAGATCACCTTTGAAAGGGTGATCTTCTGCTTGACAGATTGGCAGTTCCATCGTATGAAATTTTGGAGGGTTTGGAGTCCCCAAATTTTGATCACTAGAAAGCGTCCTCAAGTGATGAATGAAAAAAATGGAGGGTTTTCATCCCTCAATGGAGCTGAAAATGGAAGCAAAAATGCTCAATGTTTCCCAGAATGGAGAGAGCTGTAAGATGGAATAAATTTATCTCCCAAATGAACCCCAACATCCTCCTTTTATAACTTCTCTTTCCTCTTTCTTTCAATTTTGGTGGCCGACATATACTTTATTTAAAAATAACTTTTATTTTTAATAATAGTCTAACAAAAGTTGCCATATAATATAAGATAAAGTTACATTGGGGCCGACTTAGTTAAATCATTAACCCATTTAGTTTAAGTATTATAAAAAAACTTTTTTATTTTTAATGTATATTATTATTAAGTTGCCCAAAATTGAATACATTGACTCAAGATAAAAACTCAAATAATATTATCAATCATCTTGTAATCTCTAGCCTTTTAGAAATTAGGAGGAGTAAATTAACAGTCATTTAAATTTGCTTTCACACGTAAGGAAATGAGTCAACTCTCAAATGGGCAACTCATTGTCAATGTCCCTTACTAGCGACATGAAACTAAAAGTACATATTTTTAAATACTCAAAGTCAATTGCACTATATAATTATGTGATATTGTACAATTTTTAAAAGTCCAACTTTTGATGTACAATAGTACTTTTGCACTTAGAAGAACAATAACTCAAATTGAAATAATTAGCAACAAACTTAAATGTCTAAATATTAGGCTGAGCAAAGAAAAAATTTCAATGGAGGCAACACAAACCACAATTAAGGTCAATGAACTCTATTATCTATTTCCAAGGAAGTCTACAACTGTTTGGGCTTTTCTATGACAATTTACTCTTGCAATATTGGTGCTACTCTTTAGTAATATCGCAAAGGGGTCATTTTCAGCAAGATGAAATCTGGAGGTTTATGCATCGTTATAGCCTTGGTTAATGCCCAAGTTCTCTACAGTGAAACGTTGAAATGAGTTTTTATAACCCTGTGGTTTGAACCTTCATTCCACTTAAATGCTGCAAAATGCCTCTTGGAAAGACCGTAGCTTGAAATGAAAAGTGAAATAATGGGTTCTGAGGCCCATGTTTAATCCCCTCCAAATATGTAACAAGGTTATAACTTTAGGATGATCCAAGTGAAGGGTGCCAACAAGGTACTTTAGTGTGCACTAATTCTTCTAGGTGGTGCCCTCCATACAGGGTAAACACCTTTGTTCACAGAAACTAAGAGAGGGAATACAAGTCCACTTGTGTTTTCCATTTTAAAGCCATCTTAATGGAATCACAAGTGTGGGTGACTTCAATCACCAATGAAGTGTGATCCTTTTGGGTTTTGGTCCTGCAATAGAAATTAACCAAGTGAAGAGGGTTTTGTCCTATTTAATTATAAGAAGATAAACATACACTCATGCTCCAACTCCAAAAGTAAATGAATTCCAAATGATGAATGCATTTCTTTGGCTTCATCCATAAGAACCTCACTTATGAACCCTAGCTTCGGTGGTGCCAAAGATCCCACATGCTTAGAGATCACTCTTCGGTGGTGAAAGATCCTTCCCAATGAGACGATAGTTTGCAGCTTTTCCTTCTTACTTAAGAAGACCGATCAGAAAGGGAAAAGAGTTTTCACATTTCTTCCATTGTAGCTCTCAAAGTAAGGACTTACCTTAAAATTAATCAGAAGATTACAGTTCAGATTTGCAAAGCCTATCTATTCTAATTGAATCTACTCAGTTCCACTAATTGAGTACAAGTTTTGGGAATTTTTCAGTTCCAACCCATGGGAATTTTGGAATGCTCCCAATGCTTTTCATCTTGAACAAGCCTTGAAATGGGAATTATCCAGTCAAGTCCCTTCCCAAAATTTGCTTGCCCTCAAAATGTAAGCTCACATTACAAAGTACCATGATGCCCAAGTGATGAAACATGTTGTAATGCTCAGGAGCCTAAATCCCATCGTGTCTGTCAAATGAAAATTCTTGCCAAAACATTCTCCCACACCTGTTGTCCCTCTTCTGATTAATGTTCCTAGGCAGCATGTGAAATTCAAAAACTTCCGTGATGAAGAGATCAGCCATCAACTCAAACTTGTCATCTTCGCTTTTCCAAAAACAACATTAGTGATTTTATTCTTTGCATGTTCAGTTGTGCTTAAAGCCCTCCAATCTGTTGTAATTTTAGTTTTAGAGCAAAGAATTGATGAATAATCAATAGCTTGACAAGCTAACACAATATCCATTAAGGCATCCTTACTCTTCATTCCAACATTTTCAACCATGGTGGGAGAACATCCTATATTCACCAATATGAATGCAACTGAAATAATGTGGTGGCTACTAATGATGACAGCAGCATAAATGGTGGCAATTTGGCGGATAGCTACCTTGGTGGTTGTCATGAAAAATGCCTTCAACTGAAACTTCTTTCCAACCTTTTCCATCGAGGATTTTTCCAAACTTTCACTAAAGTTGTTATTTTCTTGCAAGTTATGAACAATTCATAGGTAACGTAGGTGTTGGAAACAGCCATACAAGTACTGTAAATACCATACTAGCCATCACCAATCGGATAGAACTCCTCATGTTTGAAGGAATTTGTAAACTTGTTTGTATGCAAGCAAAGGGAGTAATCAAGTGGCTGGTGAAAGATTGATGGCAACAACATACCTGGAATCAACCTCATTGATTGTCCAAAATGTATAAGCAACCTTTTACCTTTGTTGTCATATCAACTTCTTCCCCATGTTCATCTTGGGCTTGTAAAAACATTCCTTTGACCCCTTCATCTTCAGCTGTAATCTCATATTCTTCATCATTTACTTCAGCTGATAACAAACTCAATTGCTCCTCCTCATCTTCCTCATTCCTCATATTCTCTACCCATTCTACTAAGGGGAGTTGTGATGCATATACTCCTTTATCTGCCGCTATCCCATTGAGAAGGTATCATTTTTTTTGTCAAACTCTTTCACTTGTTGTTATGCTATCATTTTGTTTCAGCTTGTTGTCTTGCTTCTCATATTTGTGAATATGTTGGACTGAATCACACTTATGTCTTTTCTTCTCGTTCTTCTCCATTCCTAGATCTATACATAGAGCAAACACATTAAAGAAAACAAGAGCTCTCAACATCACTTCTTCATGTCTCATAGACATGTTAACTAGCTCTCTTCCATTGCTTGAGATTCTCACTCATGAAATCATGTTGACCTAAGCACCCTTTTAGCCTTGCATTTCGTTCTTTTCAAAAGTAGAATGATGGTGCGTTTTGTGATCCATGTTTTGAAAATGGCAGTTGTTTCAACATTGCTAGTAAGGTATCCCCGGAGAGTCATAAAAACCAAATTCCACCAAGTGATTCCACACTGCTTTTAAAACTCACTCATATCCCTGTCGCCAGGGGTTGGATCTGTCTGTAAACAAGAGAAATTTTATGGTATTTACTTACTGTAAATATTATAAAGTTCTTTTAAAAAATTCAGCAATTGAGCAATAAAATTGGAGGATTGGAATCAACCATATACTAACTAAAAGCACTTCAACAACCATCATTATTACCACTGAAACATTCACTCAAGTGTATGGCTGCATACAAACTTTTTTGCAGGATCAACTAACGTGGATGACAATATTTTTTCGACCCAGAATTGCCTGTAGCTTCTTTTGTTTTGTTTTATTTCTTTTTGTCTGTGTCCTTGGTTTGTTTTCAATGGTCGGCAAATCGTATGTAGCCTATTCATTCTTCCATGCCAGATCATGTTAAATCCTTAGGCCTAGGGTTTTGAAAAACTTCTATTCTGATTGCCACCTTTCTACAACAAGCATCTTGTTGCCTCGGTAATGGTGACTATCTCCACGACCTTGTCTTCAAATGTAGGGTTTGGTCCCAAGGAGTGACCCTTCTTGTATCTCCAAAGATCACCTAGATCCCGTACTTTAATGTACAAACAATTTTGAACTTGTACGAAAGGACCTATATGCTCTTTTGGTGTCACCCAGATTTCACCCTAAAATCTGCGACTACCCTATCTGAAAAATTTTCGTACTTTTAAAATAATGGGTCGTTTTGTGTTTTTATTGCCTGAAAGTTCTTGTATTGCGTCAAGATAATCCCAAAGAGCCATATTAGCCTTTTTCGCCAAATACCCAGATGCCCAAAGTTGTTATATTCTGTCGTCGGGATTTGTCTGCAGGAAATTTGTATTTAATTATTTTGAGCCCCGTATGAGGCTATTTGCGCTCCGTTTTAACTCTGTTATGATCGAATATGTCATTACTCTTATGTACCAGAAGGGTTTTAACTTGGAATAAGTTTTGGGCTTTATTTGTGACTTTTGGCAATTTTTCGTGTTTTTGTGTTGTCCCGTTTCGTTTTCTGTGAAATTTCTCTAGAACAATTCCTTTGCCGGGTAAGCCCGATTTTTGGCCTGGAGCAGCTGGAAAACATATACGCACATTATGCCCGGAGGAAGTCGCCATCGGAGGTCTGGATCACCGGGAAAAAGCGAAGTCGTGCACGGAAAAGCCCCTGCGGGGATGGGCGCATTTTTGGAAAACAAAGGATTTAAGCTGCAATGGGAAAAATAGAAGCCGCAGGCAGGGTGGGAATTTTATACCTGCCTAGCAGGGTACTTTTTCCCGTGTTATAAAATTCACTTAAGCTGCAGTGGGAAAGTTAGAGGCCGCAAGCAGGCGGGAATTTATTACCTGCCTTGCAGGGTGAAAATTCCCATGATAAAATAAAAGGAAAGTGACTTAAGTGAAATCATGGGATTTTAGTGCCTGCCTTGCAGGGTAAATAATCCCATTGTCAAAGTCAAATCACTTAAGTGGATCATGGGATTTTGGTGCCTGCCTTGCAGGGTAAAGAATCCCATTGTGGAAAAATTCCTAAAAATAGAATTATATGTGCAAAAAAGTGCGCCCCCTTTGGTGAGATGATGGCAGCCTTTAAGTGATTATTTTAATTAATCTATTCTTTCAAAAAGTGCGCCCAAGCTTGGAGGAAGTCAACAAGTCAAAGAGGGAATAAAAGAAAGGAATTAAATGCATTAAATTTAATTTATTTAGTGGCTGCCCCCTTCCTCTCAAAAAGTGCGCCCCATTTGGGAGTTATTTAATGTTTTTAAAGGCATTAAAACATTAAATTAATTTCTATTTTCAGTGGCTATGGTCAAAGCACACTGTGAAGCTTAAGTGAAGTGATGTGTGAAGGATTAAATTGGATTAATTTAATTTATTGGATGGCTGTCCTTAAACATGCTATTTTTAAAAGAGAAAAGCATGATTTTTAATTAATTAATTGCCTTTAATTGTTAGGGCAATTATTAATTATAGAATTGTGAAGGTTATATAAGCATGGGCAGCCATATGGGTGAATTATTCAAATCACAGGTAAAGAATTGCAGCCAAGTGGAAAAGTGCGCCCCCATTAGAAGAAGGATTTTGCTCAGACAAGGTGACAACAAGGCTAAAAGCTTCCAGATTTGGCGCATGCTTTGAAGGAGGTTGATCTTTGTCTGCATAATTGTTTGCATAGGTGTTACAGGTGCTCAGGTGTTGTTGAAAGGATTCATGCTCTCTTTATGTGCAAATTAAACACCAATTTTTGGGGCAGCGGGCTTGAAAAGTGCAGATTTTTACAATTAAAATTCACTATTCATTCTCCGGTGGCCATTTTTGTCTGAATAAATTGCAGGAATTCAATACAGGTGCTTTACAAAGGAAAAGGAGCTTTTATCAATGTCCAATACATTGCATATATCCTCCGAATCTGAAGAATTGTCCAGATCTGCACCAATTTTGAAGAAATCCGGCCAAGTAAGAAGAAAAAGAATTATTCAGACGAAGATAGACAAAGCCATGGCGAAGGGAGATGAAAAAGAAAGCACGATGGAGTCATGCATTGCTTCCAAACTTGCAGACATAGGAGACACAGATCTAGGCCCGGAACCTCTTGCCGATTTGATTGATAGATCCAGAGCGGGAAAGACTTCACTCATGCGTGCGGTTAAAAGCAGTGGAATTATCCGAGCTGCAGCTTTTCCATGTACAGCCCAATTGCCAGAGTTCGTGATGGAGTGTGCTAGATCTTATCATCCTTCATCCAGATCAGTGCGTGATGCTTCGGGAAAGACAATAATTCGTTTGGACGCAGAGTTCATCAATTATTGTTTGAAGATTCCAGTGCGAAAGGTGGTGACTTCTATTAGCATTCAGGATGCTGACAGTAGATGGGAGAAGCATAGAGCTGATTGCGTGAGCATAATGAATAGTCGATACATGAAGAAGCCTAGATCTCCTTCAAAGTTCCCGAGAACTCTTCCACGGTCCAATTTGGTGCAGGAGGTAGATGATGTCGTCAAATTGCTATGCAGGATGAATGGCGAAGCGAATGCTTACACTTTCCGTACATGGATGTACGCTTTCATCAGGACCATTGAAATCAACAAGGTTGATTCTATAATCAATTGGTCGGAAATTATTAGCAACAACATCGGTGAGCAACTCCGAAATGTGAAGCGTACTTTCAGCTTCAAAATGACTTCATACTTGGTGTATGTTGCAGCTTCACAAGGCGTCTTTTCCAAGCTGGATAGATGTGGTGTTCTTTCCAAGGACCCCATTTTCGAGTGCTACCCGCAGCTTACTGCACCTGCATGCGAGAAAGACTTCAAAGTGATCAACGATGACTTCTTCTACGATTTCATCTGCAGGCTAGACAAAGACTTGAAGGCCAACAGGGTAAGCAAGGAAGCGTGGGAAGCTGTGTCCAAGATTGGCAGTCTATTCATTCAATTTGCAGATTTCACATACCTCAGGGTTACGGGCTTTTCTGGAGAACCAATAAAGATGCCCAGGTATCCGAATGATAGATTGATCGCCATGGAGCTGAGCAGGCAACTTGTGGAGTTACACGACCTTCAGTCAAAGCGGCACAAGTCTACGGGCTTCTTCCCAATCACTGTGGGATATTACAGCTGCATTAGCATTCATAGAGCTCGGGGGATGGAAGCGCAAATGTTATCCGAGTATGAGCAAGAGTTCTTCCCTGCACGGCTGAACTTCGATCCATTTGGAGTAGCCAGGAAGACAATCTCCCAGGAGTACGCACATGTGCCTTCATTAGAAGATTTCTGGATGAAGTGCAAAAGTGAGTACGAGGTTAGAAAGAGAGATTTCAACAGGCTATCAGCAAAGCAAGTGTTCGACTTTGGACTAGCGCGGATACCTGCGGATCTTAAAGATGATGGGAATGTGGTACTTGACACTTACCATCAAATGGGAGGAGATAAAGCCATACTGCAGAATAACATAGGAGGCTGCAACACAATTGAAGAAAGGTCGGGAGCTGTGTTGGTGAATACTTCAAACTGGTTGCTGACGAAGGGATATTGCCTTGATGAAGCATTGATGAATCAAGTCACGGGCAACTTCGGCGCAGGAGATTCCCTCAAGCGAAAGCACGGAGGAGAAAGCAGCAGGAAAGTCGAGAAGTTGAAAGTGCATAGAAGATCTCAATCCAAGGAGAGGATCACTTCTACGACCATGACTTTAACTCCGGTTTCTCCAGTACCCAATACTTCACCAACTATTGCACCGCAGCAGCAGGATGCTTCCATGCCTCCACTGAATCCAGCGACATTCATCTTCTCCCCTCAGCCACTTCGTTCAGCACCTGTTCCAGAGGATACGTTGAAGCTGCAGATGGCGGAATTCGAAAGGGCTTTGTCCTTGGATGACTCAGAAGATGGTAGCCATAACACTATGGCACTTTCTGACAGAGAGGATGCAGAGCGGAAGATGGTAGTACACTTAGCGACTTCTCATTTTTCGAGAAGTAACTTCTCGGAATGGTTGGCTTCGCAGTTGGTTCCAGAAGCGAGAATGGAGATGAACTTAGAGGAGCACGACTTGCAGCTACTCCAGAATCTGGGCGGAAGAGACAGAAGGCCTAAAGTTGCCAAAGCAACTTCTAGGTTGATCATCGAGGATTCGGGAGAGAAGTTTGCTGAGATATCAATTCCGGCAGAAGGAAAGATAGAGGAGGAGCTCACGGCGGAAGATGTGACAGTGACCAAAGTACCCCTCGGTCAAGCCACCACTGAAGGATTGAAGCAGGACACGTAGACATTGATGGATGCTTTATTCCTTAGGCTTGACAGTGAAAAGGCGGAGAAAGAAGAGCTGCAGAAGCAAGTATCTCAATTATGTGAGATCATAGCCAAGGTTGCTAAACCTTCCATTCAGCCCATTTCAGAGCAGGTGAGTGATCATCTTATGCAGGAAATGGAGGACGCAAGCAATCAAGTAAAGGCTATTGACGAATGGAAGGATTTGATTATTCGTCAAGCTTCTGTACAACTTGGGGAAGTGCCAGCCCGCCTAAAGGTTATGAACGATGCAGCAAATCAACTAAAGCAACTGATGGCAAACATAGAAGGCATGAATACAGTTGCAGAGAGTAACCTGAGTATTTTGGCCGAGATCAACAAGCTGCCGGGAGATGTATTGATTGCGGAACAGATTGTACCGGACGGATCAGTCGAGAAGGGGAAGCAGCTAGAGTTTGCAGTATCTTTCCGTTTGGAAATCTGCAGAGTTTTGCTGAAGAGGATGCAGGCACTTGAGAGTAGGACATCAGATTTACCAGACAGTGTCATTTCTTTCACTGAGGAAAGAGTGGACGGAGGTGTTACTTCATACGTGCGGATCGCCTCAACTAAGGTGCCTAATTCCCTGGAAGGTTCTCTTCTAATGGTACAAAAGAGAATTGATAAAGCTACCAAGCCTTTTACGATGAATTCTATCAGTAGACTGGTGGCGCTGCAGGCGGACATTGCAAGGTTTGGGCCGAGCTTGGAAGATGTGGAATCGTGCATCAAAGTGTTGAATGAAGGGTTGCTGCAATTCAGGACAGAGAAAGAAGCAGTGGCTAAAACAGATGGAAGGATGCTGAATTACATGTTCGACAAGTATATCCGATATCAGAACAAGAAGAAGACATAAATGTTACAGCTGGCATGACTTCTTCTATTTCTTTCTTCTTCTATTTTCTATGTTCCCGGATGAAATTGTAAAACTTCTAAGTTATTGGTTTTGCAACCATTACTTAAAGTCATGTGGAACCATTCTATTAGTTAAGTGATACATGTGTCACTTAAGGAGAAGATAGTTGAGGATGATTGTCAAATGTCATCTTTACTTGTTGTTTATGTTTCAGTTCAGTTTGAGTTTTCCGTTTGTACTTTCCCTCCTACATTCTATAAGTAGGAGAAGAACCTCGAGGTTAATGATCGATCAGAATTTGTAAGCAGCAATCCTGTGTTCTAGACTTTGTGCTGAACCCTTGAGAGCAACTTGGAGCAAAGGAATACAAAGGAGCAGGTTTCCGGAGAACTTTGTGTCACGGTGTACTGTGTTTCTTGCTTTTAAATCTTAGATCTCTTAAGTAAACTTTGTGTTATTATAGATCTGGATCTAGAGCTGCCTTTGTTTTATAATTCTGTGTGTTCATATCTATTAAGTTTCTTCTATGTGCATGCAATTAGCTCTGCTATCTACTAATTGGGATGCACATCTTCCCCATTTCTTCTCTGTATTTCCTTTACTTCCTTCTTCTATAACTTTCCTTTCTTAAACAGCTGCTTACTTGCTGCAGAACTTCTTAGTTATGGTTCATGAACTAAGTGGTTAAAGTAAAACCCCTGATAGATAATAACACGTTTTTATTGACAAATCTGACACGGGAGCCTCACTGGTTAAATGAGGGAGATTTATCTCATGACTGCCTAGGTTTGATGCTATGCAGAAAATCTAGCCAACATCTTTGTTACTCCATGTGTCCATTTTATCACCATTTCTAGCATACGGCCCATGATGACAAGCTTCATGCAATGACATAGTAGGAAGCAAGGAATCTAAACCACCTTCCTATCTTTGGTTGTCCTCAGAGTGTTCACCTTCCTTTGCCGAATTGTCATGTGTTGATATATTCTCAACATCCCTAACCTTGTAACTCAAAATTTATGGGTTAGAATCAACATTCTCCTTCACCTTGAACTCTTCACATTCAACAAGTGAATCTTGTTGACACATGCAAACATTAGAAGTCAATAAAACATCTTCATGATTCTCGCTAAAGTGATGAACACAATCAATTTGCTTCCAATAGGTGGTTTAGAAAATTCCAACAAACTAAAAAATCGCCATTGGCAACTGGTAAAGACCTTTTCTCCTGTGTATGCCCCTCAACATGGTCTTCTTGGAACTCCGCCTCAAAACCTTCTTGCAGATCTGATTTTTCTTTCTTCAATTCATGCCCCGAGATTTCTTCCTCTCTCCTCATCACTAAGGGAGAAATCTTTAAATCACCCTCAAAAGGTAATGACTTAGACTTTGTAATGTTAGAAAGACTAACCGGTGCTAGAGATCTAGGATCAGACCTTGATCTACCTTTTCTCACTCCTATGAACTCCGCAAGTGAAATGGCATCACGAGTCTCATTCAAAAGAGCCCTATACTCCTCATAGCTGGCCGCAACATTGTGACCCTCTGAATGTCATGTTTCGACCTCTAGAATGACCTCTTCTCTTGGGAGGAAAGTAGACTGAACAGGCCTAGCAGCAAATCCAAATTTTGAACCTTGGGGTTGCCTCATATTGTGAACCCCTGACAAACTACCCTCACCATTGGGATGTTTTGGTCTATGAAGATTTTGCATGGTTAGGGCTAGCAAATCCATAGCATCCGCCACCCTCTCTTGCCCTTTGATAATTCTATCAAACTTGGCCTCTTCAAAACCTTTGTTGGCATGTTAGGCTCTTCAAGTGGATGATCTAAATTCTTCTTTACTTTCCTTTGATAGCAAATGTATTATTGGTTACCTTCTTGCATGAATACCCTTCAAGATGGGAAGATCTTTGCTCTGATACCAAAGTATATCCCTTTTCAGGCAAATGTGGAAAATTTTGGATTTCCCTTGAAACCCTTATGATTCAAATATTGAAATTACTTCAAATTCAACTAGCAAACTGAAAATTATCTTCAAACCCTAACAACAATCTGATTTTTTATTTTTTTATGGCATCATGCATACAAAACAGCTGGAAATAAATATAGAAACCCTCCAAATTATTTTATTCAAGAGCCGGAACAAACATAAAACAAGAGAAAACCAGAAAACATGATTTTTGTATTTTTCAGACCCGCTGGAATTAAAACATAACAGCAGCAAATATACTTCACCAACACGGATGGAAATAATGATTCCCAATCCAAACACAACCACGAAAGAGTGCAAACAACTCCAAAAATTATGAAGAATCCAGATATAACTCAAGATTTGGGTTGTCGTACCCTATAAGCCCACAAACTCCTCCAAGATGCAAGTCGCCACCATAAGAGAGGGTTTGAAAACTTTTGCCAAAGCTCTAGCAACCCTTCTACCCCTTGCGCTAGCCAACAATGGATTTTTTACCCCTTTTTGTCAGCCAATGATGATGCCTTAGCCCTTTTTCCGGTTTGTTCTTATGCCCAAATGTGACTTCTAAATGAAGCCACCAACATAAATTGAGGGTTTTCGTCCCCAAATTTTGATCACAATGAGGGTTTTCATCCTCAATAGCTAAAAGTAGAAGCACAAATGCTCAACTCCTAGAATCAAGATGATAGATCTCCAAATGAACCCCTTCTTCCTCCTTTTATAACTTCTCTTTCCTCTTTCTTTCAACTTTGGTGGTCGAGTTACTTTATTTAGAAGTCACTTTTATTTTTAATAATAAACACAAGTTGCCTTATAACATGAAGTTACATTTGTCCAACTTAGTTAAATCATTAATTTTACTTTTAAGTATTTAAAAGTACTTTTTAATTTTAATAATATTATTATTAAGTTGTCCCAAAATGAAGAATTGGTTAGGCCCAACTTAAAATATTATTAATCATCTTTAATTTAGAAAAGGGGACATTACAGCGAAGATAGGTATCTAGTGATGTAGTTGGTAAGCGAAAGAGGTCCTATATTAGCCAAGATGCAGGGATTTTCTTTTTTGCAAATTTTAAAAATAAATTGCGTGAATGATGGTAGATCGAGCTTATCTAGAAAAAGGGTACTTGAACATATGATTCATTTTAACTTTGAAGAGATCGAAAAAACCTATCAAGAAGTGCTTCATGTCTTTTTTTTAGAATTTAATTTGGGTGTATCATTAATATTTGGCATCAGTTTGAATTTTATTGGAAAACTTTCATGCAAGGAATTTGTTTGCACACTTTGGCTTTGAGTTTGTTGCCAAATAACACCACTTTTTTAATCTTACAATCATGGACTTCGATCAACCTAAACATATGTTTGCAGGCCCTAATAAGAATTTCTAGAGGCAAAAAATGGAGGAATCTTGAAGGAGATATGCCATGTGGGGTTTTACAATGATGATGAGAAGGAACCTATCAATACATGGGAAAGCAAAGAGTGGATTAGCAGGATGAATCTAGATCTTGGACATATGCCTTCATGTCTCTAAATTGTTTGCCACATTGATAACATTGAACTTCCAAGGGTTGCGTTGGAAAATTTCAAGGCAAGTAAGGTCAATCAACCAAGGAATCAAGATAAGGAGGTTGTGTTATTACATTGGACAGTGTCGAAACTTCTAAAACAAATGTAATGTCCCTTTTTCCCACTTAAGGACCTGAATTTGAACTTTTTGCCATCCCCTTTTCCATGGCAACGAAGTAGAAGAGTTGGGAAAAGTGATTGAGCTCCCTTTGCATTCTTTTTCTAATTATTAATGTTTCTTTTTTAATGTTTTTTGTTTATAGCAGGTCGGTTGCGTTTGGTGCATTGAAAAAGCATATTAAAAGATTAAAAAGAACATTTATATGGGTCGTCCTTATCCTTTTGGGGCTTTCGTGCACTAAAGATGAAGGATTTAAAGGAAGATGTTAGAAAGCTTCATTTGCACACATTTATCTATTGGTGCATTTTCTCTATTTAGACTTGTGGGATGTTTGCTCATTGTTCTTCCACTCTTGGGTGAAAATCCAAGTGTGTGGCCTCTTCCAAGAAGGATGAAAAACCCTTCTTGTGGTTTGTAGGGGGACGGAAACCCTCCTTTCTTGTTTGGCTTGAAGGATATATTGCATGATTTGAGAGGAAAGAAGGCATAATCAGAATTTTTTATATGCATTGATTGAGCCTCTCCCTAGGTGGAGCGACTTGCATTAGTGTAGGAATTTGGTGCCATCTAGGGCATGCCTATCAGATTTGATATTTCATTTCATATTCAGCTTCCTGTATCTATTTATAAGGCTCAAAATCTAATATTTCATATGTGGAGTTTGGGGTTTCTAAACCCTTATTTCATAATTTTTATTGCAGCTGTACTTTGCTGGTTTTTAATTAATTTCCAGCAGTGTTTTGGATTAGATTTTACATTGATTATTGGTTTGGTGGATGCCTACAATACTTATATCTATTGTGGAAAAGTTGTTTGAAGTCTTTCAAGGTTTTTGCATGCATTTTTGTACAGCTGTCCTAAAAATCTTATCGTTGTTCAAATCTGGGTTTTATTTTTCAGTTTGCTGGTTTATAAATTAGATTTGATAATCTTGGGGTTTGCACTAATTTCTTACTTTTTAGTTTCTGTCCTTGAAAGAGATATTACAGTGGTATTAGAGCTCTGAATCTTCAAAGGCCTAGGGTTTCTTGTGGAAAGAAATCATGGATAGATTGATGAAGGTGCTTTTCCGGATGACTAGCGGATTACTTTTAGAATCGTCTGGAATTTTCATAACAACGGTCACTAAACCTACAAAGGTGTGATGGACGTTCAGACCTTGGTAAGAGCTATGAAGACATTTCAAAGGTCACACAAGGTGGCAACTAAGGTATGAGGGGTAGTGCAAACCCTTGCGGAGGATATTCGTGATGCCCTATCATTTTCCGAGTTTGTAGAATGAAGAAAAGATAGAGTGGGCATTGGAACTTGGTCCAAGCCCCGAGCCATGCACAAGGGTCATGGAAAAAACATCCCAACCCTAAAGGAAAGAAGCCCCATCTTGTGGGCAAAGCAAGAGAAAATATGGAGCTTGTTGGAAAGGGAACCAAATCCCCAAGTTTCCTAGGAGAGGAAAGGCATGCTTATTTTCCTAAGGCTGAGGAAAAAGATGGAGATCCATGAGCATACAACACAAGATCTGCACCTTGGAGGAAAGGGAGCCTTTTGAAGAATGAAGCTAATATTGGCCCTTACTTCCATTATTGTTCCGCAAAAAGTCAACATGTTGAGGTAATTGTTGATCATTGTTTGATTAATACTGCTAATATTTCAGCGTGTGTGGACTCCAGGATTGGAAAGGAGGATGGTGAACAAGTGGGAAAAGAAAATGGAAGCTGATTGGAAACCATTTTTCCAAGAGACGTGACAACAATCAGCTTGTTGGTTTGTTTAGAACAACAATCAATAAGGAGCTCAAGGATAAACATTGGGTGCATGAGCCTAGAGAGGAAGGGGAGATCATGAAGCACACGTTGGAAGGTATAAACCCTTTGATCTTTCATGATGATTCTATGATTTCTAATGAGGGCATGTTACAGGAAGAAAAAGAAGAAAAATCCGATTTGCAAGCTGGCAAAGAGAGGTTGAAGGGTGAAGCACAATTGTCGAAGGACGACCGGAGGTATGAACATGATTCAGATTTGTTACTTCCTACCATACTATTTCAGATTTATGGTAATGAGAAAATTGTTGAAAGGAATGACCTTGCGGAAAATGTGATGCTCCGAATCACATCAAGACAAATAGGAAGCCTTCATGATGATACAGGTGATGGCACATCATATTTGCATAGTGTCCATGGACCAAGACTTTTGAGTGACCATGTTGGGGGTCATGTGGATGAAGAAGGTCTACTTTTCCGGATGACTACAATCACTTTAGGTCGCTGGAATTTTAGAACAGCAGTCACTAAAAAGCAAAGGGATGATGGATTAGCCCTTGGTAAGAGCTATGAAGACATTTCAAACACACATGAACAAGGGATGAAGGTAGTGCACCCTTGAAAGCAACTTCCAAGTCATGCATGTATCAAAACAAAGGTCACTTTAGGCTCAAGAGTATGAAATTCGATTGATAGGAGATTTTCAGTCCAAGGCCAGCAGTATGCATATTAAGGTGACTACTTCCTCTTTCCATTTGGTTTATAATCCATCTTATATGCTTGTGTTTGAGGGAAGAAACAGGGGTCACAATGATATTTGTATTAATGGTACCTCAAAAAGGCTTTTATGGTCAAGGAGATGGAAGGAAACTCCCCATAAAGGATAAAATGAAGTGCCTAGTCTGTTCCTAACAGCAGTCAAAAGGAGGTTGTTTGATGGAAATCACAGCCCAAACAAGAAGCCAAAGGTTACCCAAGACAAGCACCAACAACTTGGGAACAAATGCAAGAAAGAAAAGACCCCATCCGGCAAGGAAATCATACCAAGAGAGAGTGTTGATTTAAACTCAGAAATTCTGAGTCCTAAGAATGTCATGGGCAGCCCAGGTATGGATATATTTCAGTTTTTGCCAATATATCATTTCAGATTTGTTATCATGGATAGATGACTAGGAGTACTCAAGTCTCGTTTGGGTTGTATCCTCCTATGCCACCGCTGATTGAATACCTTCATGTACGTCATACTTCATGGGGTGATGAGGTAAGAAGTACTTTTTGTAGTAAAGAACATATAGATGCTTGGGCTCAATTTCTAAGGTGTTTCCGCAAGTGGCATATAGGTGCTATGATGAGTCCTTCAAAGGGAGGAATATATGATTTTAAAATCATTATGGAAGGGAACTTCATCATGCGGTGTTTGGGTCATAATGATGGTTCTAACTTTTCATTTCTTATATGGTTAACCCTTGGACCCATAAAAGTGGAAGAGTTAGAAGGAATGGGCAGTAGTATGCATCAAATTATCAAAGAAGAATTGGCAAGAAGGATGGGGCCAAGTAAGGCTGGTTTCAAAGGCCTCATGATCACCAAAACTTATGAAACATATCTTCTTTGCACACGGAAGATACCTCAGCCCGCTGTCCCCATAAAAAGGTATGAGTTTTGCATTGAATTCTTTGTTCTACATTCAGCGGAGTCACACATTGTTTGTAGGGGTTAAGAGCTCCTAATTTTAGGGGAAATCAACCTCAAAGTTCACAAGGAGGAGCTGGGATTCCATTTGCAAAATGAAGAAATCAAAATTCTTGAAATCCGGGAAGGAAAATGAAGGAATGTTAAGCAAGGGAAGGCTGATTTCGATTGTAGACCTGTTCTTAAATTTTCAGCCTATGTAAGTCAATTTTCAGCCCCTACTTTACTCACAAATTTCCTTTTTTCCATAAGATTTCAGTTTGTGAGTTATCATGTCATGGTTAGAGGGCTGAGTTTGCAAAAATCAGACTGGGAGCTGCCATTAGCAAACATGAAGAACTGTGTGTTTTCATTTTTTGAGAACATTCCATCATGGAATGATAAGGAAAGAAGATTTCAGCCACCTTCTAACAGTTGTGGCATGAAGGAAGACAATGGAAACATTGTTGATCATGAGGGATTCCGCACAATGAATCGTTGATAAAAACAAGGAGGTTGTTGTTTGGGGAGAAATTCCAAGTACTTTCATGTCTGTTGTAGTCACCATACAGCCCTCATTCAGTCACCTTGGTGCTATTTCTCTCAAGGAATCGATTGCCTAAACATAGGGGAAGGGTGGGATGGCAAATACCCTAACCCAAAGGATCAATTTGAGGATGGTTCCACCAAAGAGGCATACTGTTTTGTTCATTTTCAGTTTGTTCTCATAGGTCTTGGTGCATAGAGAGACATTTTTATAGCCGGGAATTGTATACTTTACACAATGACATACTCGTACTATTTTGTGTCAAGTAAAGGTGGGATTTTAGTTCCCCTCAATCTGATTTTTGAAGAAGAAGAGCAAGATTACATTGGTTATTGGTACAATAGGAAGAGAGATGGTGGGTCACCAATGTTTGGATGATGATTATACAAAGAAGGAACAACTAAGACTTATTTGGGATCTGGGCACTTGCAATTGCTTGAGGACAAGCAATTTTGGAAAGGGAGGATTATAATGTTCCCTTTTCCAATTTGAGAGCGTGATTTGGACTTCTTGCCATTCCGTTTTCCATGGCAACAAAGTGCAAGAGTTGGGAAAAATAATTGAGCTTCCTTTGCATTTTCTAATTTTAATGTTTTTTTTTAGTGTGTTTTTATTTTTAGTAGGTCAGCTGGGTTTTGAGCATTAATATAGCCAATTAAAGATTAGAAAAACACTTTATGGGTCGGCCTTTTCCTTTTGGGGCTTTGGCGCGAAAGAGAGGATATAAAAGGAAGGTTAGAAAGATCATTTGCAACATCTACTCATTGGCGCATTTTCTCTATTTGGACTTGTGGGCTGTTTGCTCATTGTTCTTCCACTCTTGGGCGGAAATCCAAGTGTGTGGCATCTTCCAAGAAGGATGGAAACCCTTCTTGTGGTTGGTTGGGGGACAAAACCCCTCTTTCCTTGTTTGCCCTGAAGATATATTGCAGATTTGAGAGGAAAGAATGCATAATCAGATTTTTATATGCATTGTTGAGCCTCTCCCTTGTGGAGTGACTTGCATTAGTGTAGGAGTTTGGTGCCATCTAGGGCACGAACTATCAGATTTGAATTCATATTTGGATTCCTTATTATTTATAAGGCTGGAATCTAATATTTACATGTGTGAGTTTGGGGTTTCTAAACCCTTATTTCATAATTTTTATTGCAGCCTGTACTTCGCTAGTTTTTTAATTAAATTCCAACAATGTTTTGGATCAGATTTCACATTGATTATTGGTTTGGTGGATGCCTAAAATACTTATATCTATTTTGGCAAAGTTGTTTGAAGTCTTTTAAGTGTTTTGCATGCATTTTTGCACCGCTTTCCTAAAAATCTGATTGTTGTTCAAATCTGGGTTTTATTTTCAGTTTGCTGGTTTAGAAATCAGATTTGATAATCTTGGGGTTTGTGCTAATTTCCTACTTTTCAGTTTCAGCCCTTGAAAGGGATATTAAAGCAAACAATTAACTTAAACTCCTTAATGAAGGATAAAGGGTATTCTAAATCAAAAACTCCTTAATGAATAATTATAATTTATAACAATATGATTGATTTAAGAAGTGCTCATGATCCAATGCAGCCGGATTGGTCCACGCTCTTCTCCTAAGATCCTTGTATACCCATTGATGTAGTTGTGAGCAGGGTCCCAAACGTAGGGATGCCTTACAACATGCAGCCCTTGTCAAAGTAAATATTACCAGGGCAAGGTCTCAAGTGCGACTCTTAAAAAAGAACAATGGCAAGTTATTTTATTAACGCAAGGAAAAAGATTACAACCTCAAGCACATTGTCATTTAACTCCAATTACAATCTACAATGATTCTCAACAAGAATTCTTATAAGAATTCCAAGATCTTAGACCTGTCTTAAGCTTGCAAACTATGTTAAGCTTCTACATAACCAAGTGGCTCAATTTGACAAGCGCACATGAAATGCCTTTAAGACAATCTACCAACGAGCTCTCAAATAGATTACATGCCTTACAAGTTTATAGTCCCCTTCTACTTATAGAATTCGTGGGTACTCTGACGGGAGCGTAAAGATAGCAATGCGGGTAAAGATACCTTGAACATTGCCTTAGGTGTCTCTGATTTGCCATTGATCTATGCAGGAATGTTCCCCTTCATTGGATCGGGCTTTGAACGAGATGGTTTTAATAGTCTTTGGTCATGAAGGACAGATCAAGGCCCACATGTGCCCTCTGCAATAGCATTGATTTGAAATTCACTCTAGGTGGTTGTAGATCCAATCGTTTGCTCGACTAAGAGTGGTTCCATCGAAATGCAATACTTGGCAACTTCTTTTGGGGTCTAATGGTGTGAAAATGGTGTTCGCAGCTTAAAATAAGCATTGGAATCTTGGGAACTTGAGCATGAGAGTTTCATCGCAAGGTTAAGCTTCAGTAGATTCAAATAGGCTTTTACAACCTCCATAGTGTTGTTCGCTTCAAATAGGCTTCTGCGGCATTTCTAGTGTTACACGGCTTTGGACAAGCTTTTGCAACATTACATCGCGTTACACAGCATCCTCAGTGTTGTGTGGCATTCGCAGTGTCGTGTGGCATCCATAGTGTTGCGCAACACTCACAATGTCTCGTGGCTTGGTCAGACTTCTACGGCCTCCACAAAATAGATAAGCCAAATATTCTCTATGTGGCTTGCTTTGGAGTGATGCAGCATTGCACAAATCTTTATTTCCTAAGCCTAAGTGTTTCTGGGTGAAAAAGGATTTTCTTATGAACCCAAATGCTCCTGAATCATAAACAACGAGTAACAAGAAACTTGAAACCCTACTCAAGCGATATTCCAAAGATCTAAAATGGAATGACCAAGTCTTACGATCTTCGCTTTTGTAAACCAAGATGCTAAGGTTTAAGACAAGCATTGGTGGCTTAGGAACCTACACACAAGAGTTTTATAGCACATCTAAGCTTGTGCAGCTTCAGATAGGCTTCCACGGCCTCTATAGTGTTGTGCAGCTTCAAATAGGCTTCTGTGATATTCCTCGTGTTACATGGCTTTAGATAGGCTTCCATGGCATTATATAAAGTTATGTAGTATCCATGGTGTTGCACATCATTTGCAATGTAGGGTGACACCTACAGTGTTACACGACATTTGTAGTGATGCACAGCATGGACAGGCTTTTGCGTCTACCGCAAGACGGCTAAGGCAAAGATTTTCTACATGGCCTGCTTAGGAGTGGAACAAAATTATGTAAATCTTTACATGTTAAGTCTAAGTGTTTTTGGGTGACACAAGATTACTTATGAACCCGAATGCTCCTCCATCATACACGCCAAGTAAGAAGAAACTTGAGCCCCTACTCAAGCGATATTCCAAAGGTTTGAAATGGAATGATCAAGTCTTGCGATCTCCGCTTCTGTAAGCAAAGATGCATATTTGTCTTCTCGGCCACTTTCTTTTTACAGGATATTCCTTGTGCTTCTTTTTACATGTCATTTTTGCGATACGGTCCTCCAAAATGCATTCAACTTCTACCCACCTTTGCTCAAGTAGTTGATGTCTCCAATCTACTTCTGTGCAATTTTATTCTCCACCCTTCAACCCCTCATAATACAGGTAGAGATCCACTTTGTTGAAGATAGGTGAAATGTCTATCCCTTTTGGCAACTCCACCTCATGTGTGTTCTCCACAAATTTTCTCAAGACTCTACATGGTCTAATCTTCTTCCACTTGAGTTTATCGTTTGCTCATTGTGGGAACCTCACTTTGCATAAGTGCGCAAGAACCAAACCTCCAAGCTCAAATTCCAAGTGTCTCCTCCATAAATTTGTGTGTTCTAGATATTGTGTATTTCTCTTCTCTAGTGGTTTGTGCACTTGCTCATGCACTTTCTTGATGTATTGTGCAAAGTCTTCTGCTTCCGCACTTTTCCCCTCTTCTCGCGGCAACTCCATCAATTCCACAATTCCTCTTGGAACTGTTCCATACATAATCTAGAAAGATGACTTCCCAGTGCTTCTGTTAACAGAGTTGCTATATGTGAACTCCGACTATGCAAGAATTGAATCTCGCATTCCCATCTTCTCTCCTACCAAACATCGTAGCAAATTGTCAAGGCTTATGTTGACAACTTCTATTTGGCGATCCGTCTTCGAGTGATATGCAAAACTAGGTTGCAACCTCATGTTGAATTTACTCCACAACATGCGCCAAAAGTGGCCCACAAATTTGGTATCTATATCAAATAAAATGGTGCGCAACAAACCATGCAATCTCACAACTTCCCTATAATATATATTAGCACCGTGTGCAGCATCACTCGTTTTTTACAAGCAATAAAATGAGCCATCTGCGAGAATGTATCTACCACAACAAAGATAGAATCATGACCTCTCTGTGTCATGGGAAATCCCAAAACAAAGTCCATACTCTGATGCTCCCATGGTTTCTCAGGTACTAGCAATGGTCAATATAACCCTAAGTTCAAACTCTTCCCTTTTGCCAACTGGCATGCTTTGCATCTTTGCACATATTTGCACACATTTGTAGCCATCCTCGGCCAAAAGTATCTCATCGTCAATTGCGCTAAGGTCTTATCTATCCAAAAGTTCCCTGACATCCCTCTGTAATGCTTCTCCCAAATAGAATTCACTCTCATTGATCCTTGCGGAACACACAACTGTATGCCTTTCAACAAGCCTTTCAATAGGAAGTACTCTAACCATGGCGTGCAGTCGATGCTCACTGAATTTGTGCATGCTCTCTATTGGCTGCTAAAAATGTGCACCCTAAGAGCACAATATGAACATTAGTGTCTTAGCAGCAATAATGGGAATGCCTCTAAGGTGTAGGAACTTGGCTCCTTGGGGCAGACCTCCAAAGAAAGTTGACTCTTATCCTAACTACTCTATGCTACCATTGTTCTACTCTAATCTACAAATTGTGGGGGGAAGGGGGAGGAAAACATGGAAATAAACATGGTGATGCACCATGAAGTGAGGGGATCACTCCCCTTATATGAGATAAGAAGAAAGAGGACAAAACACAATTCCAAAAAGCAGATATTAGCCACAATAAACTTGCATTTATATCGGACCCTCTCTCTTATCCTATATCAAACATAATGAATTAAAATCTTGCAAACACTGCCTATACAATAAATCACAAGGAATAACAAAGAGGTAAGAAACAATACCACGACAATAAAGGGCAGATCTGAGCGACAATGAGAGGTATATTAAAGTTTCAGACCTACACAATATGTTACAATCATGAAAGAAGGCATTGATGCATTTACAAACCTTAAAAACCAAAGATCGGGACACTCAGAAATTCAGTTCTCAGAACAGTAAAGTAGCTTTGCATTCAAGGAGGAGGAACCCTTTACAATGAGATCTAACTACTATTTATAAAAAAGAAAAGAGAGGAGAAAGGAGAAAAGAGAGAGAGAGAGAGGAGGATAAGGAATCTCTAAAGTATATCTCCTTTTCTCATGTTTATCTCCTTCACACATGATCATGGAGCTTCAAAAAGATGCTCAACTGAAAATATCCGCTCCAACAACCTTGAAGCGTATTATGAGGGATCTACATAGCTGGGAGAACATGCCTAATTGAAAAAGACCACCACTAACTGCAATGATTTGAAAATATAGAGAAAATCGTAGCTGGCACTAATGGTTGCCCATAACTTCTAAACCATGGATGATAATGACCCAAAACCAATCCCAGGTTGAAGTAATCCTCAAGAGATTTCCAACAAGACTGATTTTTCCTAATTTAGAGTTGTGGATCGAAAGTTATGGTCGTTTGAAATAGCCCAGGTCATTTTGCACGATTGATGGCCACAGGGCCATCAATTTTAACCTCATAGATGTTTTTACCACTTGTCTCATCCTTATAGGTGATCTTGTTCATTAATTTCTACCCAAGATTAAAGCCACATGTCCCCTTATGATTGGTTGCAGGCCTTCTCTATGAGTGAAAATACATATGATGGCCACGTGACCATCAACTTTACTTAGCAATTTCCCCTGCCACCTAGCCAATCCTCATTGGCTATAAGCCCTTGTGTTGGCGGCCACATTCAAGCTTCGCCGACGCATTCCTGGGAACCGACAGCCCATGATTGGTTGCTACATGGAAGCCTCTCATTGGATACGGGCTCATGTGCTACAAACCATTCCAACTATGCCTTCTTGACCTCCCAGATAGCGGACTTCAGTGATTGGTCCACGTGTCAAACCGTGACTAGGCCACGTGGTCCAATCACTGCTTGTCGCCTTTTGACTCTTTCTTTGTCTTAGTCGATTCTCGTCGACTTCCAAGGAATCGACTCTCCATGATTGGTGCTAGGTGGCACCAATGACAGGCCTTCATATTCCCAGCTATCCCTCTATGCCTTAGCCGGTATTCGATGACTTTCCAAGGACTCGAGTTTCAGGGACTTCGCCGCGTAATCCCAGCTACCTTCCTCTCTTGCCTTAGTCGTTTAATGCCTTTGCCAATTTTGATGAGCTTTGCCAAAAGATAAGGCAAGGGATACCTTTGCTCCACTTAATCAGCAAATTGTTCTTATATATAAACCCAGCCGCTTGACCCCTTCCTGCGAATTTGGAATTTATCCCCAAAGCCAAAGCATAAAGGGTTTCCATTGTTGAATCTTTGAACAGACGGTGGTGAACCAAGGGCAAGCAGAAATTTCTCAAAGGATAACTTCTTGACTACAATGCACCAAACCCACTTGAAAACTCTTAAACTCGGTTGTAAATCCATGAAAAGAGCTCGAAATGTGACTGTGTATGTTTATGACTCAACAAAGCTCTACCCAAGGTGTTAACTCGATCATGAAGGCAAACAAAGGATCGCAATCCATCTCAAAACTATCTGTGAACAACATTAAAACTTATGCCAGTTGAAATACACCCTAATGTGACTACAAAAAAGAAAATCTCCAAAACCACTTGCAAGATGAATGTGAAGCCGTGAAAAGAGCTTGCATTGTGATTGTGTCAAACCAAAAGCAAACATAACTCCTCTCATGGCTTATACTCAACTTGAGGGAATACAAAGGTTTCAATCACCTAAAACCCAACTGTAAGAGCAAGGAAAAGCTTGGATTTGCCTCAGAATGACCATAACCTCATGACAAGAGCCTAAAATGCCTTAAGGTGGACTATGGACACTTATAAGGCTTAGATCCATTGCAAAATGTGTACAGAGTACAGATAGGGTCTCAAGTGGATTGCAAAGAAGAGAAAACTGAGGAGAGAATGTTCCAATGCTTTCAACTCTTCCCCGAAAATCTTTGTGCATGTAGTTGGAACTTCTACAGATCACAAACACCATAAGAGAGATCATGACACATGAAAATGATGTGATAAAATAGGGGAATTCATTTGAGCTTGCTCAAAATGGGCAGGAGGCTCATTTTGGAAACACTCTCTGTGCTTCCGCAAAATCTCTATCTTCTACGTAGAGCTTCTTCATTGCTTTGAACCTTACTATTTCCACTAACATCTCAATCAACATGACACATCTCCTACTCGGCGCATATGCAACTCTATTGGATTTCTCACTTCTATGCTTCAAGACAAATGAGTAACTCCACAAGAGCTCAACCAATTTCACATGTCTCTGATTCAACCTGCCTTGGTTGTTGACAAATTGCAACGTTTGGTGGTTTGTATACAACACGAACTCTTTGGGCAACAAATAGTACCTCCACCTCTTCAAATTTTTCACAACGGCATAAAACTCTTGGTCATAAACTAAATAATTTCTTCTTGAGTCGTTCAGATTCTCACTAAAATATACAATGGGTCTTCCTTCTTGGCTCAACCCTACTCCAATCACTACCCCACTGACATCGCAATCAACCTGAAACACCTTGTTGAAATCGGGAAATGCTAATACTAGTTACTTTTTGACCTCCTTTAGCTTTTGGAATGGATACTCCACATCCGCGGTCCATAGAAATTCCTTGTCCTTCCGCATCACCTTTGTGATCCGTAAATCTCACTGAATCCTCTGATGAACTTACTATAAAAGCTCGCAAGACCATGGAAACTTCAGTCCTACGTGACACTTCTCAATGATGACCAATCCACTCTAGCTTGCACCTTCTCAAGATCTATCCTCAACCCTGCTTGAGATATTAAAACTCCCAAGTACACTAACTCTTTCCACATGAAACTGCACTTACTCAAGTTCACTAGCACCTTCTCCTCTCGCAAACGTTCTAACACTTTCTACAAATGGATTAAGTGTTTTATCTGGTTTTTTCTAAAAAATCAGAATGTCATCCAAATAAACATTGACAACCTTACCCATAAAAGGCTTCAGGACTTCGTTCATCAGCTATGTGAACGTGTTCAATGTATTGGTTAACCCAAATGGCATGACCAACCACTCATACAACCCATCCTATGTTTTAAAAGTAGTCTTCCACTCATCTCTTTCCCTAATTTTGATTTGGCGGTATCCACTCTTCAAATCAATCTTGGTGAAGTACTTCGCTCCACTTAAACAGCCCATCAAATCATCCATTCATGGTAATGAAAATCTACACTTGATAGTAACTATGTTGATGGCTCTAAAATCAGTGCACATTCTCTATTGTCCTCCTTTCTTGGGTGCCAATACTACGGGTATTGCGCACGGGCTCAGAGACTCTCTAATCAACCTTTTTGTCAAACTCCTACACTCGACTCCTCATTTCTTCATTCTCCACGCCTATATGTGGCTTTGTTTAGCAAACTATCCCTTGGTATCAAGTCCATCTAATGACTAATACTATGCATAGGTGGCAAACCATCCGGAATATCCTTCATCATGATATATGCGAACTTACCTCGCATCTACCTCACATTTTACAGGATCTCCTTTGTTTGCACAACTTTGCTTTCATCTATTTTTTGTGCAAGCCTTGGAATGAATGCAAACATCTATGGTCCCCCTTCACTGTATTCAAGACCTTTTCTAAAACCAACAATAATTGTGGACTCCTCTCAACTTCTACACTTGAATCCTTCAAGGGCTTTAGAGTGTACTTTTGTCCGTCTTGCATCAAAGTGTAGGTGTTTGTGTGGCCATCGCGAACTGCTGATCTATCATACTGCCTGTTGGTGCTCAGTTGTAATCTCACCCTTTTTCATTTAAAAATTTTCAGTCTGCCTGGCTTGATGTAATTTTTGTCTTCATGTGTGGATGTGCGTAAATTTTTTGCCTTCACTAAGGTGTCGTTGTCAGTCTTTTCCTTGGGTCGTGGATCACATTGAGTCTTGGTATTATTTATAGTTTTCTATCTATGGTGAAACTTTTGTAGTTGGGAGTGTTCCACGATCGTGTCTCCTTTGTGTGGCTCTGTTTTGAAAAGGGAGAAAAGTTGTCAAGTAAGCCGCTACCCCGCCGACGCCCAAGTAAAGCCACATGTTGAGCCAACATCAAAAGCAAATGTACAACTTTATCGGGCCTAGACACGTGGAGATCCTACGCTTGTTTGGGGACCTGCCCCTGAATTTTACTTTTGAAGTTGCGTCAAAGAGACATGTGGAGGTCTCCGCTGGCTTTTCCCAGGCTTAGACTTTTCAAAGGCCGATGCAACTTTCTCGGACCCTAGGCACGTGGAGGGCCTGCGCTTGTTTGGGGACTTGCCCCTAAATTTTACCTTTGAAGTTGTGCCGAAGAGACACATGGAGGCTTCCGCTGGCTCTTCCCATGCTTAGACTTTTAAACAGCCGGTGCAACTTTCTCGGGCCCTGAACACGTGGAGGGCTTGCGCTCGTTTGGGGACATGCCCCTGAATTTTACCTTTGAAGTTGTGCCGAAGAGACACGTGGAGGCTTCCGCTGGCTCTTCCCATGCCTAGACTTTTCAACAGTCGGTGCAACTTTCTCGGGCTTTGACCACGTGGAGGGCCTGCACTCGTTTGGGGACCTGCCTCTGGATTTTACCTTTGAAGTTGTGCTAATGAGGCACGTGGAGGTTTCCGCTGGCCTCTATATACTTAGCCAATTCGGGCCTCGAATGAACAAATAAGCGCTTCAGCTTTGAGGTGGGATGCTTGGAGTGACAAGGGGGATGTTTGGAATGACAGGAGGGACATATGTTGCATGTTGGTGACTGGATGAAATGTGGAAGTGGCTTCTGATGCTCGAGCCTGAATAGATGAAAATACACCATCTGAAATGCAGAGAAAACAGGACTAGTCCTGATAAGTCTTCTTACAAGTGCAACCAAAACAGTTTAGGTTATCAAAGGTCCGGTGTAGTCTTCAGGATCAAATATATCAAACAGCATTCTCGCGAATGCTTCATCTAGACCTGACAAATCAAAAAGATAGAATACAAATCCTCAATGGGATTATCTTTTAAATTAGCAGTCAATGGTGTTCCTACCATAATGCAGATGAATTTACTCAAAACGCCTATATTCAAAAAAGAAAATATGAATTGGTGAAGTGAAATGGTGTGCTTTATAGGAAATTCGAGGCATACCAATCGAGCTGGGTGTAATCATGGTGAAATAGCCTCTAAGATTTAAATGAGATATCTACACGGGAGAAATATGTGTGAGATAAATTGGCATTATGGAGAAAGATGATGATTGGCTTGATATGACCAAAACCATGCGGGAATGATCAGTCCAGAAAGGTACGAAAACAAATATGTTTTCTCCGAGAAGGATTCTCAAAAAGGCAAATGTGATTACATGTAAAATCAAACCATCTGGAGGCGCTCTAAAACCATGAAAAAACGGCCATTTATGCACCAAATAAAAGAATGATTAAAAAGACTGTAAAAAGTTATGACATGTCATCCCAATCATAGTTGAGGAAGTGAAAAACATGATCGGTTCACAATTTATCCACCTAACAGAAAATAAGATATTTTCAAGAGAATAAACATGATTAAGCGGTATATTGTAAAGAAGAATATTCTCTTGAAGATTTAGACTTTTGGGGGGAAAATTTAGAATGAGTGAGTGGGGGAAAATTTAGAATGCGTGAGGGAATACTCTCGCAGAAAAGGGGGGGGTTAATTTTTTCTGAAATTTAGTCAGAGAGAAAAAAGGAGAGAAGAGTCGAGAGAAGCCATTTTTCTGGGAAAACTTTTTGAGAAACCAGTTATTTCTTGTGTGCCTTTCAAAATTGATCATGTCAAGTTGGTTACAGATGTATAGCCATTGACAAAACTTTAAGATTGTAAATAAACTTTCCCTTGATCAAATTTGAGAAACCTTGAGTAATTTGTGTAGATCAATGAACTGTGTTATGTCCATTTTCATCTTGAGATATTTTCAAATAGTTTCTATGTGCCTGTTGCAGTCTTACATTAGAAATCCTTTGAAATCACACAACATCTCGTCCTCATGACAAGTATTGTGGCATTTGCAATTACATTATGAAGAGAGCTTTCATTTCATAATGCAATAAGCGATTTAAATTCACTTTACTTTCATTTCAGTGATACAGATTGTTTATCAGTTTATGAGTGTATCATGAGCATGATATAGGAGGGGTTTTCTAAAGTTTAATTGAGTCTTTAACACGAGGTCTTGTGTTAAAACCTTGAAGAATGTGTGAAGCCGTGTATCTTTGAGCTTTCATAGATGCACAATTTTCTAGTTGAAGGTTCGTCTTTACTATTTGAAGCTATTCATCTTTTTGCCTTGTGGATCTGTTAACATTTGTTTAAAGTTCTCAAATATTTGGTATAATCAACTTTATCCTGCTTAACTTCCCAACCATAAAATACATATCCAAAGATGAACCATACATGAACTACCCCTGTTTGCACTGTATGTTCATAAATGCTGAGGGAATTCGTTGATTTACCCATCCCTTACCTCAATATGCAAGAGCAATCAGTTTTTACCATTGCCTTTAGTAACCTGGATCTTGTTTAGAAGGTTTCTTCGTCCTCTAAAGTGACAACTCGTGAGAGTTAGACTACGCTGTATTGACCATACCTTCTAAAGATCTTCTATCAATTTTGTGGAAGGAAAGAAAAATACTATAAATCTGCAGACGCCATCCACCAATATGGGTTTTAAAATGGGTCCTCTCACCCTAGTTGAAGGCACAACCTAAAGTAGTTAGGGTAGGTCAAACCTTGTTCACAGTGTTATCCATTTCTTCCAGGCCTGAGTGAATGAAGAGTCAGTTAAATCCTTCTCCCTTTGCGACTGAGCAGCACATGAAGGGCCAGCGGAAACCTCCACGTGCCTCATCAACGCAACTTCAAAGATAAAATCCAGAGGCAGGTCCCCAAACGAGCGCAGGCCCTTCACATGGTCAAAGCCCGAGAAAGTTGCACCGGTTATTGAAAAGTCTAGGCATGGGAAGAGCCAGCGGAAGCCTCCACGTGTCTCTTCGGCGCAACTTCAAAGGTAAAATTCAGGGGCAGGTCCCCAAACGAGCGCAAGCCCTCCACGTGCTCAGAGCTCGAGAAAGTTGCACCGGCTATTTAAAAGTCTAAGCATGGGAAGAGCCAGCGGAAGCCTCCACGTGTCTCTTCGGCGCAACTTCAAAGGTAAAATTCAGGGGCAGGTCCCCAAACAAGCGCAGGCCCTCCACGTGCCTAGGGTCCGAGAAAGTTGCATCGACCTTTGAAATGTCTAAGCCTGGGGAAAGCCAGCGGAAACCTCCACGTGTCTCTTCGGCGCAACTTCAAAAGTAAAATTCAGGGGCAGGTCCCCAAACAAGCGTAGGCTCTCCACGTGTCTAGGCCCAAGAAAGATGTACATCCACTTTTGATGCTGGCTCAACATGTGGCTTTACCTGGGCGTCGGTGGGGTAGCGGCTTACTTTACAACTTTTCTCCCTTTTCAAAACAGAGCCACACAAAGGAGACATGATCGTGGAACACTCCCAACTACAAAAGCTTCACCACGGATAGAAAACTGTAAATAATACCAAGACTCGGCGTGATCCACGACCAAGGAAAAGACTGACAACGACACCTTAGTGAAGGCAAAAAATTTACGCACATCCACACAGGAAGACAGAAATTACATCAAGCCAGGCGGACTGAAAATTTTTAAACGAAAAAGGGCGAGATTACAATTGAGCACCAACACTGCCAAGGTCCCCCTAGCAACACATGGCATACATCCATGGGCATTACATCACACAGGACTTCATCTTCATAGGCACCAACTTCAGACACACTTTACATTACTCATTCACAAGCAATTGATGCCCCTTCAACAACCACAACACCTTGTATGGGTTCAGGTGTGCAATCCTTTTCAGACCAAGCTTCTGTAATATCCCACCTCTAAAATCAAATGGAAATTAGGCAAACAACCAATTCTTCAATGCATCAATCAACTGAAAATAGCAAACTATTTATACCGATTGAGTAAATGACTCAATAAACCCAAAGATAGGGGTTTAATGGCCTCTGTCAACAGCTTCCTCAGCTGAACTTCAAAAAAATCAGATCTAAGCTTCTAATACAACCACTGAAACAAGCAATGACACTGCTGAAATGAATACTGAAATTACTCTCAATATCTAATTCTATACACAACGTTCAACCAGTCGTGACCCTTAGGGAGTACAAATCCGGAGCTAATCTTTTCATTCGAGTCACTGTAGTATCGATCTAATATTTCATATATAGATCAATATAATGAACCTCAGACCCAATCAATTTCACTGTCAACAAAGATGATGCAATATACTTCAAACTCATATTACTCCCACTACCACAGTCACTGTTGTAAGACTCCTAAAGACCATTAATCAAACCTTATTCAAGTTGTCACTGATCAGCAGCGAACAATCACCTAAATCACCTTGAAAGGAACTCAAAATCATGTGTCAAACCCAGTCATTGCATCCAGACATTAGAGGTACTCAACATGCATTGAAATTGAAGTGAAAATCTATGTTTGCACATCGTAATAGCAATGCTAACAGTTTGCAGGTCCAAAGAAGCTAAAGCATGCGCTAAGATATTCAATATCCATCCCTAAAGAAGTCGTTGTTTGATGGAAATGAAGGCAGATCACATTAATCCAAACCCATACCTCATAAATAAGGTTTACCTGGCCAATTATTGCCCAAAACAAATCGCTGCCTAAGGAGATAATATCAGACAATGCTGGATCGATCCACACTAAATGGAGAATGCAAAACAATCCTCAATCTCCACAGAAGAAATCGCTGCAACACAGGGACTATTCAATATCACAATATCACACATAAATCAAGTGGATTCACCTTGAAACACCACAACCATGTACCAATTTAACAAGCAACACAACCATTCAATCGATTTATACAAAAGTGTATTTAATTCAGCCCATAGACATCCTCAGGCAAGTCGCCAAAGCAAATCAAGCATATATGTTAAGTCGTACCATGCACAGCAAATTGATTTGCAAAAGAACTCCAAAGAAATACTTATATTTTATCACAAACCGGCTGCTACAATGACGTCGCTACAATAAAAGACAGATTTTCACTTGCAAATTAAATCCAAATGCTTGCCAAAGCCAAAAACATGGATCTAGCAAATAATCACTTCAATTGATTTTCAATAACCAGCTTAAAACAACCTCCCATGCAAGAGAGAGAGAGAGAGAGAGAAAGCATCAATGGGCATGCATCCCAACTCCAGGCATGGAGTATCAAAATAAGTTCATCATAGCATAATCATAATAATGACCCTAGCACTCCTTTTATAAGCAAGGAGGCACAAAATTCGAAAACCCTAGGAGAGGGAAAATATTAAATAAAAGCAGTTTGTTTTCCTTAGGTGTGGCGTCCCCTTTGCAAAGGGTGATTTTATCAATGAAAGCCACCTAACTTTTTATTTAATTAATTCCCCATTTAATTTTATATATTTTGGGAATTAAATTAAATAACTTTTATAAAATAATTAAATAATTAAATAATTATTGCTCCAGGCAATAATATTTACTTAATAAAAATGTTCCCCTTGCACATCCCGAAGCCCACGGGGACGTATAGGCTAAGGGTCTTCAGAAATGGGGACATTACAGCTTCTTAACCATCTCCTCAAAAACAAGATTATTAGTGCTACCACTATCAAAGATGACTTTACAACACTCAACTCTAGACTTGCAAATGATTCTAAATAGATTCTTCCTCTGAATGGAAGGTATTGAGGTTTGAATATGTCCATGTATGAAGTTGCCTTCACATTCAGTTCAACAATCACAAGGCTTCCAAGAGTGGGACTTGCAATTCAAAAATAGACCTCTAGAAAGAGTTGGCTCTTGTGCTAAACTAAATCCTAGTGCCAATGCTAGACATGCTATCTACTATATCCAAATCCTACTATAACAACTGAGCTAATCTAAGAGATTGTAGGGGAAAAGGGAAGAGAGACAAAAGAAATAAGTAGGTGATACACCAAGATAGTTTCGGGTTGTGAGTTTGCTTCCACTACCTGAGGATGAAATAAAACTCATGGACATGCAAAATAGTCAAAGTTACCAGGTAACTCCAATATAGGGATGAGATTCGAATCTCCGACACTATCCCCATCCCCATACCCACACATTTTGGTGACCACATTTACATACAATATAGTCGCACCCTTATTCATTAAACATGTACCTTGATTTGAATGGTGTCCCTGTCTCTGTACTAGTACTTGTACCCTCACGTCTCTTGGAAGCTATGAAAATATTTGAAAACACAATGTGTACGTAAGATTAAGAAGTAAGAGCAATAACACAAGCTAGAGAGTAAATAGAAATAACTACAATAGCTATTTTTAATGCTTGAATATACACAATTACAGTTCAGTCACACAAAGGCTTGACTTTTTGACATGAACTGAGTAGAGATCAATACAACATGAAATAAAGTGTGGCCCAAGTGGGTCCAAGAAAGAGAAACAATCCAACCTCTTGAATGTAGAGAGACTCTCTCTACTTATACAAATGGTGAAGAGATAGAAAGAGGAGAAGAGAAAAGAATGAATAACATTTTATCCAAGCCACTACCGCCCATATTCTGTTGCAGATAATCATAACCAAGATACATTGATCAAAACAATTAATTCTACATTCCCATGCTTTCTCAAAAGAAATCACATCCAAGATTTGATTTTACAGCCTAGAGATCTCTTAAAACATGTTTGCCCCGCATCCTAAGGCATTGCCACCCTTGGAACACTCAAAACATTGAATAAGGGCCACTTTGAGAAGAGATCAAATCTAATATTTGATGATGCAACTTACTAAGATCTCAAAAGACATCTTCTAAACATCTAGAGGCAATGTGAACCTTTGGAATGCCCAATTTATTAAGTGTAAGCCATTGGAGCTGTCGAAAATCATTTAGCTAAGAAAAATGACTCACAGATTCTAATGGTGTGAATAGCAGCCCAAGTAAGTGTCCAACGATTCTGAAAATTATCCCAATTGAAAGCTCTCTTCAAAAGCTTTCCAATAATACCAATATCGCACTAATTGGAGCTTTCTCCTTAAATTTATGGCTAAAAGAATCATCTACAGCTCATCTTCATACAAATGGGTCCCATGGTGACACATGGCATCTTCTCGAAGATTTTCAGTGGCCATCTAGCACCTTCATGGAGTCTCAACATCTCATGGTCTCGTAGACTCTTCTTAATTCTTCTGGTCCTCTATGATCTCCACGGACCCGTGGAATTATGAACTCCACTTTACTTCTTGATGCACATGTGTTTGAACCGTGGCCCCACCTCGACTTGTGAGATGACCTTGAAGCTTTATGGGATGGTGCCACATGTTAGAATCTCAAAGTCTTACACCCTCATAAACTTCTGTTGACAATTTAGTGGCCTGTGTAAACACCTTTTTCAGAATTGCACCACGTGATTTAATCCTAAAGTCCTACACTAAGCCTTCCCATGGGATCCCTTTTAAAAATTATTGGTGGCCTCCATGAACCCATGACTACATGATTGTGCCAAGCTTTTATCGTGTAGTGAACTTGTGACCTTTGGACCCTGTGGTCTCCATGAACCAAGCATACACTATCGTGCCACTCAGCACAATCTTGAAGTCTCTTTTCACAGGATTCACCTTCTTAACTCTTTATATTACAGTCCATACTTAGCAAACGTATTGTGAGGCCAACAATCACGATCTCTTCCCGAGTTTTTAGAGCTTGGCTTGATTGCATTGAGCATAGGAGGACTTCCCACAAGTCCGTGAACATTATTGTGGCCGCAGGGGATGAGTTTTGGCTCTTAAAACCCTATGAAAGTTGTGAACGCCACCATGGAAGCTCTTTGAAAACTACTGTGAAACCGTGAATTGTGAACCATGGTCATGGCTGAGAGCATAAGTACATTATCGGCTGAAACTTCTTGCTTAGGCTCAATTTTTTCACTCATCCATTCTTCTTCCTCTACACTGTCAGACTACTCCAAGACTTCTATGAAATCAGCACCTTTTTCATTTCTTTCTTGTCTCGTAATGGCAGAAAACACCATTATTTGTTTCTATATTCTCGAGGAAAAGAAATGGATTCTCAACCATTGGTTAATTCATTTGCCTATTGAAGTCTACATAGGTTTTTGGGACTGAGATTGGCATAATATGAGGTTTCTTCAGCTTGCAGGGAGCCTAAAGGGCTTTTGGCAAGATTTAAAAATGAAGTTTGAGCATTTCTTCCTGGTGAGAATGGAAAACACTTAGTACGGTAAGCCTTTTTTGTGTCTCTTGGATGGCTTGTTCTTTCTTGAAAGCTATAAACTCTTTAGAAAACTCTGCATCAGGGCTTTTAATCTCAACCAGTGAACTTAGTTCTATGGATTCACTTTGGGGTGCTTGGGGTGGGTTTGGGAGGCTTTGAGGACTTGGGACATCTGACAATTCAGGAAACAGGGATGTTAGAGGTATTGAAGTAAGCTTCCTTGCTTGTATGAAGCTATTCTTGGCCACAATAGCAAGATTATAGGCTTCGGGAAGGGTTTTTCCACCTCATGATTGGAACAGTACAGCCAAATTGCTTTCAAAAGCTCTTAAATAATACAAATAGGCCATACCTAGTGAGGGTCTGCAATCAGCATGAATCCTTTCCCAAGTTCTTTTGAATCTTAAAGTCTACAATATGCTCCATGGCAACTCTTCTGATTGTGCTCAGGTGGTCCATGAGTGATATGATGTCCACATCCTCTTTGAACCGGCTATGCAACTTCTCTCACAATTCACCCCATGTTGCAATGGATTGAGAACTCAACTCTTTGAACCATTCTAGTACTATGACTTGAAGAGAAGCAAGAAGCCTGAGGGCTACATCCTCTTTTGTGACATGATGGATTGTACATAGGTTTGACACATCATGGATATGGTCTATTAGGTTGACAAAGCCATCTCTAGTAAATGTAGAAAGGTACTTCAGAGCTGGTTTAAAAAATAACATGATGTTGCAACAAGTTTAAAGGACCACCAGAATCAAATGAAACAAATGGTAAAGCTCTTTGCAAGTCCATGCAAATCTAGTCTCATTACAGCTTGAGAAAACTGGAGAGACATTCTTAAAGGAAATACTGAAATCTTTGAGGAAGGAGAAAAGGCTCTTTTTCATGGATGGATTTGGGCTTCTTAGAGCCCATGGAGTTGCCAAGTGACAGGGGGTTTTGCTTCAGCAAGCATGTGACTGAGATTCTCAGCTATGAAAGTAGCAAAGAGAAATGTCTCTTGAGAGGTAGCATTAGCACTAGTATTAGCTCTCGCACTAAACTAAATTCTAGTGCTGATGCTTCATATGCCATCCACTATATCCAAATCCTACTCTAACAACTTAGTTAATCTAAGAGATTGCAGGGGAAAAGGGGAGAGAAACACAACGTGAAGATGTGATACACCAAGATAATTTGGGGTTATGGAGCGTCTTCCTTTGCTTGAGGATGACACAAAATGGATGGACGTACAAAATAGTTGAAAACACAATGTGTAGACAAAAGTAAGAGGTAAGAGCAATAACACAAGCTAGAGAGTAGATAGAAAAGAACTACAATAGCTTTTGTTAATGCTTGTTTATACGCAGTTATAATTGAGTCATGAAAAGGCTCGATTTTTTGACAAGAACAACATAGAGGTAAATACAACATGAAATAAAATGTGGCCCAAGAGGGTCCAAGAAAGAGAACCAACCCAACCTCTTGAATGTGGAGAGACTATCTCTTTTTACACAAATGGTGAAGAGATAGAAAGAGGAGAAGAGAAAAGAATCAGAGGCATTTAATCCAAGCCACTGCCACCCATATTCTGTTGTAGAGAATCATATCTAAAATTTTATTAATCACAAATGATCGATTCTACATTTCCATGATTTCTCAAAAGAAGAAATCAAATCCAAGATTCCACAGTAACGTCTAGTGAGATCTCTACAAGCATGTTTGCCCCACATCCTGAGGCATTGTCATTCTTGGAAAATTCAAAACAATAAATGAGAGCCACTTTGAGAAGAGATCAAATCTAATATTTGATTGTGAACTTTTGGAATGCTCAATTAATTAAATGTGAGCCACTAAAGTTGTTGAAAATCATTCGGTTGGGGGAGGTTGACTCCCGAAGACTTTAAGTGTTAATTACAGCTCGAATGTGCATGCAATCATTCTAGAAATCATCCCATTCGAAAGCTCTCTTCAAGAGATTTCCAACGAGACCTATATCATACTAATCGGAGCTTCATAATGAAACTTGTGGCAAAAAGAATCATCTGCAGGCCATCTTCATACAAGTGGGTCTCATGGTGACAGGTGGCATCTTCTCGGAGTCTTTCAAATTGGCCATGCAGCATCGTCCCAAAGTTTCGGAATCTCATGGTCTCATAAATATTGTAGATTTTGTTAATGCTTGAATATACACATTTACAGGTGAGTCACACAAAGGATTGACTTATCGACATAAATAGGGCAAAGGTCAAAACAAGTAAAACAAAATGTGGCCCAAGAAGGTCCAAGAAAGAGAACCAACCCAACCTCTTGAATGTAGAGAGACTCTCTCTACTTCTACAAATTGTGAAGTATAGAGAGAGGAGAAGAGAACAGAATGAGAAGCATTTAATCTAAGACACTATCACCCATATTTTGTTGTAGAGAATTATAACTAAGATCTTATTGATCATAAATGATCAATTCTACATTTCCATGCTTTCTCGAAAGAAATGAAATCCATGATTTGATTTTACCAATCAGTGAGATCTCTAAAAGCATGTTTGTCCAGCATCCTAAGGCATTGTCACTCTTGGAACATTCAGAAGATTGAATGAGGAGAAGAGATCAAATCTAATATTTGATTTTGTGGCTTACTAAGATCTCAAAAGACATCTTCTACATGTCTAGAGGCAGTGTGAACCTTTGGATGCTCAATTTATTAAATGTGAGGCACTTGAATTGTTGAAAATTATTTAGCTGAGGAAAAATGACTCCCAGAGACTTTAAGAGGAATTGCGGCTCAAATATGCATCCAATCATTTTAAAAATCATCTTAGTTGAAAGCTCTCTTCAAGACCTTTTCAACAAGACCAAATTTGCACTAATTGGAGCTTTCTAGTGAAAGTTATGTCTAAGAGAATCATCTGCACGTCATCTTCATACAAGAGGGCCTCATGGTGACACGTGATATTCTTCTCAAAGTCTTTCACAATGGCCATCTAGCGTCTTCATAGAATTCTCATGCAACCTCTTCTTAATTCTTAGTGACCACTATGATCTCTGTAAACCCGTGGAAGTATCCACTTCATTTCTAAACACATTCATGTTTGAACCGTGGCCCCACCTTGACTTGTGAAGTGGCCTTGAAGCTTTACCAGATGTTGCCACATGTCAACATCTCGAAGTCCTGGAGTCTCGTAAACTTCTATTGGCAGTTTTTTAATTCCCTTTATAAATTGTTCGTGGCCTCCATGAACCCATGACTACATGATAGTGCCACCCAATCTATTTTATTGTCTAGTGAGCTTGTAACCTTTTGCGCTTGTGATCTTTGTGAGTTGATTCTACGGAATTGCACCACTTGGCACAATCTCAACGTCTTTTTTCATGGGATTTGCCTTCTTAACTCTTTATACTGCATTCCATATCCAAAACACCACGAAACCACCATTGATGATCTCTTCCCGAATTTTTAAAGCTTGGCTTGATTGCGTTGAGTGTTGGAAGACTTCATAAAGATCTGTGAACATTATTGTAGCCACAAGTGATGAGTTTTGGCTCTTAAAATCCAGTAAACGCCGTCATTAAAGCTTTATGAACACTATTGCCAAACTGTGAACTATGATTGTCATTGGGAGCAAAAGAAACATGGCAAAAGTGTGGCCAATGCTTTAAAGGAAATATTGGGACCACAAACAAGGAGAAATCATAACCATATCCTTAAAGAATTTAAGCCCTCTAGAATCTTTTTCGAAGAAAATAAGGTTGAAGGAAAAACAACCGAAGGGTGGATTCTTCATCAATAAAAGGTATTATGCACTCTAGTTCCTACTTGCAACTCAAGAGTGCATGTAACCTTTCCCCCACATGCCAAAATTGTGTAGGGCCAATAGTATCAAGGCCCAAGTTCCCCAATCTTAACTTTAGGGTTGCAGCTTCATGAAAAAACCAAAACCCTACCTAAGGGTGCATTCTTCATCAATAAAAGGTATTATGCAATCTAGTTCCTACTTGCAACTCAAGAGTGCATGTAACCTTTCCCCCACGTGCCAAAATTGTGTAGGGCCAATAGTATCAAGGCCCAATTTCCCAAATCTTAACTTTAGGGTTGCAGCTTCATGAAAAAACCAAAACCCTACCTCAAACTCACTCTGAGGTCAATGTTGGTCCTATCGAGTTTGATCTTATCTTGGGCCAACTTCAAGTTTTTGTTTACTAATTCATAGGGATCAAGAAAATCATTCCACTTCATCATCCAATCAAAGCAAACATGGTTTCAATCAGCAATAGGGCTTCAAATGGAGGTTTTCTTACAAAGTTTCAAAATCGGTATTCTACATTAACTGGTGGTTTCACCCACTGTGACCATATAGGTACAATACGACAGACGGCGATGTTTCTTCAATTTCCAAGGCAATTGGGGATATTTTGGTGCATGAAAGGACATTCCCGAGCATATTAAGAGGCACAAGTTCAAAGAAGGGAAATTAATCGGAGTGTGAGCAACAATTGATGTTCAATTGGTTGTAGAAAGGATTGAGAACATAAGTAGAGAGGAGCTCAATGAGAAAGATAGCATGATGCTTATGGTACTTGTTCTATGAAACTCTCTTGAATCCGTATTTGGACATAAAAAGATTTGGAAACTAGGCAATTTCCACTTCCAACTGGTTTTCCCCATCTTGAGGTTTTCCAATCCCAAATTCTTGCATCCTTGTTTTATGGTTCATGTTGATTTTTTTTCATGTTTCAGTCCTGCAAGTATTAATTATGTTCTTAACAACACAACACACTAAATACTTTGTTCATTAGTCATTCTAAACTGTCATTTTGAAGTGAATTTAGAGTAGAACAACAATCTTATGATTCTATAAATTCTATTAAGATATAGACCTTAGGAATCACAGATCATTTTGGTATCACAGCTTCTAAAATCGTTGGGCATCGTAGAAAAGTTTGACTAATTTGTATTATAGTGACAAGATCAAAAAAGCAAGAATTGCTACCCTGCAATACCCTGATAACTACAAGAAGGTAGAAGCAGAAGTTAAAGGAAATGGCAAAATAAGGTGAAGAAGATCTTGCCAAGAGAGTTGCAGCACTAGAGTCATGCATGGAAAGCATGATGAAGTCCCAATATACTATCATCAAACAGCAAGAGCTCATAGCTAGGAAGAAAGAATTCATGGACATGGCGGTTCATGCTCTAGCCAAGAAGTTTGACACAAGAGAAGAGGAGCCACGTGAGGATAAGGAAGAGAAATAAGCATGAGCAGCCTCCAAAAGAAAGAGGTGTAACTACAGTAAAATCATTTGATCATACTCCTTTCAACATTGAAACCAAAGTTGAGATTAGACCTTTTGAAGAACATGTAGATTCTGAATTACAAGACAAATGGTTGAAACAAATGGAGGCATATGCTAGTGTGCATAAGGTTATTGAGGTGCAAAAGATTATTTTGCACGTCTCAAATGGAAGGCCATGCTCTAACTTGGTAGGAAAGTTATCTAGCATCTTCTGAACAAAAGAAGTTAGGTGTAACCAGGTATGATCTATGTTACCCGGAAATGCCACCCAAAAAATTGCATACACGAGAATTGACGTATCCTAGGTACTGGTACCAAAACTGGTACTTGCCTGAAACAAATCTAAAAGTGGCAAAACTAGTTTCAGGCATGGCTGTGTCAAAATTGGCAAGTTTCTATAACACACCATTGGCCGTATCTGAGCCATTTTCTGTACCGTTTCTGCAGTGTTGTTTTCTAAATGGAGGACAAATAACCACTTGATCAACTAGATATGGGAGCTCTCAGTAGTACTTCAGGAAAAGCTAGACAGTATTCTCTATAATATGAAATTCATAATTAAGTACATATGAAACCTTAAGCATGAGGCATGTGTACAAGCATGCTACGAATACAAAGGATTTTAAGTATTTTATCTTTTATGGTGAAAAATGAGTATTATGCATTTTTAATATATATTTACATTTTTTAATAATATATCATACAAACGTTTATGTGCCATTTCGCACCCAAGGGTTTTTTGAAAATTGATGTTTCCGCATGTCAAACCCATTCCCGTACCCATTTCCTAGCAACCTAGGGTGTGATGAATTCAAAGAACCATTAAGTAAGCCATTGTGTTATCCCAGATGGACGTACTAATTGCTCAAGTATTGGAATTGTTGCATCCGAAATTATTATCCCATTGGGCATAGGACTTATCAAGAAGCCCAGTGGCAATCTTTCAGGGAAGGAAGTAGTCAGAGCATGAAGAATTGGGGACAATTCATGATGTTCATAGACAAGATACGATTGCACCAAGAGCTTGGACTTGGAGGATGAAGACAACTTGACCTAAGTGCTTGGGGAGCTCTCCATACAAGCCTAAGGAGACATGAGTCATCTCAAGTGAGCCATAGAACCTTGATGAGGCATGTGTGCAAGCATACACACATTGAGGAAGAGAAAAGTCCAAGGAGACGGAGAACCCATAAGGAAAAATCAACCCAAAAATCACTTCAAGAAGGAGAAAAATCATCCTTACAAGAAGGATAAGTGGAAAGATAAAAGGAATGCCGCCACTTTACACAATTAAGTATCCAAAGCACCATTGTAGATTGTGTTATAGATGTACATACAAACACTAAGTGTTGAAAGTTGCATCCAATATTGTCGAAAATGGCGTTGCACCTAAGGGTTTTATATTTCTTACTGTGATTTAATAGACCACTCTTGTATGTGAGTTTGGTAGGTAGAAGTGTAATGTTGTCTTTTCCAAACTAGTTTGTTTTGGAGACTTTTAGCCCATTCCACTTTCTGTGGGCAAGAAAGAAGTGAACAAGGGAAGTGTTTGTCATGTTTTTCAGTCTTTTTTCGTGAACATTTGCATTCTTCTTTCATAGTTTCTCTCATAAGTCAGGTCGGCTGGGTTGAACAAGTGAAATGTCAAAGATAAAGTTAAAAGCAAACATAATTATGAGGTCAATCATGAGGGAAGACTCCTTTATTGGTTTCGGCGCCACCAAAAGGGTATAAAAGGGGTCACTTGGACTCATTTCGGGCATCTATCTTATCATTAAAATTATGCTTGTATGGTTTTTGGGCTGATTGCTCAATTCCTTCCACGAAGGTGCAAAAATCCTTGGTGTGGCATACAAGGAGGACAAAACCCTTATTCAAATTGAAGAACGGAAACTCTTCAATTGGTGGTTCCTAAGTGCTTCAAAAAAAAGTGATGTTGTTGGTTTTTAGCTAGGGTTTGATAGGAGAAAAGCTACTAAGGTTTCTACATCAATTTTGGACCCTTTCTGGGGTAGCGACCTGCTTGCAAAGGGAGTTGGGTGCCTTCTAGGGCACATACTTCAGATTTTATTTGATATTCTGATTCGGCATAATTTCTAAGGCCGGAGTCTATCTTTCTTTGTGGTTTTTGGAAATTGGAATCTCTTTTTCCAGCCATTATTGTGAGTTGAATTTTTGTTGTCATTAATTTAATTACAGTTGGGTAGAACTTTATGATTTGCATAAGTTTTGGAGTACTTTTGCTTGATGTTTATTCCAATGGTTGAATATAATATTTAGGAGAATTTACACATCCACTTTCAGCTTGTTTGGGAACTGTTTGATGCCCTAAAAGTGCAGATACAATTCGCTGCTAGGGTTTCTTATATTTCCAGATTTGTTGTCAGATTCCTCTCATTTGGGTTTGTGCTATTTCCTTGCTTTCCAGTTTTAGCCCTAGAAAGGGACATTGCATGAAGTTAGATGAGAAGGAAAGTTTGAATTCTCGTCCTAAATTCGTGACAACTTTGGTAGGCGAGTTTGGTAGGTGGAAGATAGATGAGAAGATAAGTTTGAATTCTCATCCTAAATCCTTGACCACTCTTGTATATGAGCTCGGTAGGTGGAAGGTAGATGAGAATCCTTTACCACTCATTGTTAAGTCTATGTGTGTGTGTGTGTATGTGTGTATGTGTGTGTGAAGCTCACTGTAAAACATAAAATAAGTTTTCAATCAGTTTCAATATGGTATCTGAGTAGTTAGACTAGAACCCTAATGGAACAAGCCACTAAGGCAAGTTTTTTCATGGTTGAGTGGTTCTCGAATGATCATGGTTCATCTTACCCTTGTTTTGGGAAGACCACTATGCTCAGTTAGGGCTTGATAATCCTTTCATGTGGTGATGATTACATGTGTTGCTGATTTTCTTGTGGCTTGTTTCAAGTATTCTCCAAGGATTTCTACTTCAGATTTTGAGATGGCAAGCTTTCATGGTTTCTGAGTCATGGGAATGTTTTATGTTGGAGGGCATATGCAACTACATTTTGTGGAAGCTTAGACTACAAACTCTCAAGGTGTAATTTCCCTTTCAGAGCTAAAACTGAAAAAGAAGGGAAATGGCACAAACCCAACTCAAAGCAAACTGAAATTTATAATAGTCAACTGGATTTTTGGACAGCAAGGTACAAACAGTCTGAAATGTTATGACAACAGAAGGAAAATTGCAATAGTTCACCACCAAAACCACTTTTACAACATCCAAACCATGTAGAAATTTTATAAATAATTTAGAACAAGTACACGCTAAGAAATGATCTTTATTAACCTCAACTGAAGTATACTTAATTAAATTTGCAACAGCATTGGATCCACTTACAAAAATAGCCAGAAGTTGAGATTTCAAGGCCCAAAATTCAATCTGACAAATGCAACCAGCCTTAGAAATTATGAGCAATCCAAATATCAACAAGAAATGAAGTGTCATGTACTAGATACCATCAAACTCATCCACTATGCAAGTCGCTACCCTAGGAGGGGGTCTGAAATTGGCCAAACACTAATCAACAAACCCTTGTAAAACACAAATACTGAAATGTGTGGATGTTCCACTATCAAAACTCTTCAAATCGGATCTCTTCTTGAAGCCCTCGCTGAAATGATGCCCTAGCACGGAAAATCCTAAATGCAAATGTGAAATACTAAAGTGAATCCCAATCATGACCTCTGGATGAAGCCACCAATGCAGTTTTCATCCTCAATTGTTGTAATCTATTGAGGGTTTTCGTCCCCAATAGGATACCAAGGAGAATTTTTGTCCTCAATGGCTGAAATTAGAAGCACAAGTGCTTGACTTCCTAAAATCAAGATGAAAGATAGATGATAGATGACCACAAATGAACCCCTCCATCTTTTTTTATATCTTTCCCTTTTTTTAATTTCTAATTAAGTGTCGGCCCACTTAAATTAGAAAAGTACTCTTATTTTAAAATTAAAACATAAGTGGCCAACAAAAAAGTTACTTTTTGGGCTCACTTAGTTTTAATCTTTACCATGTTCCCCTTTCCTTCATACCATTACCCTGTGGGAAATAATAAAATAAGCTAAGGGTCTTCGTTCTGCTTTAATTTCAAAAGGGGGACATTACACAAGGAGTTGAATTTATGGGGAGTCGTCCTGGCTAAGGAGAGAAGGCATAGACTCGTAGATTATGAGCCAAGTGCAGCTAGAGAAAAATGCATTATTTCAGATTCGGTAAGGGATAATCTCACCACTTGTATCTCTTCTTGTACCACTACTCATGAGATTGGGGTTAAGATGGAAGAATTCTTCCAAAATTAGAATCTTTATGGAAAAATGATGTGTAAGAGAAACTAAGCACAAGTTTAAATGTTGAAAAATGATTTTATAACCAGCCATTTGATGAAGATTTGTAAAGTTCCTTTCAAACTCAAATTTGAGGAATTTGGATTTTTTTCAAAACCTTAATGGAACATTGTTGGAATTTATGACAATCACCTGTATAAATCTGATTTTTATGACAGCAATCTGATTTGATGCAAAAATTAGGGCAGCAACCTATTATAGGTCCCCAAAACCCTAAGCAACCTAGGTAAAATTCATATTTTAGTATTTCTCACACACAAATCTTCATAAATACATCAAAAACATGAAACCCTTGATGAAATCATGCAAAATAAATGTTTCAACAACAAAACATAAACTGTTGGCATTAATTATTGCTCAAAAAAAGCTGAAAATTCAAAAATCCATATCTTCATAAATACTTGGAGATAAAATGCAAATGATAGATCAAAATGAACAAAAAAATGGCAGCTATCAAACAAAATTAAGATCAAATTTTTCCAACCACAAAAGCCCCTTGAAATGTTGTTCTGAAATCTCCAAATGGGTCGCCCAAGCTGAAATTGTGGCAGCCCCAAAAGAGCGTGCCCTAGCTGAAATTCGTGCCCTAACACGGATGGAAACCCTTGTCATTCTAAAATTCTGAATTATAAGCTCACTTTTGACTCCCAGATGAAGCCACCAATGCAATAAATGAGGGTTTTCATCCTAGGCTGAAAATGAGAGCTCAATGCTCCAATTTCCAAAGAGAAATATCAAATTCACCAAATGATCCTTCAATGAGCCCCAACATTTGCCTTTATAGCCTTTTCTTTTTTTTTCCTTGTGGAGCAGACCATATGGGACCCTTTATTTCTTTTTTATCATTTACTTTTCACCTTTTTAATTTTACTTTTGGGTCGCTCCACTTGGGCATTTAAAATTAATTAGTTAAATGCACTTTGCCCTCTTTTTAATAATTTAATTCAAGTGCCAATAATTAAAATCACTTTAGCACTTAAAATTTAATTATTAATTTACTTCCTTCCTTTCCCCCCCTTTTAGTTGACTAAAAATAATGAAAAAAGGCTAAGGCTCTTCTTTTTGCTTTACTATTTAAAAATACATTTTATTTATAATAATAATATTATTAAGTTGCCCATAAATAGAAATTTATTTGGGCTCAACTTAAAACTATTATTAAGTATTTCTAATTTAGAAAAGGGGTAATTACAAGATCATAGAATTAAAGGATCAGTTGGCAGCCATAGAAGAAGTGATCAAAGATGAGGAACTTGTTCCATTGGTCCTCAATGGCTTTTCTCAGGATTATGAGATTTTTTTGCGGGTATCGTTGCTCGTGAAAATATTCCTTCTCAATTATTTGATATAATTATCCAAGAAGAGGCTAGGAAGCAGATTGTGCTTACTAGGAGGAAGGAAATTCAAGATGTAGCCTTCTTTGGAAAAGCTATGAAAAACTTCAAGTCTAAGAAGTTTTCCAAGGAGAAGAGAAAGAATGGAAGTTCAAATAGCTCTTCTCAAGCAAAGAAGAAAGCTCATGTCGGTTTCTATAAGTGTAAGAAGCAAAGACATTATGCCAACAATTGTCCAAAAAGAAAGGGTAGTAAAAACTAGAAAGGAAAAGATCATTTTCCTTCTAAGGAATTTTCTGGTAATGCAAAGGTAGGAAATGATGTTGATGACTTATGCTATAATTAGAAACTGCCTTCTCCATGCTTTCAGCCCCGTCTATAATTGTTGCTTTGTTGCTTCTTCCAATGTTTGGTATGTGGATTCTAATGCACCCAAACATATGTCACATGATAGGTCACTATTCTGAGAAATTTGTTAGAAGGCATGATTTAAAGTTGCCCTTGGGGATGATAGTACATACCCGGTAAAGGGTATTGGAACAATATTTCTTACACTTCCCTCGAGTGATTTTGGTAAATTAAATGATGTGTTGTATGTTCTTGGTCTCACTAAAAATCTATTTGCGGTTTCTGCTGTCGCTGAGAAGAATTGTAGAGTGGATTTCAATGATCAGCAATGTATCGTTGTGGACTACAATCTCAAACTGCCAAAGACATTGATAAAAGAGGTGAGAGAAGGTGGGTTGTAGAAGCTCATGGCAGGTAATGTTACAGACAACACCCTTACCCTTTCAGATTTGCAGCTGACAGAGTTACGGTACAAAAGACTGGGCCATCTCCACTATGATGCTCTTCCTCTTTTACAAAATATGATAGAAGGTATGCCCTATCTCAAGTCTCGCAAGTTTCAAGTTTGGAAAGGATGTGCCTTGGATAAGCATGCTGTATCTTCTTTTCTCTCTAGTGAAAATCAGTCTAAAGGCATCTTAGGTCTTCATTCAGATGCATGTGGACCCGTGTCCACTTCTTCCACTGCAGGTAGTCTTTATCTCCTCACTTTCATTGATGGATACTCTAGGACTTGGATTTTCTTTCTTAAAGTCAAGTTTGATGTTTTCACTAAGTTTTTGTGAGTTCAAGGTCTTAGTTGAGAATCAAACAGGTAAGGAAAACAAGGTATTGAGATCTGACAATGGAGGTGAAGATACCCTGATAGAATTTAACACCTAAGAGAGAGTGGGAAAATTGGGGCTGAACGGAAGAATTGATCCATCATAGAGACAACAAAATCTATTGTCCATGGCATGGAGTTTATGATGAAACTGTGAGAGAAAGCCTGTAATACTGTAGTCTACATTCTCAGCAGGTGTCCACATTGAGTCTTGAAAAACAAGGCTTCTCTTGAAGCGTATTCAGGTTAGAAGCCATGTGTTTCACATTTGCATGTACTTGGCTGTCGTGCATACATACATTTGCTTCTTGAGAAAAGATCCACGTTGGAACCATCTAGCATCAAAGGAATAGTTGTTGGGTATGGTGAAGAGTCCAAAGGTTATAGGGTTTACCTTCTTCATAAGAGGAAAATTGTTCTTTCTAGAGACACAATCTTCAATGAAAAATGGCTGGTCCACTTAGGCTTCTGATCCCATTATTAATAAGTATTGATGTACCTGAATCTAACATACTTCCAGTTGTGAGAATATTTCTGATAATGCAGATTCTCAAGTTAAGGAGTCAACTCAGCCAAAGGTAGTTAAGAAGTGTAAACACCTTATTTCTATTCTACAAGATTCTCAAAAGATAGATGCACCTCAGAAATCTACGAGAGATAGTCATCCTCAGAAATTTTCCAGTTATGTTGCTCTTTTATCCAACACTATTGATAAAGAACCTTCAAGTTATGATGAAACAGAAAAATAATAGGGTTGACTAATGCCATGCAATAGGAGTATTAGAGTATCATGCAAAATGGTGTTTGGGATGTAATTTGCAAACCCAAAGGCAAGATGATAATCAGTAGATAATGCCTTAACAAGATTAAGCATGCAACCGATGGCAGCATGGAGAAGTTCAAAGCACGGTGGGTTGCAAACGGATTTTCAGAAATGGAAGGCATATATTATTATCATAGATTTGCTTCATTTTCCAAATACATTTCTATTCTGGTTGTCTTTTTCATTTGCAGCTCCATTTGGCTGGATTCTGATTAGATGGATGTTAGATCTACATTAAGTATCCACAAGGATTTGAAGTCTTCAATAAGGAGGGGCATGTTTGCAAATTCAACAAGACTCTCTATGGCCTTAAGCAAGCTCCCCGAGTTCAGTATGCCCGCATTGATAAGTACCTTGCCATATTGGGCCTCTCTTGCACAGCTTCTAAACCTAACCTCTATCACCTTGTCCAAGATGGAGATCTCTTAATTGTACCCTATGTTGATGACCTCATCTTGGCAGGTAACAATTGCAAACTAATTACTAGGGTTAAGAGGGAGCTAAGCAAAGATTTGCCAAGTAAGAATTGGGTCCTTTACATTATTGCTTGGGTCTTGAAGCTAATAAAGTTAATTCTAGATGGTGGAACCAAACTTGTTGACGGAACCAGATACAGGGAATTGATTGGTTCTTTGATGTATCTAGGCAATACAAGACCAGATAAGTGTTATGTTGTTCACACACTTAGTCAATTTATTGTTTCCCCACGGAAACACATTGGCTAGCAGCCAAGTATTTATTGAGATATCTCAAAGGTATTGTTGGTTTTGAACTAATGTATAATTTCAATGATGAAGTTGAAGTACTTGGATTTGTAGAAAGTGATTGGGGAGGAGATGTGACAACTGGAAAGTCCACTTCTAGCCATTGTTTCTCTTGGTTCAGCCATGATTTCTTGGTCCAAAAGGAAGTAAAGCGGAATGGCTGTGAGTTCAGCTGAAGCCGAGTACATTCCAGCCTCCTTTGCTTGTTGTGAGGCCACTTGGTTATGGAAGCTTCTTTCATAGCTAGGTCAGGAAGCTTTGGAACCTATTGTCATCTTGAGAAAAATGTAATATTTTTCATGCTATAAGTAAGCATATTGATCTCAGGTTCCACTTTCTAATATATCAAGTGCAAAAAGGAGTTGTTAGAGTGTTCTTAAAACTCTGAAAGGTAGAGGGTGCATTTGTGAGGCCAAAAGGCATCACCTGAAACTCATAGTGGCCCTCATGGGTTCTGAATGTTGTATTATGTATATCCTCATCCTTGATCCGGATTTGATGATAACCATCTTTTCAATCTCACTCTTTTGGACATATGGGTACGTGTAAGGATGGATGTTGGGTGGTTAACTTCTTGGGAGTAGTTGAATGGCATGATCATGCTCTCTTCTTCGCGGAGGACCTTTTGGCAATGCTCCAAAAACAACTAAGTGGTTATCAAGACCTGACCGTAAATTTGGCAGTGTAGATATTTTTGTTGCAACTACTTTTGTGGAAAACAATTGTGCCACGAACTCATCTGCTCCCTTCTTGAGCATCTTCTACACTTGGTGCGAACTAATCAGTTGTGGGGATTTTACCCCCAAACCACGAAGTTCAAATGGCTTCCCCTCGAAATGAAATAACATGAACAATTCTTGGAAATTCATCGCAATCGTTCCCAATGTCATGCACCATTGTACTCCTAGAACAATGTCTTCTCCTCCCATTGGAATGGCAAACATAAGAGAATCTAATATGTCCTAACCTAGACTGCACGGATACGGGTACGGGTTCAGTACACTGAAACGGCAAATTTTTAAAAACCTCGGGTACGGTACGTTTTTGGGTACGTTATATATATATATATATATATATATATATATATATATTTAAAGAAACATTTGGATACTTATTGAAATTTAATACTCAAAACTTTAAATCATTCATAGAACATGAAAACAAATTTCCAATACTTTGAGAATTGAGACTTGAGTTTGTATTGACTCATACTGTTCAAAACATAATAGTTAATAACATAGACTGTATTATAGATTTGATAATTCATTATTAATGCCTTACGCTTGAGTTAGACGTATCATTGGAAAAAATATTTAAAGTCGTGAAATATTTTAGTTCCTTTCTCAAACCAAAGGAGGGCAGAACAGCCTCTTGTCAAGGCAAGGATCTTGTCATTATATTTCTGATTCGACGAAATCGATTTGTAGGCTTGGCACCTAATCTCAAATGAAGAGAAGATAGGCTGCCCAACCACCAAGTGCTTCACTTGTTCCCATGCCTTCCAAATTGACTGAAGAATAAAAGACCCATGAGGAGCAACAAGAAAGCCCCCAAATAGTAAGTCAACCAAATGAAGTCCTTTTCATCTCTCTCGACCCTTCAGAGCCTATTGGCAATATTGAATCTCACACGAACTTTCCAAAGTTCAATTCCAATCAAAGCCCTCATGTTTTATTTATTTTTTTGCACTTTAAAAAATGAAAAAAACTGTGGGTACTCTCTGGGTACTCTTTTTATTTCATTTTTTGCACTTAAAAAAAGAAAAAATTGTGGATACGTACCCACAGGCCCTGGGTACGTCCCGGGTATGGATTTCCGTACCCTGGATGTACCCAGGGCCTGTGGGTACATACCCACAGCATACCCAGGGCGTACCCATACCCAAAACGTACTCAGCCTGGTATGAGGGGGTTTAGGGCGTTTCCATGCAGTCTAGGTCCTAACCCATGGTTATTTTGATATTGTGGCATTTCCATGAGCAACTAATTGCACCTCTATCTGCTATCATGACCTGAAATTATGGAGTTGGATAAACAAAACAATTCAACCATGTTACCAACTTATTGTTGATGAAGTTATGTATGCTCCCTAAGTCCATTAACATCATTACTCTCTAATTCTTTAAAAAACCCACAACTTTTAGGATTCAATGTGTTAATTCCGAAAATTGCATGAGATGAGATGGTCGATTGGGAGTCCTCTAATTCCCCTTATGGCTCTTTCTCAATCTCACCCTTCATTTCCCCATCCTCTTCATCTTCGGTGGCACCTTCAATGTAGATCAGTTTCTTCTCAGCACACTTATGACCTCGGTTATACTTGTCGCAGTTGAAACACAACCCTTTTGACATTGTTTCTTCAATTTGTTGAGGAATCAACCAGGTAGGTTGGGGAAATGATGGTGTTGGTGTACTTTGCTCTCTACCCACAATGAATGGATGCCTCTTGACCAAATCTCTTTCTTCTACCCTACGGGCAAACACAATGGACTTTGAAACCAAACTTAGGTTAAACATGTGAACATCATGTTGGGTGTTAGCCTTGAGCCCTCCCAAAGACAAATCACTGAAGTTATCCCCTTGTAGACACCTAAATTTGGTAATTTATCAGTTGATATCATCAATATTGGTTTAATCTCTAAATCATAGCTTGTGCACCTATTCCGGGCCTGAATGTTATATCTTAGTATATTCCTAGTCTTATTGCAAGACTTATTCCCCTCATTGCATTGCTCAATCACTCACATAAATGCTTACATCAATCACAAGCAATCCACTTCCCCTGATTGTCATGCATAGAACTTTGCAGCACTACACTTCCCTCCTAAACCAAACCAACAGTTTAGTTCAAAAATAAGGGTTTGTCCAAGGCCACCCAGTAGTCAATCTTTCATTTTGGTATCTTTTATGGGTCGGTACTTTTCCTATGGGTCAACCTTAATGCAAAATTATACCTACGAAACCCTAGATAAGCAAGTCATATGCACTCAGTTACTCACCTAGCATTCACGTAACATTGTCAAAAACAAATCACTTGCAAGGCATCCAAAGCTCTCCTAAAGTTTTGTAAAGCAACAATAGACATTGGAAGCAGTCCCCACACAGGTTCAAAGCACTCCGAACTAGGTTCAAGAGTCAAGCTTCCCAAGCCACGAGCCCTCCAAGCCAAGTCAAGCACAAGTAAATTAAGCCATTACAAAGCATTATTGATGCAAGAGCATCCAAGTTCACAGGCAATCCTGTATCAACCAAAAATAGTTGAACAATTTGAGTCGATTGTGCTTGCATTATGTGGATCATTTTATGGGTCATGCATTGAATCATTGCATTGATGGTGAGCTATGGAGTACAGTGTTGCATTTTGTTGAGTGCACAAGTCCATTGCACAATGTTTATTGAGTGTGCAGTTCCTCTGCACAATGTCTGACCTGATGTGCAATCATTTAGTGTGCAACATTGTCCGTGCAATCTTGTTGAGCCGCGAACTTGGAACAATTGAATGTTTGAAGGCGCAGATTTTGAGGAAGGCCAATTGGGTGTGCTTCAGGTCAATTGTTGGGTCCTTTGATCAATGCATTTAAATTCCACAAGTTTAGCGTCTGAGGAGGTGGCACAAACGGCTATATAAGTAGAGCCCAATTGCCTTAAGAAAGTAGTTCAAATTTAAGTAAGAACTCAATTGGGGGTATGCTTAAAGGTAGAGTATGAGATGCGAGCTTAAGGCTCATTGTGAATAGAAAGAATGAAGGATATGTGACATGATGAAGCGCTAATTGACTCAATAAATTAAATGATAGTAAATGGATAAATGTGATCATATGAGAGGACAGATTATATGATTGATGTTGTGTAACATTTGTATTGTTGGTCGATTTGATGGTGCTATTTCTTTGAATAAGATATCCCAAAGCTTTGTTTTGTTTAAATTTGTGTTCATTTGATCATTCTGTTGCTCAATAAATGTTTAGGTTTTGTTGATTATTTTCATGCACGTATTCTGAGGGCTGCGAGGTGCAAGGTGGCTCTTCATCGAACACCCTGACCCCATCTGCGTCATTTGGTATCAAAGTGAGGATTTCTTTCCTTGCAAGTAGAAGCACAATAGATCTTTGGTTTTCCGCAGTGCAAGTGTGGGTAGAAAATTGTTGCAAACATCTTTCAATGGGTGATTATTGGGTAGGTGTGAGAGAGAAGAGACACAATAAGTTGTTTGTGGCTTTCCACAATGTGAATCGTGGGTAGAAGGTTGTTACAGGCATCTTCTGATAGAAGAATTGTTGGGTAGAAGATTGGGAGATTGTGGTCGTGAATTTCAAAGAAAGAAAAAAAATGGCACACCAAAGGAATGCCAATGTAGGACGGCGAAATCAAGGCACAAGAGTTGAAGACTTGGTTGAAATGATGCTGAACTATGCAAGCTTGCTTGGAGGCCATGGAAGCCACACAACGCAAAGGTGGTGTGGAAGATCATAGTGATGATGAAGGCGGACCCAGTGCAACAAACAGTGCAGGTTGTTAATGCGAATGCGGATGTGAACGCAAATGCACAGAGGAAGAGAGAAGCACAAGATGGTCTGAGGATAGACTGCTTCACGCAATTCAGCGAGTGGGGAATAAGCCTAGATTGGATACCCCTTGTTATTCTGGTAGTTTGGAACCAATAGAGCTCATGGATTGGATAACAGAGATGGAGAAATATTTTGAGTATGAAGATATGGAACATCCTAGGAAGTTCAAGTTTGCGTGCACGAAGTTAAAAGGTCATGCATCTCTTTGGTGGGAACATATTCAGACCAACTGAGTGCAGCATGGCAAGCAAAAGATCAAGACATGGGATAGGCTGGTGGCAAAGCTCAAGGCGAAGTTTTTACCCGCAAATTACCAAATTAGTTTGTTCAGAAGGTTGCAAGGTTTGCGATAGAGAGAGTATAGTGTGAAAGAATACACTGAGGAATTTTACTAACTCGCCATTAGAGCAGGGCATGTGGAGAATGATGTGGAGAAAGATCTCCAGATATATGACTGGATTGCGGGTTGTGATTCCATAATGAGTTTAGTATGTTGTAAGTTTGTTCTATGAAATAATCCTATTAGTATGCTCTGAAGGCATAGGAAAACCTAGTGCACAAACAACAAAGCACTAACCGTGGAAAAGGGAAGGCCGCGCAAGGTCGTGGACAAAGTAAGGGCAGAGAAAAATTTGCACAGTGTGAAGGCGAGTCGTGTTTGATGCCGCAAAGTGAAGGAACATCTCGAGGAGGTGGAAATGCATCCAAGGGCACATGATCCTTTGGTCATGGTAGAGGTCGCGAATTTAGCGGCACATGTTACAGGTGTGGAGAAATAGGGCATGGAGCATATGCGTGTCTACACGCATAAAATGGTGGTAAGCGAAGTGCGCACATTGCACAAGGAGAGGAAGATGGCTTGTTAAGTCATGAAGAAGAAGCAGAAATGGGAGAAGCGCTAACATTCAAGCGTGTAATGTTGAAACTAGAAAAAGAAGAGATTGGTCCTTAGCAGAGAAGAAGTTTGTTTAGCACAACATGCAAGTCAAGGGGAAAATTTTGTAAGGTGATAGTGGACAATGGAAGCACCGATAATTTGGTGGCAAAAGAGATGGTGGGTAAGTTGAAGATGATGAGAATCGAGCATCCAAATCCATACAAGGATTCATGGTTATAGAAAGGACACCAGCTATTAGTGAAAGAACAATGTCTAGTCAAATTTCAGATTGGGAGATATGAGGACAAAGGGATGTGTGACATCATGCCCATGGATGCATGTCATGTGCTACTTGGTAGGCCTTGGCCATTCAATTAGAAGGTGCAACATGATGGCCACTCAAACACATACACAATGGAGAAGAATGGAATGAAGTATACTCTGAACCCATTGCAAGAGAAGTGTTGTTGCTCTCAAGTAAGCAATTTTTGAGTGAAGTGAAGAAAGATAGTACATGTTTTCGCTAGTAGTAAGGACCACACAAAGAGGTGTGGAAAAAGCGGTTGAGGAAGGGAAAACAATATCACATGAAGTGAAGAAAATGTTGGAAGAGTTTGCGGAAGTCGTGTCTAGTGAGTCACCTGAAGGTTTACCACCTGTGAGAGACATTAGTCACCACATGGATTTAATTTTAGGGTCAAGTATATCGAACAAGGCAGCCTATAGAATGACACCGTAGGAGAATGTGGAGGTATAGAGGCAAGTGCAAGAATTGTTGGATAGGGCACTCATCAGAGAGGGTCTAAGTCCATATGCAATGCTGACAGTTCTAGCACCTAAGAAGGGTGATGAGTGGTGCATGTGTACCAATTCGAGAACCATAAATAAAATCACCAAGCACATATTTCCATTTCCGCACACAGATGACACCATGGATTGTATAAGGGGAGTAAAGTATTTTAGCAAGATTGATTTGAAGGGCGGTTATCATCATATTTGCATAAGGGAAGGAGATGAATGGAAGACAACGTTTAAGACTCAAGAAGGATTGTATGAGTGGCTTGTGATGTCATTCAGATTGAGCAACACACCAAGTACTTTCATGAGGTTGATGAATCAAGTCCTGAAACCATTTTTAGGCAAGTTTGTGATCATGTACCTCGATGATATTCTAATTTTCAGCAGAATGTGTGACGAGCATTTCCTGCACATTTGGTAGGTGTTACAGAGATTGCACGAAGAGAAGTTGATTAATTTGAAGACATGCAGTTTTATGCAAGAGGAGTTGGTATATCTAGGATTTGTGATTTCCGGAGAAGGATTGAAGATGGAACCTGAAAAGGTACATGCAATTGTGGAAAGACCATCACCGCGAAGTGGTTTTAAGGCATGCAATTTTCATGGGTTGGCTAGTTTTTACAGTAAGTTCATCAAGAACTTCAATGGTGCATGCGCACCAATTCCGGAGGCCATGTGAGGAGATAGGAAGAGTTTTGTTTGGAGCACAAGCGCTGAAAAGAGTTTTAGAGAATTGAAGAGAAGAATAATTGAACAACCAGTGTTGGCATTGCTGGATTTTGCAAAGGTATTTCAAGTCGATTGTGATGCTAGTGGTATAGCCATTACCGTGCAGCATTGACTCAGGAGGATAAACCTATTGTGTTTTCAGTGAAAAGTTGAATGATGTGAGGAGGAAGTATAGTGTTTATGATCAGGAATTTTACGTAATAATGCAAGTGTTGAAAAAGTGGAGACATTACTCTATTGCCAAAGGAGTTTGTATTATACACGAACCATCAAGCATTACAGTTTACTAATCGTCAAGGAAAATTGAATTAGAGGTACATGAAGTGGTAGAATACCTACAAGGATACACATTTGTGTTGAAGCACGCGAATGGAAAATATAACAAGGTGGTTGAAGCACTCAGTAGACAGTCGTTTGTTGACAAAGATAAAAGTAGTTGTGGGTTTGGAATCCATGGAGTTGTATGTGCAAGATGAAGATTTCGGAGAAGCATGGCAGGCATGTGTAGTACCTACAAGTGTTTATAGGACACCTTGGTTGGACTACTTGTGCAGGACGGTTTGTTGTTCAGAGGAAGATGAATATGCATCCCGAAAGGATCAATGCGAGAAAACTTGGTGAAAGAAAAACATTGTGGAGGATTAGCATGGCACTTTGGTTTGGATGAAACCTTTGTGCAGCTAGGTGAGAATTACTTTTGGCCATTGATAACTACGGATGTACGCAAGTTTGAACAAACATGTTGCGTCTATCAATTGGCTAAAGGAAGATCCCAGAACGCAAGGTTGCATCAACCTTTGCCCATTCCAGAGACGCCTTGTAATGTCCCTTTTAGAGCTAAAACTGAAAAAATAAGGAAATAACACAAATCCCAATTGAGAGTAAACTGATTTTTACAACACCCAACCAAAAAATATTACAAACCCTAGCAGCGAATTGTATTTGCACTTTTAGGGCATCAAACACCCTCCAACCAAGCTGAAAATAGATGTATAAATTATCCAAAATATTATACTCAACAAATGGAACAAACACCATGCAAAAACACTCCAAAGCATATGCCAGTTTGGAAATTCTACACAGCTGCCATTAAATTTATGACAGCAGAATTACAGTTCACAACAATGGCTAGAAATGGAGACTCCAAACCCCAAAAATCTCATGAAAGTGTGCAATCAGCCTCTAAAATTATGAGGAATATGAATATCAACTCCAAATGAAGAAATGTGCCCTAGATGGCACCCAACTCCACCTCCAAACAAGTCACTACCCTAGGAGAGGGGTAGTAAATCACTCTAGGATCAAACCCTCGCTGAAAATCTGCAATATCAATCCTCTTGAAGTACTTTGGAAACCCCGGAATGGAGAATCCCCATTAAATTGAAGATTTTCCGTTCTTCAATCAAACAAGGGTTTTGTCCTCCTTGTTAGCCACACCAAAGGATTTTCACCCTTAAGTGGAAGTGATTGAGCAATCAGCCCAAAAACCATGCAAGTTATAAAAAAAATTGACAAGATGATGATGCCCAAACGAGCCAAGTGAACCCTCTTTTATACCCCTTTTTGGCGCCAAAACCAATTTGGAAGCCTCCAACTAAGATTGACCTCAGAAGAATGTTTTTCTTTTATTTTCACTTTCGCCTTTCGCCTTCTTAACCCAACCGGCCTGACTCATGTAGAAAACTATGAAAGAAGAATGCAAATGCGCATGAAAATAACTAAAAAAATATGACAATCACTGCCCTTGTTTATTTTCTTCTTGCCCACGGGAAGTGGAATGGGCTCAATGTCTCCAAAACGAACTAGCTGGGAAAAGGGGACATTACACGCCTTGGAGAGACATAAGTATGGATTTTGTTTTGGGTTTGCCCAGGACATAGAGGGTTGTTGATTCCATTTTTGTAATGGTGGACAGATTTTCAAAGATGGCACATTTTATTGTTTGTGGGAAAACCAATGATGGAACGCATATTGCAAATCTTTTCTTCAGAGAGATTGTGAGACTGCATGAACTACCACGCAGTATAGAATCTAACAAAGATACAAAATTTTTTGGTCATTTCTGGAAAACTTTGTGGAAGAAATTGATAACTAATTTGCAATTCAGTTTAATATACCATCCACAAACTGATGGAAAGAAAAAGGTTGTAAATAAGAGCTTTGGAGATTTGCTTAGATGTTTGATCAAAGCTAAGCCAAAAGTTTGGGATTTGGCTTTAGTGCACACAAAATTTGCTTATAACAATTCAGTAAATAGGAGTACGAGGAAAACACCATTCCAAATTATATATGGGAGCAGCGTTTGAGGAGTTGCGGAATTGAGAAACTTACTGCGCAAAAAGAGTGTTGAAGAGGGAAATTTTGCAAAGCACATGAAGGAAGTGCGCAATCAGTTGTAAAATATGAATATGCAACAACGCATAGTTGAGGAACGAAGTGGAGTTGAATATCAAATTGGAGACATGGTCTTAGCATACTTACGAAGGAAAGGTTTCCTGAAGGGTCATACAATAAGCTTAAGTGGAAGAAGATAGGGCCATGCAGAAGCATTAAAAAGTTTACGCAAAATTCTTATGAAGTTGAGCTTCCTGAAGCATCAATATCTCTAACATGTTTAATGTGGCAGATTTGTATCCATACCACAAAGTACAAGAAGGAGATTAGGAACCCGAATCTAATGATGGCAGAGTAGATTGGATAATATAGATGCCAGAAAAAGGAGCATGACGAAGCAAAAGGGATAATAGATAACACACCAAAAGGAGTATACATAATATTTGATCGAGTGGAAGGGCAAGAAGATTGAAGATGCGACGTGGCTCAGGGTTGCGAATACCAGCAACATGGCATTCTAGTTCCTTGAGCAGAAGCTCTAGTTTTCAAAATTACCTGAGGTGTATGATGCAAGAGAATCCAGGTTCACAAATATTCTTGTATTAACCAAAAAAAGTTGAACAATTTGAGTCAGTTGCACTTGCATTTTGTGGAACATTATGTGGGTTGTGCATTAAATCATTATATTGATAACGAGACGTGGAGTACAGTGTTGCATTTTGTTGAGCGCGCAAGTCCATTGCACAATGTTTATTGAGTGCACAATTCCTCTATGCAATGTTTAGTCTGTTGTGTAATTATCCAGTGTGCAACATTGTCCGCGCAATCCTATTCAAGCCATGAACTTGGAATAATTGAATGTTTGAAGGTGTAGGTTTCAAGGAAGGCCGACTGGGTGTCCTTTGGGTCAGTTGTTGGGTCCTTTGATCCTTGCATTTGAATTATGCAAGTTTAGGAGTCTTAGCAAGTGGCATGAATAGTTATATAATTAGAGCCCAATTGTCTTAGGAAAGTAGTTCAAGTTTTGGTAACTCAATCGAGGGTTGCTTAAGGGCGGAGAATGGATGCAAGCCTAAGGCTCAATGTAAACAGAGAGGTTGGTAAGTAGAGAATGTCACAATGATCTGATCTGTGACACGAGTAAGGTAATGTAGTACATGGAGAATCTATCATATGAGAAGAGATAATTATATGACTTATGGTGTACAAGGCTTTATCATTGGCAATCAATCTGATGGTGCTATTTCTCTTAATAAGATATCCCAAAGCTTTGTTTTGTTCAAATTTGTGTCCATTTGATCTTTCAATCGATGCATGTTTTCTTTTTGTTGGTGTAATATTATGCATGCATTATGAGGGTTGCAAGGTGCAAGGCGGCTCTTCATTGAGCACCCTGACCCCATCTGCATCAATTATCAAGTAATTGAGTTATCAAATGTAGTTGCATCCATATGGTATTATATCTCTAGGTGGAGAACTATGTGTGCTTTGAGGCCTCTTCGAAGTAGTGCCAATGTAGGCAGTATACGGATCGCATTTCAACCCAAACACTAACATTTTATGGGTGTTTTACCCATGGTTAGGGTTTTGGGCCATTTCAACTAATTACAGAGGATTTCACACATTTGCGAGACCTAATACTTGACAACGAAGCATATCTCAATCATAAGTAGAGACGGAAAGTTGCAAAACTCCATTAGCATCGTGGACGAAACCGCCAAACGGTTTGGTCCGTAAATAGTGGTTTTGTCCTAGCTGACTATACAAAGCCAAAATCAAAGACGAAGCATCTACAAGACTTTTCTAGCTAGCTCATCACTCTATCACACCCAAATCAACTTGTACATCAGCCAAATAGGTAAATGCATTCATCTTCTCATGTCTTACTATATTTAGCACATGCTCTAATTGATCTATCATGCAATTACTATATATGAATATTCTAATTTGAATGTTAATGCTTAATTAATAATCTAAATATACATCCTATTTCTAACCCTAATCTAGAATTTAAATAAGAAGGAACCCCATTTTAATCATTCCATACTTTCTTTCTTTTTTTCAAGTTGAAACACGTAAGGACAGGTTCAAAAATTGTTGAATATAATCCTTGGCAAGCCCTACTTTCCATAGTTTTACTAGCTAACTGAAGTAGTTCTTTGTCACATTGTTGTCGTAATGAATCTGAAGTTCATCAATAAACACTAACCATGCGACAGTCGATATTGTCTTCTTCTAAGCACGCAATCATGTATACCAGATGAGCTGCTCTGGTACCAAATACAAAGATGCTACGATCACCTTTGGTGCACAAGGATTTTGATGTAGATCAAATAAATTCTCCATTTGACTGATCCAAATTACCAAATCCTTCCCATCAAACTTGTGCATCTTCACCTTTGGTAGTATGTTCTAAAATCCCATATTAGATTCTAATGAGTTTTGAAGTGATGCCATGCTCGAATGTGGGTTGCTAGAAGATCATGTGTTTCACGAGTGGAATTATTGGCCGGCGGCTACAGATTGGCCAAAGATGCAAAGATAGATTCCAATTGTGTATGTAACATGTTCAAGTTGTCCTTAAACTAACCACTACTACAAATCATCTTTTTTCACCATGTTTTGAATTGAACTTCAGCTTGGAATTGTGATACTACCACTGTCACCTTTAAATCAAAATCCCCCCCTTCCTTGCTTGGTGTCTTTCTTGGAGTGGCAAAACCTTTTCCTTGTCCTCTAGTTGAGTGCCCTACCATGGTTTAGGGTTGAGGGTTCATAGTTTAGGGTTTACGATACAGGTATTAGGGTTTAGGGTTTAGGGTTTAGGGTTCAAGGTTTGGGGTTTAAGGTACAAGTATTAAGGTTTGGGGTTTAGGGTTTAGGGTTCAAGTTTTGGTGTTTAAGCTATGGGTTTGGGGTTTAGGGTATGGGTTTGGGGTTTAGGGTTCAAGGGTCAAAAATAGGGTTATTAATGGAATATACGGTTGCAATCATCTTTTGTAGATGAATCCAGTGACCGCTATCATGCAAGGGTGAAAATTCCTTAAAATAGGGTTATAAGAGGATGGTACAATTGTGATCATCTCACCGTGATGCATCCAATGACTGCTATTTTACTTAGGGGTCCGATAAACTTCAAGACTTCTTTTTAAAAAAACTCAAACAATATTATAGTGAGAAAAAATAAATTCCTTCCAGATTGTGAGTTATGTTTTTTCCGGTCTGACTGCCCTCGGTACAGCTACTAGGCCAGAAAAAAATCACGAACAAAAAACTTGCCCAAATCAAAGCTCTAATACCACTTATAATGAATTTACTTGGAGAGGTTCAGCAATAAATCACCAAACAGAACACAAAAATGGAATAGCAACAATAATTCGCAACTCTAGGAGCATAATAGAACAAATACTCAATATTTGATTGAGAGTAGAATAGAATATATGACTCATTCATTTCAAGGGGGTAACCTCCACAACCTTAACGATAAGAATAGAATGTGCAATATGATAATCTAAGTACTAACCCTTATCTCCTATATATACCGTACTTAGGCTATGGTAAATCCACAAGGCGGCCCTACTAATAGTTTGAAAGTATAGAGAGATGTGACAAATCAAGTTAAGAATTATGTTAGCCATAATTCGGCTATACATATCCCAATACATGTAATGGGTTAAAGGCATAGCACTTATACTCCGCATGGATGGTAAATCATGGGACATGATCTCCTCAAACTCACCCAAGAACTCAATCATTTGGTACAAAATAGCATCCTCTTCTACTTTCCTAATATATGTGGGTTTGAGGATGAAAGCATAGCATGCTTTATCCTTCTTCACTTCTTTTAGGAACTGCTTTACCGAAACCAGGAAAATTCTTGGATTGTTGTCCAATTCTTCACTTTTATCCTTAAAAGGAATCAACGTATTCTTCTTAGCATCCTTCACCAATGTGTATGCATTTGCTCTTTCATTATGCAAAGCCTTCCTATCAAATTGTCAAGGTCTTCCCAACAACACATGACATACATCCATGGGCATTATGTCACACAAAACTTCATCATTGTATGCGTTAATCTGAAAACTTACCAAACATTGCTCATTCACCAAAATGTCCCTTCAGCAACCAAGGCACCTTGTATGGATCTGGGTGTGCAATTCTCTTCAAACCAAGATTTTCTACCATCTCATTCGAAACGAGATTATCAGTGTTACCGCTATCAATGATAACTTTACAGCGCTTACCTCCAGACTTGCAAATGGTCCTAAAATAATTTTTTCTCTACACTGATGCATTATCCTCTTTTGCTAGTTTCAACAACACTCTCTTTGTCATGAGAGCTTCTCCATATTCAGGTTCCTCTGTGTGAATGGCCAATGCAATACTCTCTTCATCCGGTTGTACAATATCATTACTAGTCTCATTCTTCTACCACCATCATTTTGTGGTGCATGTAGACATTCAAATGCTCTATTCCCAATTTTTCCGCATCGAAAGCATGTCTCGATGAATCCATATTATCCTCTTCCCCTTGAAGGATTTCCTCTGCCTCTTGAAGCTGAGTCTAATTCTGAGAAGTACATGCTTCTCCCTCTTGAGTGGATTGTCCTCTTCTAAGAACCATTATCTTCCTTTAGTTGTGTTTTGCTACCTTCTAAAAAACTTCCCTTCAGCCTTCAAAACACATTGATAGGTTTCATCCATCAAATGCAACTTCTTTCCAAACTCATCTTGAATGGAAATACGCATTCCATTCACGTACTTCAAGATCTTGGTGTCCCCAAAAATTTCACCTAGAAATTTTGGGATACCCCTTTAAAATTTTGGTCTTTTTGACTTGTGCTGATTTGCTCAGGATTCCTTCAGGAGATTGCAAGAGGTTGCTTGGTCCAAAAACGTGCCAGAATGGATTGTATGAAAATAAGGAAAATACTGCCACCAATGCGTAGAGCTCGAGAAAATATGCACTTTTAGAAAAAAACGGCACCTAAAACGGAGCCATGGAGTGAAAGTTATGGCACTTGCAAGTTTTTGTTGCTACATCTTCTCGGACCCTTTCCAAAAATGGAAAATTTATCTACGGCAAAATCGTGGTTTTTCAAGCATGTGCAAAGTTAATTTGCATTTTTTAAGAGGCAGATGTTTTCTTTAATGCAAATCGTGGATTCCCAGTGTCTTGTCTGCCAATTTGAAGGAATCCTCCTCATCTAGTATCCACGCAGCTTTTGGGAATGTACACAATTGTCTTAAATAAAAAGAAAATCACTTAAGTCCAAGTCGTGGATGTTTAGAAGTTTGTCTTCTGATTTTCAACGCCATTTTTGTATTAAAAAGCACAAAGCAAAGTCACTTAAAGCAAATCATAGTTCTTCAAGGCTGAGTCTTCCAATTTTCAACCATCCAGTCTCCTTCATATCCACAATAGTATTTTAAGTGCAAATCGTGGATATATTCAATCCAGTCTTCCTAAAATCCACACAATTTTTAAAAGAGAAGCAAATCACTTAAGTGAATTGTGTGGATGTCTGACATCTTGTCTTCCTTTTGCAAAGCATCCTCTACCTTCTAAATCCACACAATCCTCCTCCTTCATAATCCACGCAATTTTTAAAAGAGAAAAGCAAATCACTTAAGTGAATTGTGTGGATGTTTGGCATCTTGTCTTCCTTTTGCAAATCATCCTCTCCCTTCTAAATCCACACAATCCTCTTCCTTCATAATTCACGCAGCCTTTTAACTAAAAAGCAAAAATACTTAAGGATTTGCGTGGATGTTCATGAGCTTGTCTTTTATTTTCCCAAGCATCCAATCACCCTAGCATCCACACAGCTTTAGAAAATCAACGCAGCATTTGATTGAGAATTGCAAAGCATTTAAAAAGGTGTGGATTCCAAGCTCTTTGTCTTCTAAATTCCATGCCATCCTCCTTCCAATTATCCACGCAGATTTTAAAAGGGAAGTAATTAAAGCCAAGTCGTGGTTTTTCCTGGTGGAGTCTTCTCATTGCAAGCAACCTTATCTCCCAAGTTCCATGCAATTTCCCAAAGCAGCCACTATAAATGCATGCAATCCCTCAGTTGAGCCCACTTCTCTTTGCTTGCATCCGGAGAAATTCCCAGAATTTAAGGCTGCCAATATAAATATATATATAGGAGGATGAGTTGAATGTTTGTCTGAATTCTTTTAGGACAGTTCACTTGTGCACGTACTTGTGAAAATTAAGCAGAAGTCAATGTGTAATACATTGGAGATATCTTTAGAATCGGGGGAAGCAATTGCAGCTTTTGCACAAATAGATCAAACTCTCACAACGGCAAAAGCTTTAGGCAAAGGTGGAAAAGGGAAGTCTCAGACAAAAGCGGATTTAGGCAAGCATCAAATGTAGCAGCTAGCATGTCTTCTTTCTTCTCCTCTTTCTTCTCTTCTTTCTTATTTTCTCGGACAAAATTGTAAAACTTAAGTAATTGATTTAAAAGCCATTACTTCAAGTTACTGGAAGAAGTCAATTACTTGGAAATAGGTGGTAAACATGCATAATAGAAGGTTTTATTTTCAGTTGTAAATCATGCATGTCATGAGAAGAGGAATTTTAGGAGGAAGATTGCCAATTGTTTCCTTTACGGCTTCCACATGCGGGAATTCATAGAAGCTTCCTATTTGTATTTGCCCTCTATGCACTATAAATAGAGGAAGAACCTTCGGGTTAAAGGATCACAACTTGTTTTATCAGAACTTGTTTTAGCAAGAACTTTTGTAATTAGAGCATTCTTGAGTTTTCAGACTGTGTTGGAACCCTTGATGTGATTGCTGCGAAGACTTGGGATTGAATAAAAGGTGGATTTCCGGAGAACTTTGTGTCTACGGTGCTTTGCTCATCACTTCTATTTAAGGTTTTAGATGAACTTTGTGTTATCTTAGATCTAAGTTAGAAGCTATTATTTTTCCTTATTGCTGAATGTTGTGAGTTTTATTTGTTTATTTAATTTGTGTGGATGAGACCAACACTGAAAGCTATTGGTTAAGTCAACATATCTTCCTTTCTTCTTTCCTAAATTCTATTAATTCCCCCTTTTGCAAATATTCCAATCATAGTTGCTTACTTGCTACAAAATTGCCCAGCTGTGGTTCACGAGATGTGGGAATTAAAGTAAAACCCCTAAAAATAGTTATTAGGATTCACCCTTATCAAATTGATAAACATCTTACACGGAAGCTTCACCGTTAAATGAAGGAGATTTATCTCATGACTGCCTGGGTTTTATGTTGTGCATAAAATCTAGCCAACAAATCTTTTTCTTGTCATCTTCAATATGACCAACTCGAGTAGTGAACCTATAAAACTCCTTGGTGTAATCCTTTATACTCATCTCCTTTTGTCTTCGGTTTGCAGTTTCTTTAACAAACCCATTTGAAATCTTTTCCTTGTCATCTTCAAATGCTTTGTGCCCAATTTCCCAGTGTCTAAAGCATGTACACATAAATCCTCTACCTCTTCCTCGTCCATAATATCCTCTTCCTCTTCAAGGATTTCCTCTGCCTCTTGAAGCATGACTATGATTCTAAGTGCTCACTTCTCCCTCCTACAAGGATTGTCCTCTTCCACTACATGCTTATCCTCTCCTACATGAAAACTTTCCTCATCCTTTAGTTGTGTTTTGTTGCCTTCTAGAAAACTTCTCTTTAACCTTCAATGCACTTTAATAGGCTTCCTCCACCAATTGCAACCTTATCATTCCAAATTCATCTTGAATGGAAATATGCAATCCATCACATACCATGGGATCGCTTCCTTGCCATCTTCAGCATGACCAACTCGAATAGTGAACCTTTAAAACTCCTCAATATAATCATTTACACTCATCTCCTTTTGTCTTATGTTTTGCAATTTCTTGAACAAACCCATTTGATACTCAAAAGGTTAAAACTTACCTTTTAACTTCACAACCATTTCATCCCAAGACTTAGGAGTCTCGTTTTCCCTGCTCAGGCAAGGGGTACAATCGCATTTTATCTGCTAGGAATACAGATATAACAAGATTTCGTGACTCATTATTCCGAGTTTTCATGATTTCGTGATTTTTAGTCGTGACTCGGTTTTTCCTGATTCGTGGCTCGTTTCTTCTGTTCGTGGCTCGATTTTGATGCTCGTGGCTCAGGGCTTCTGGTCGTGGCTCGTTTCTCCTGGTTTGTGGCTTGTCTCTTCCAGTTTGAAGCTTGTTTCGCTATTCATGGCTCGAGTTCCCTGCTGTTGAGCTCCCTTTTCCCTCCCACTTGCGCCGAGCCTATTTCTAGTGCTACGGTGCAAAGGGAATCTTGAGACTGCTTCCACAAGACATTGTGGAAGTCGTTTCCAATCTTTGAATAGTGACACAAATGAACAGTGCCGTTGAAACAGCGAACACTCAGTGAGAAGAAACATGAACAACACATTCAAAAACCAGAATACACATGAACTTACAGGGATCGTTTGAAGGAGCAAAAGCGAGGGAGGAGAACTGTTAGAGCAGAATCCTGTCCAAATACAAACAGTGCAAGACGCCATTGATTCCATTTAATTTCGAGGATAAAGAACACAGTTGAAAAACAAATTTTCTAACATTTTCTAGGGCCAGACTAGAACTTTGTACTTGAATTATTTTGTCGTTTTTGGTATGCTCTCTAGCTCGCCTCTCAGCCTCTCCCCTCTTCAAGTGATTTATCCAAGTGATTTGGCTACAAACATGGCCCCGGAAACTCCTACTGGCAGCGGCACGATCGGGAATCCCCTAGGTCACACCTCTAGTAGTACAACGGACATTTTATTGGAACTTCTCAACCGAATCCAGAAAGTTGAAAATGTCAATTAGCAACTCCAGACTGAGGTCTGTACACTTATTGGCAAGGTCACGGAAGTTGAGTCTGAGAATGCCATCTTGATAGAAAAATTGGCCAACACGGATAACACTAGTTCCCCTAATGATGCCCTACACGCAAAAATTGTTGACCTCCGGTCTCAACAGGAGGAAATCAGAAATAACCAAGCTTCCTTAAAACTGGAAACGGAATCATGGACCAAGGTTGTTAGTGGGAAAGGCAACATTCCCCCCCCTTTGGCTGCACTTGAGGCCGTTATGCAGGCCAAGTTAATTCAGGAGCGTACTAGGCGTGACAGGGAATTAAACTTCAAGGTGAGGGGTCTCCCACCCCCCACGCCGACACAGGACCCACTACCTGTTGGTAACTCATTTATCACTAATACTTTGGGGATTTCTGACATTACATTAGAAAGAGCTTGGGTTGGCTATGATTCCACACTTTTCATCCATTTTAGGACAGCTTTTGACAAGCTACGAGCTCTCAGGGCTAAGAGAGTTCTGTTTTCACGCCCAGACAAGGTCTTTGTTGATGAAAATCTCACTAGGACACAAGTTGGGGAGCTCAAACGCTCTAGGGAGCAAGTTATGGTAGGAAGGAAAGAAGGTAAATGGGCGGTTATCAGAAATCTCCAGGTTGTTATTAGAGACTCTCCTCCTCCTGGTTGGGAGCCCTGCCAAGGGGCTCCCCAATGACGGGCCAAGTAGGAGAGGAGTCAGGCCAGAGGCTTATCTATCAGTTGCTGGAATGGGAATGGTTCCCTTTGGTATTCCCCTGGCCTTATGTTAGATGCTCTCGGGGTTGCCGACATTCTCTTCATCACAGAGACACACGAGAGCCCGGTGCATCCTCTCCTAGGTATTACTGGATTTCTTTGGTTATCAGCTTGCAAACAGGAGACTCGGGTTTCAGGTGGTGTCAGAGGCTCTGGTGGGGTTGCCTGTCTCTATAGAGACTCCCTCCAGAATAGGATCTCGATGGTCGGTTCTGATGAGTCTGCCAGGTACATGTGGATTCGTATTAGTGGGGCCGCTCATTTCTCTAGGGATTTCTATATAGCAGTTTGTTACTTTCCTTCGGTTGCTTCCCCTTATGCCATCCACAATGGCCCGGATGGTGATCCCTTCTTTGACTTATACGATAGTATTGGTCAATACTTTGTCGCAGGGGAGGTTATCATTTTAGGTGACTTTAATGCCCGTACCAAACACTTTCAGGTCCCCCTCCATGACAGATCAGAGGATATGCTCTGTACACAGAGGATTGACTCCGTGTCAATTGGTCTACATAGGATTTCTGAGGATACAGATGGCCCTTTCACAACTTATGGATGGTTCCTCCTCCAGCTCGGGGAGTCACAGGCGTTGGTGATCTTTGACAGGATCGAACGCTTCCCGAATTCACACTTCTTCACATGTCGTCCCCATGGTGGGGGCACTAGCGTGGTGGACTATGTCCTCGCCAGCCCAGATATCTCACCCCTCTTTTGCTCCTTCTCGATTTCCCCCATTCCCCTTGCCGACCATCCAGTCCTATCTTTCTCTTTGGTCGTCAGTCCTCCTACCACCACCACCCCTCCTCCCCCTCCCCACTACCCCCCTCGCATCTCCTTTCAGTTTGATAAAGGGGACTACGGATCTTACTCATCCCACATCCGCGACCTTCTCCCCTCTGAGCCCCACTTCTCTAACCTGCCTAGTGCAGAGGCCAAGTACACATGCCTTTCCTCTGCCATGTGGGAGGCTGCCCTGAGATCCTTTCCCAGCTCCACCACCCATCCCTCGGCCACTAGTATTACTAAATCTTGCCCCATGAACCAATGGTATGATGTAGAGTGCAAATCCCTTCATCGGCGCCTTCGCCAGGCTTTTACCCATGCCCTCCCCTCCTTCCCCACTCTTAAAGTTGCCTACCGGTGCCTTCTCCATCGTAAGAAGCGATCCTTCATTTCCCACCGCAGATATATGCTTTCCACCTCCCTTAGGACTAACCCTCGGTCCTTCTGGCGTACTGTCTTTCCCCGCCACTCCCCCTCCTCCACGACGATCGATCCTATCTCCATTTTTTCCCACACCTCTACCCTTTACGATGTTCCGGGGCAACAACTTACCCAAATTGGCATCCCGCCGCCTGGTAATCCCTTCACTCACCACAATATCAAAGAGGCAATAAGGATTTTGAACTGTAACAAGGCAATGGATGTGGAAGGTTTCCAGGCTGAGTTCTTCAAGCAGGGTTTTGAGGTCTTTGGTAAATATTTGACAGATCTTTTCAATCAAGTGGTTACCATGGGCTTCCCTCCTACTTGGTCTCTTCATATCATTCACCCGATACACAAAGCTGGGTCCATTTCTGATCCGAATAACTAGAGGACTATCATGGTGGGCCATTCTTTCTCCAAACTCTATGCTACAGTTCTCCACAGGTTGTTGTCCGAGATTTTGGAGCAAAAGCAGCTCAGAGCCAGAGGTCAGGCTGGTTTTCGCCCTGGTTACCACACCATCGACCACATCTTCACCCTTCGAGCTATTATTGAGGAGGCCCGTCACCGCTCTTCAAAAGTTTATTGTTGTTTTGTAGACTTTCGAAAAGCTTTTGACTCCGTACCTCGCATGGCCCTCTTCCAGCGGCTCCGAGACATTGGTATTTCTGAGATTCTTATTATCGCCATCATGCGCCTCTATGAGTCCATCCTTGGTCGTCTTCGTACTGCACACAGACTGTCTGATTTCATCAGGAGCACCATTGGGGTTAAACAGGGGTGCCCCTTGTCTCCTACCCTCTTTGGCATTTATATTGATGAGCTGGAATCTTTTCTTCGGGATCACATTCAGGAAGGGGATGGTTGCCTTCTTCACCACGTCTTGATTTCTATTCTCCTATTTGCCGACGATATTGTTTTACTCGCCTCTTCTCCTGAGGGGCTTCAGAGACAGCTTGATGCACTTGCTTTATTCTGTGATCTTCGGCATTTGACGGTCAATCTGGGTAAGACCAAGGTCATGGTCTTCAACGGGTTGAGGACATCACACCTCCACTTTCTTCTTCAAGGGGCAGGAGGTTGAAATTACTAATACATACACCTACCTGGGAGTCCAGTTCTCAGGGCCTAGATTTAGTATGAGGCATGCTCTTCAGTCGAGGGTGAATAAAGGGTATGGGTCTCTTGCCATTCTCGAGAGACAGTGTTTTCGGCACCACTTCCAGGACATCTCTTCCAAGATGTTTCTTATGAACTCCCTCATCTGCCCCACTGTTCTCTATGGGTCTGTTGTCTGGGGGCCCTCCCTTTTGGACACAGATTGGGCTTCTGCTGAGAGGATTCAGACTCTCCTCCTTCGTCGCTTCATCAGATGCAAACAGACAGTCCCCCAGCATATTATTTTGGCAGAGTTCGGAGCCCGACCTTTCCGTCTGGAGACTATATTTGACATATCAACCTTTCTTCACCGTATCACGAAGTTTGGTGATCTCTCCGATGAGCAGGGTAGGTATTCGTATCTTGCTTATTGTTCCTCTGTGAGTATTGCCCAGGTTGTGGGTTGTTGGTTTTCCGAGACTTCTGCCTCGTTGGATTCAGTTGGTATCCATATTGATCGTCTCCCCCCTTTTCAGTATTCCCTGAATGCTCCTAGTCATCTCTTGCCCACCAAGCAAGTGTTGAACAGGTACATCCAAGAGGATATCTACAGGAGCTTCATTCAAACTACTTGGGTGAACCCTCCTGGGGGTTTGCGCCCTAAGATGTCCTTTTATGCAGAGCACTTTCTTGAAATCAGAGATGGACTCATCATCCGCCCTCAGTACACCTCTCGTCACTGGGTGCATGCCCTCCGTATACCTCTGGGTCAGTTTCGAGTCAGCGCCCACAAACTTCGAACGAGACTGATCACAACATTGATCGGGAGGACAAACTTTGTAGGCTCTGTAGCCTTCAAGAGGTGGAGACCGAGACCATTTTATCTTCCGCTGCCCCATCTACTATGAGATCAGAGGACAATTTCACTATCTCTTCAGAGGGATTCAGACTCTCCCGGTCTTCTTCAGATATATTGACCAGCAGTGTCTTGCCCTCTACATCCGTGAGTCTTTGCTGCTCCAGGACTAGATTCTTCATCCCCCTCCGAGAGTCATCCCCACGAGACGAATTACAGCCTTCTTTCCGGTTCTACCCGTAGGTGGAGGAACTAAACGACAGAGCCTTTCTGACCCAGATACAGTGCATAGATCAGTTTGTCCCCAGTTGGACCTTCACCACCAACAGAATCAAATGCACACATGTACCAAAGGGCAGCCCAGCTCCATTCATCCCCCTAGCCGTCACTTCAGTCTCAGATCTCAGCAGGGGAGGAGGTTTTCACCCCCCTCTTCGGGTTGCCAGTCCATCAGGAGCTTCTTTTCGTCAACCTCTAATGTTAGGAGGGGTGTGGCTACCATTCCTGAGTAGACCATTGGTCCTCATTTGCCCCCCACCCCTTCATTCCCTTCTTTACTTCTTCGTCTTTCTCCCCCGCTTGCTCCATTGCCCCCGCATGTGGGGGTATTGGCTTCGGGTTTCCTCTCTGCTTTGTCTTTTCTCATTTTTTTTGTTTCTGGGAACTCGTTTTGAGTTGCCCCTGCTTGCACTTTGTATATTGTTTGGGTTGCAGTCCCATTGACCTACTTTTGTGGTCATTCGTTGGACATTAATATATTTATCTTTATCTTATCTTATCTTATGTTATCTAGCTTAGTGATCTAGTCAATGATTTTTTTAGGACACAAACTCCCTGCACGATTAGGGATGTCCAACCTTCGCTTACTTCCCATTCTTGCAACAGCTCGCAAGAACCTATCTTCCGGTTCATCAACAAGTTCATCCACATCAACATCAAGTGTTACCTATTGCTACTTTCTCATCTTCACCTACATCTATGTCAACTCCTCTACATCAGCAACCTATATTTTCCAACCAGGCTTATATTCCTCTTGATATCTCAGCCGGATCTACGACTCTCAATGCTCATCTTGCTCTACCGACAATTATAGCTCTATGTGCCATTTTTGTTCCTCACACTTTCTACAATAACCACAACTAACACATTCTACCCAACTATCTTCATGTTGGAATATGCCCTCATTATTTTCTACCACACTTGCAAATGTGGAAAACAACACTCACTTCACAAGGTCAACTTGCTCTGATACCAAATGAGGCAATCACGGTTAGGGAATCAAATGAATAATTGTCTTAGACCGTGCAGCCTAAAACTCTAACACGATAGGCACATACAAGATGTAGCATGAAACAAGTTTCAACTTAATTGATTTAGTGATGAAGTTATAACTACACACAACCTTGCATTATTACAATCTTATTATAGAATTCACTTTTGTAGTGTTACAACTATCCCACGAGGGACGTGTTACACCCTATATCTCTCATCGGACATGCGCTCACCACAAATCTCTGCTAAAACCATACTTGATTCCCTGGTTTGGCTTTTCCTTCACAGACCACAACTAACTCTTAGTCTTTACTATCAACCTTGATCAATACAAGTGAAATCATTATGGAAGTTTAGTGATTTCAACGCCCAACGTGATGTTTCATCTTGCATTCTAAGTCAACAACTTCCATCCGTTATTCAGTTTCTTTGGCGCGTGCCCAACACTAAAAAGTATGCAGACATAACGCCAGCCCTAGATATGATACTGACATGGTACACCCTGGCATGAAGTGTCTACATGGATGTGATGGGTTTCAAGAGCTCTACATAGAAGCGTAGGTGCATGCCACATTTTCAAGTATTGCATTGTTCATTGAAGCTTTACCAAACGATATATGCCTGGGGCAAGATGGTTTAGCGCATTGTAGCCGTTTTGAATCCCACATAAAGACATGGCTATGAGCCATGGTTTGGAGGATTGCACTACCTATTGATGTTTTCCAGGGATTGTACACATGGCACAAGGTAACGTGATACATTGCAGTGTGTTCTCTCACTCCATGAAGAATAAAGTTGCACATCCAATTTTTAGGTATTGTACCACTGAAAATTTTTGTGGCAACTTGGAAGGATAGTCTCATGGTCGGGAAATTAGTGCAAAACTTTTGAGGTGGTTTTATATTACTACAACCAAGTCAAATACCAAAAGCTTGCAACCACTACTTATCGCTATTCTAAGTATTTTTTGATGATGCATGATTGTTTGTGGACCAGGATGCTCTTGCATCATGAGGCATATATCACAGGTAATTCTACTTACAAACATGTACCGTGTTGCTTGTGTGGTAAGATGGGTCACAAAAAGAAAGACGGTATAAAGAAAATATATCTAGAAAATAAGAGGAAACAATCCAAGTCCCATAATAATCAGGCCAATATTGTTGAACATGAGCATGATAATGATGCATAAAACTTAATTGTTTCTCAAGATCATATTAACATTGTAATGTATTTTGGTTCTAGTGTATAATGCCCCTTTTTGTGCTCTAACTGAAACAAAAAGGAAATTGTACAAACCCCAATAGATAGTAAACTGAAAATTATGACAACCAACTAAAATTCATGACAGCAAAGTACAGCAGTCTGGTTTTTTATAACAAAGAAAATGCAATATCTCTCCAAAAATACATCTTTACACAATCCAAAGCATGTAGGGAACTTCAGAAATATTTTAGAAAAAATATAAACCAAGAAATGAGCCTTCAAACCCAAGATGGAATTTCTTTAATTAAATATATGACAGCAGCGAACCCACTTACAAAAATGGCCGGAAGTAGAGATTCCGAGGCCCAAAAATCAATCCGTAAAGTGCAACCAGCCTTTAAAATTATGAATAACCCAAATAATGAAGTGTCGTGCACTAGATATCACCAAATTTCTCCACCATGCAAGTCGCCCCCTAGGAAAGGATTTACAATAAGCTAGAAATGACAAATTTCCCAAGAAAACCATAGTTTAGCTCAAGTATGACCTCCGTGTGAGATCACCAATGAAGAGATGAGGGGTTTCGTCCTCAAATCAAGTGCAATGAGGGTTTTCGTCCTCAATTGCAAGAGAGAGCAATCCTGTGCTTCAACTCCAAGAAAATAAATTCCAAGAATGATGTTTGCCTATTCCAAGCCAAGCGACCCCCCTTATATAGCTAAAGGTGGCGCCCAAAATCAAAAGGATGATCTCCCAAAGAGGACCGACCTCCTTGGGGAGATATATTTCTCCTTTTCTTTTTCTTCCATCTCTTTTTAATTTTCTTTTTAAGTTGGCGTTGCACTTTTTCAACCAACTCGTTAAATTTAAATTGAATTAGATCTTATTTCAAAGTATCTATTGTAACTAATGATATACAAATGATATAATACAGTAAATGGACAAGCAACAAGCAAGCAATAATATAATACGCGTGTTTTGATTTCGGCGTGATTTTCTCTCGCGTTTCTGGGTCAAATCACCTAATTTTAGGATTGTTGGATTGATCTTGAGTTCCTCTTCCTCTTTTGTTAAATATAGTATGTTGATTTGTCCTCCTCAAGCTGACTCGTTGTTTCTTGATCGACATGTGTTCTTGACATCTCCTCTAGAAACTTATAAAAATGAGATTTTCATTCGTATCATGGGTTGGGTATTTGATATTTTTTGAAAAGTGTTATGTTGTCGGATTTTGGAGAGGGATTACACAGATAGCCAGTTCTCTACTTTGTTCTTCCTTGCTGCTCACATTCCAGTAATCTTCTTTGCACAAAGCCAGCCATTCAGTTTCTTGATTTTCTTGCTGACATTCACCATTTTGCCTGCCTAGATCAATTAGAACTCATACATTGGAAGGGGATTGAAGCTGAGTAGACATTGGATGTACCACATCTCTGTCAAAAGCTACCACAACACTGTAGTAACTAGGTTGGAGTTGTATTCAATTCTTTGAAGTTTTAATATAGTCATTACTTGTTGTAAGTAGAAGAAATTGTGTATTCAAATTAATTTGAAGGGGAAGATCTCATCACTTCCCATGTGTGTTAGTATTTCTTTTCAAAATACTTCTTCCCTTGATATCTTCTTCCCGGCTTATCCCTGTGGATCTGCACGGGAAATTGGTTAGAAGAAGTAGCAATATCCCTATTTTATTTCTTCATTATTATTTTCTTCCCCCTGATTTAAAAGAAATTTTGCTGGGGAAGGTCATACGGTAAAGAAGAAATTGCTTCTGAGAAGTTTTCTCTTGCCGAGGAACATGAGGTAGAACCTAGTTAGAAGAAATTGTCTTTTTAATAGATAATATCTTCCTAGTAACTTTCTTGTTATAATAGTAATTACACAGAAGCCTGCAACAAAGAAAATGCTACACGTGGTTAATCCCTATTTTAGATTTTTTTAATTTCAAAAGCAACTATAGATTTATTTTAATTTAGAAACAATCGTAGATTTTATTTTTTTTAATTCCGTGTTTGTAGAGGTAGTTTTTCATTTATGTTAATTATTCCTGAAAACACAAAAACATTAGGAATTTAGTTGCTTCAATTGTTTTCTTTTTGGAAAAGCCTAACCAAAAACATTTTTAAAAAAGGAATTAGAATAAGTAGATGTGCTTATTTTACTTAAATAGTAGTAAAGGTAATCTAATTAATTAAAAGGGAAAAACAATTGTCTTTTGTTTAAATTAGATCATTTTCACGTTGTTTATTTAAAATTAGAATCTAGATTAATTTAGAAAATTAGAACAAAACAACAAGCTTAGTTATTAGAGGCTCAAACTACCAGTTCATAGTCCTTAGCCCCTTTTGACTTGTTTCTCGGCCTTATTTACCTTACTCACAAATTGGTGTTTTCAAATGACCATTCTTGGTTCGGCTCAACCTCATAGGAGGATATTTGAGTCAATCATCTATCCACCAAGCATAGATCAATATCAAGGAGACATAGATTTGGGTTTACGAGCACTAGTTTTCCGACCTACTCCTTTGCCCCCTCATATTATTATCCAGCTAGATGCCCTGAACAAACAATTGATTATAGCTGAGCAATTTTGGCTGACCAAGCAAACCGAGCCAGATGCTTGAACCCTTAGTTTACTCTTCGCATCCTTCATTCTCATTCTCGCATGACCTTCTCTAGAAAGGAGTATTTAGAGACGAACAAACAGTTTCCACAAGTCCGACAACTAGATCGAGGTATTTTCGGTCTAAAAGACAGAGATCGGGAATTGCACCCAACAATTATCCTTGATCGTAGCATCACACCCACAGAGACTAAAAGAGCTTTCACCGCCCTTGATGAGCAAGATCATTACTTGCAAGTTGATCGAGTGCATTTAGCTCGGCCCTAGAACCTCAATTCATTATCATCTCCCATCTATTTCACATCTATCACCTACACCTATCCCATTCCCATATCATCTTCCACATTTTGTCTGTTTTGGCACGGCCTCGGGAAGACAGTACACAAGGAATCCCGTGTCATTTTTCTTGTGTACAGAAATAATTGTCCTATACCTGATATTTTTATGCCCAACAACATGAAAAAGGTACAGCAGATACCATAGTGGAATTTTCTTGCAAAAATCAATAACTTAGGCAATGTAGGGGTTGGGAACAACCACACAAGCACTATAAATCCCATACTAACTATCACCAATCGAAAAGAACTCCTTTCCGTGTTTGAAGGAACCCCGTACAATCCTTGTATATGAGTAGCATCTAGGAGTAAAACTGAGTTGCTAATTCAAGGTGATGATAGCAAAAAAAACAAATTACTCTACGATTGCTGCCCAAACGTGTCTAGCAACTCTTTTACCTTGGTTGCCGAATCAACTTCTTTCTGGTGCACTATCTTGGGCTATGTGAAGAACTTTCCTGTGATCTTCTACAGTCAATCTCATATTGCATTATTACAATGTTTGGGCTGATAATCGCAAATTTGGTTGCTTCGTTCCCTGTTTCCATGTTCCTTAACCATTCACTATGGCATCTACACAGTGAGAATTTCAAACACATTAAAGAAGACGAGTTCCTAACATCCCTCCTTCATACCTCACAGATCATAATGGCAAGTTTTTTTCTCACTAAAGCTTTTCAACCAGCATCACAATCACTCATGTCAAAGGATGGATTTCTAAAAAATCAATGACCTAGCACAAAAATCACAATTGTAATCCATCCATTTCAGGTTCCTCACAAATCGCTATTATGCAATCAATCATGTATGTATCACATTTTAGGACTGATCACTACCTCTGTCACCGTCACGATATCAAGCTGTTCCCTCCCTATGTAGCAATCGTCCCTTCATAATCGATGTTGAGTTATAATGCTTTGGATAGCAATTTGATAACATTCATCTTGCAAATCACGACCAATATGCTAATTTCATGCAAATCATTCTCAAGCATCTAATCATATCAGAAGGCTCCTTCTACCACCCTATGCAACTTGATTAGGAGCTGAAAATTCCCATGAAGTTCTTTCTATTCTTTTAAAACTAACAGTGGGAAGTTCTTTCTTACCATTTGCTGCCCATATGTCTTGCCTTTTGGCGGAAGTTTATGTCTACCCTGAATCTGGTATCAAGTGCAACTTAAGGAGCTCTACCTTTGTCATACCTTGAAGCACAAACTTTTAGCTCATCCAAGTCCATTTCAAACCTCTCCTCTACTTCGTAGTATAATGTCCCCTTTTCTGGGGCATTACTAATATATCAGTTCATCTCTTTCATTTGCATTATAACCCCTTGGCATGCCTAGTGCTACAAGTGGGAGTCTTATTTAGTGTTTAAATGTGCACATTAGTTACTCTTTATTATTTAAGTAGAAAATAATAAAGTGCACATTGAGTGAGTCTTTTAATATTTTAATTAAGTTTTATTTGTTTTCCCTCCAAAAGGGAAAAGGTCAGCCATTTGAATGTTGCACCCCTTATGTTATAAAAGGAGGTTGCATGGCCATTTTTGGGTATGTTGATTTGATCATTTATGTCTCTCCATGCTTGGAGAAATGGGATGTATGCCCTAGCTCTCATTGTGCTCTCTCTCTCATTCGACTTGGAATTGAAGCAAATCTGATTTTGATAAGGATCCATTTATCTATGTGTTGCATCTAGTGTGTGGCGAATTGCTTGGAAAAGAATTCATTTTCCTAGCGATTTTATTTAAGGTGCAAATCTGATTATTATTGCATGATTTGGAGCATAATTGTTGGTTTTCAGATCTGTTATGTTTTGCAATTAATTTCATAATTTTTGGAGATGATTTGATGCCCTAAATGTGTTGAGCGACCTACTTTTTAGGGCAAAATTAGGGTTTCGTGTTTGCTATGCAAAAAACTAATTTTGGAATATTATTCTTCATGTTTTTGTGGCCCAAAATCCAAAGTTTGAAGGTTTTTGCTTGATTGGTTAAGCAGGAAATAATTTTAGAAGTTGCAGCAGTTTGGGGTTGGATTATTAATTGTTTTGTGACACATTTTGAGGCTTAAAAATTGTGGTTTCAGTTCAGATTCTGTTCTTGGCATTTTTGTGCATCAAAACAAGCTTTTGGAGGGTGAAAACAGTTGAGGGAAGTGTTGGTTATTAATTTATTAATTTTTGCTAACCCTAACGCCCAGATCTGGAAGTTTAGATGCTATTTTGAAGGGGTTTAAGTGCTCATAAAAATCTGATCTTTAGTTTATTGGAAAACTCCAAAATTCTAGTTTATTATGCACTTTGTTTCATGGAAAAATATGGAGTAGTGATTGAGTTATGAGTTTTTGAAGTTTTCAGTTGTTGGCAACTGTTTCAAATTAATTCACTTCTGTAATAAAAATCAAAATTGAGAAGAATAAAAATCTGATTGTCTCCACTGATCTAACTCACCACCTTGACCACTTCCAACCCCATTGGGGTTGTAATTGGTTGACATTGGGCTATTTTAGGTTGATTCAAAAGGATCTAATCCTTCTTGGTTCGGTTTGGGTTGAAGTTGTAATTTTCTATTTGTCCAAAAAGGGGACATCACACATAGATAGATAATTTTGGTTAAATTCGCGCAAGGAATGCAACCAATGTATCTGAAGTACCAAATCCATATCTCCAATAACAACAACATAGAAACATTACTTACCATGTGCCTTCCCAAGGTGAGCTTGTGTTGTTGGATCCTCTTGGTGCAAGGGATGATGAAGCCATTTTGTAGCATCTCATCCTTGATCCTTTGAAGACCGCTCGTGCCAAAGCAATGTTGGCATTGAATAGAAGAAGCAACATGCCCATAACTACAAGTTGTCTCTTTGGACCTAACCAGGATAACTAAAATATGACAGCGACATAAGAGGAAACAACAAATCGGAAATATGGTCATCACTGTCATACCTTGGGCTGCCCAAGAGGAGCTCACCCTCCTTTGCCTTCGCTTCTTCAACAAATGAAGATCTTCCCGCCTTGACTCGTATATTTTGTTGATACATGTATGCAACATCATCATGGTTCTTGCCGAAGTCAAGAACACCATTAATTTGCTTCTTGTTGATTGTTGTTCGGAAAAATTCAACAAGCTGAACATTATCAACAGGAGATTTGGCTTCAACCAACAATTTCTCTCCACAATTTTGCAAATCAATTTTTTCTTCTTTCCTTTGCTTATGCTCCATGATTTCTTCCTCTTTCTTTGGAGATTTTGTTGCATCTAAAACTTTTTTTGGTTCTTCGTCTAGGAAAACCTCCCCATGTCCTTCAATTGTTTGTAGTGTCCCCTTCTCAATGCTAGTTGTTTTGAAAGACATTCGGCGCATTCCACTTCCCGTGTGCAAGAAGGGAATGAACAAGGGGAGTAATCGTCATGTTTTTCAGTTATTTTCGTGAGCATTGTATTCTTTTTATAGTAGTTTTCCAAAATATAGTCAAGTCGGTTAGGGAAGATGAAAAGCCAATGGAAGAATAGAAGTAAAAAAGAACTATTAATTCACTGAAGAAGGTCAGTCTTCTTAAGAAAACTTTGATTGGTTTTCGTGCCACATCAAAGTATAATAAGGGGTTGCTTGGCTCCTTTGTGGATCATCATCTTGACTATTGAGAACTTTGCATAGTTTTGGGTGGATTGCTCAACTATTTCCACTTCAGGACGAAAACCCTCTTGTGTGGCCAACAAGTGAGGATGAAAACCTTCCTTGTTTGATTGAAGAATGAAAACTCTTTAATTCATTGAGGATTCTCCATCCCAGGGTTTCCAAGGAGCTTCAAAGAAGATTGATTTTGCAGATTTTCGGCTAGGGTTTGGACGAAGAAGGGTTGCTAGGGTTATGCAAAGATTTTTAGGCCCTCTTCTAGGGTGTTGACTTTCCGTAAGGTGGTATTTAGGGGTTTCTAAGGCACGAAAAACATCTAACTCAATCATCATCATGTTTCTCATAGTTTTAGCAGCTAGAATCTTCATTTGGAATTCATTTTCGGGCTTGGAATCCTTCATTTCCAGCCATTTTTGTGAGTGTGTTAATTGTTGTTATTTTATTTAATTAATTAATTCCAGTTCGGCTTTAAAGGCTTATTTCTTGGTTAATATTTGTTATAAAATATTTTTAAGTTTCCCTACATGTTTTGGATGGTGTAAATGATGCATTTTTGGAAAAATATTGCATTTTCCTTGTTGTTATTATAAAAAATCAAACTGTTGTACATTGTTGTAATAAATTTCACTTGGTTGTCATTATTTTGAGTTTACTATCTATTGGGGTTTGTGCAATTTCCCTTTGTTTTCAATTAGAGCCCGGAAAGGGGCATTACTGTGGTATCAAAGCAAAAGTCCTTTCAGTCTAGAGAGTATTCATGCAAAAGGAGAAGATAAAATGGCATATAATTTTCTAATGATGCTAGGTTTGAAAGATTTTCCCAAGGGCAAAAGAGGAGGTCTGATATAATGGGACGGCTGATCCATGATATGCATCCAGGAAGTTCTTCAATGCCGAACAACAATCTTCAACCACCAAGATCCGTGATGGATCCTACAGCTAGGCCTTTTCAGCCTACCTTCCTCCCAAGGGAAGGAGTTATTCTGGAGGTAGAAACATGACATTTTGTGGGCAACAACATTGCTGCCATCTATGAGGAGTATAGGGCTCTTCCGGATGAGATTCGTGATGCCATATCACTTGCAGAGTTCATAGGAGTGAACAAAGGTAGAGTGAGGCATGAGCCTAGGGCTCAAGCACCACAAAAGAGTGTCCAAATTGCAATGGTAGAACAAGAAGAAAAATCAGGGCTGCAAATAATAGAGAGAGAACAGCCCATGGAGAAATCTACCGTGTCAAAGGAAAATAGAAGAGATGTTCCAGCCAAAGAGGAAAAGGATTATCCTTTTGTGATATGGAAAGAGGAAGAAATCATAAAACAATAACAAAAGAAGTCCACTATGCAACTTGAAGGTAAAGATTCTTTGACAATAGATGATTTTTTATTGATTTCCAATGATTGCATGTGGCGACAAGATAGTGAAGAAATCAAAACAAAAAGGGCATTACTAGTTGAAACCGAAGAGCTCAAGATAGAGGCACATGTACCATCCTTTGAACTTCCTAAGAATGAGCCATTGACTGATTTTCAGAACAGCATTGTGAAGGAACATGTGTTTGAAGAGAATATTGGGAGTCTCAAGGATAGAAGGGTTGGAGGGGAGGTGTCTCCACAAATCCCAATTTAGCAAAGGAAGATGAGCTCCATTTTTGCAGCCTAAGGTATGATAGTAATAATCATATTTCATATTTGTTGATTCCTCCCATGTCGCTGCAATATATTTTTTATCTTGAGCAACGTGTTAAAATTGATGGGAAGATGAAGGGTAAGCATTTTAACTATATCCGTGATTATAATTCAAAGCATGGAAGTATTGGTTCTAACAAAGGCTTGATATCCTTACAAAATCCTTGTCGTCATGGTAAGCATGTTAAGAAGGTTGATAGGGTCAAGGATACAACTTGCAACATAGGGCATGTAGGTCCTTTGATTCAAGCTCCAGTTTGTTTTTGCATATGGGACCTGGATGATCTTTTGAGGGTCAAAGTATATAACGGCATTAATGTCACTATTGAGTTCTCCATCTCGTGCACTTGAATTGAAGGAAATTTATGAGCAATCATACAAAAGGATTATTGGGAACTCTTAACCACATTGTGAAGGATCCATGTTCTCGGTTAATAGAACACTCCTGGGGAAAAGTAATACACATGAAGACAAGATCATAGGAAATGGCCAAAAGAAAATATTCCGGCTGGATGCTTGAGGTGTAAAGATGGTAAGCAAACTAGATGTTATTTGATAGTCAAGATTGTATGAATCAGCTTGCTATGGTTTCGTGGGACTAAAGTTACTTTCAAGATTGCCATTCTTGGATGTATGTGAAAGCTACATATAATTCATCTACTGATGATATAAATTCAGCTGCATTGATAATAAAAAGGGGTCTTGATAAGATTGTTAGAGGTTCGAACCTCCAGTATTCTCACTTTCTTTATTTACCATTGACTGATCATCCAACACTCGCATAGAAGCTGATTCACTTTCAAAACTCTGTTTTAGTATTAACTGGCTGTGTTGGGGAGGAAATTATACAAAATCATCATACTAAGGAAATGAGATACTACGTAGGGGAAGAAGATATGGTACTTCACGGCATTGTAAGTGGTGGTGTCAAGATTGTTCCAGCCGATTCACACTTGGGGAAGGAAGGTCAACATCTCATATGCAACCTAAGGGAAGATTTCAAGAAGGCTGATATTACACCGAATGACTTCACCATTCCTTGCTTCATGAAGATACAACAATTTCCCACAATTTGGTGTGGAAACAAGGTATGCAATAATTCAGTTTTCATGAGCCGAGGTGAAGTAACATATCATGCTATTGTTTAGTCTATGAGGGATAGATTCTCTAAAACACACTTAGCAAGACTGCCTAACGAGACATGGATTCAATGGGAGTTTTGTGGTGTAAGTCATCCTTCTAACACAACTAAGATGAGCTTTGATAATGTGAATCATGACCCCCGAATCCTTAAGGGAGCTATCTCGAATCTAGTGGCTGTTACTACCAACATGTCCAACTTGCTCCACATTCTATTTGCAGCCACCAAGTACATTTCAATCATGAGGAAATGGTGCCCTTCTCCTAGTGACATTGACAAAGAAGGTATAGCTATCACAAGATGTTTGTTGGCCATTATAATTTTGAATTTTAATAAAAAATGGCAATGCTTCAGTCATGCTTTGCGCAGCCTGAAACAGGCTTTGAATCTGCTGCATGCAATGGAAGGTGTTGGACTTCAGCCAAATGTTGTCATGATAGGAGCTCGCTTGGCATCATATAGTCAGTTTAGTCAACATGAAAAGATTGACTCAATTATGGCTCCCACAATTTATAAGGGTATTCAGCTGAATCTTAATACAACCATAAAAAACTTTATAAAGATGGGAATGAATGATAGAGTTGTATGTATATACCAGAATGTGACGAGGAAAAAATAATGTGGTTGGGGATGCTCTATCTAGGAAGCCTACTCCTTGTTCATTAGATGGTGCAAAGGTTGAAGAAGCTTTCATTGGAAGCAGCAATGATGAGGGAAAGTCTTGTTTTCTTTAATGAGTTTGTTCCATGTGTAGGTACAGGTATAAAACAGAAAGAGCAGCTGTGTTTGCTTTTTGCCTGAGCAAATGATGGAGCACATGAGGTTGCAACTGAAGATGAAGATGACATAATGAAGGATAACAAGTTTGTGATTGTAAAAGATATCCAACAAAGCATGGAGGGAATGCGGGATAATGTGTTGCTACCACCAAATGTTAGAAGAAGTGCTTCCAAGACAGCCATCCATCAAATTGCCACCATTAATGTCGTTGTCATCATTTTTAGCAGCCCCCACATTATTTTAGTTGCATCCATGTGTATGGTTAGAGGATGCTCTTCCACCATAGTTGACAAGGTTGAAATGGAAAGTGAAGATGCCACATTGGAATGTGTCTTAGTTTGTCAAGCTATTAACTATTCCTCAATCTTTTGTTTTATGACTAAGATTACAGTAGATTGGAAGGCTTTGTGTACAACTGAGTATGCAAGGAGAAAGGTTGCTGATACTATTTTGAAAGGTGAATGTGAAGAGGGCAGGTAGCAGCTGATTTCTTTTTCAAGGAAGTTAAACTTCACAAGCTGCCAAAGTACATCAATAAAAAGAAGGACAGGAGATACAAAAGTTTGTTTTGGCAAGAGCTCTTTCACTTGATAGGTACAGGATCTAGATTATTGGAGCATTACAGCATATTTCTTCACTTTGGCATGATGGTACTTGGGCATGAGAGCTTACATTTACTTGAAGGCAAGCAAATTTGGGAGGGGAGGACTGTAATGTCCCCTTCTAGCACTGGTCCTTTTGGAAGATTTTGAGTTCATTCCACTTCCCGTGGGCAAGAAGGAAATGAACAAGAGTAATTGTCATGTTTTCAGTTATTTTCGTGAGCATTGCATTATTTTTTAGTAGTTTTCTATATATGGTCAGGTCGGTTAGGTTAATAAGGAAGACAAATGAAAAATAGAAGAGAAAGGATCCATTATGAGGTCGGTCCTATTTGGGGACATTCTAATTGGTTTTGGAGCCGCAACAAGGTATAAGAAGGGGTCACTTGGCTCATTTGGGCATCACCATCTTGTCTAATAATAACTTTGCATGGTTTTTGGGCTGATTGCTCAATTACTGCCACTTGAAGACAAAAACCCTCTTGTGTGGCCAACAAAGAGGACGAAAACCTCCTTTGTTTGATTGAAGAATGAAAACTCTTCAATTCATTGAGGATTCTCCATCCCAAGGTTTCCAAAAAGCTTTAAGAAGATTGATTTTGCAGATTTTCAGCTAAGGTTCGGTTCTACAGCGATTTTCACGCCCTCTCCTAGGGGAGCGACCTACCTTGTGGAGTTTGGAGGTTTTTTGGGCACGGCAACATCCAACTCAGCTATCATTGTGTTTTTCATATTTTTAGCAGCCAGAATCTACATTTGGACTTCATTTTGGGGTTGGAATCTTTCACTTCCAGCCACTTTTGTAAGGGTGTTCACTATTATTTAATTTAATTAAATAAATTCCAGCTGGGGTTTAAAGGCTGATTTCTTAGCTAATATTTGTTCTAAAATATTTTTAAATTTCTGTAGATACTTTGGATGGCGTGAAGGATGCATTTTTGAAGAGATATTGCATTTTTCTTGTTGCTGTTATAAAAGATCATACCGTTGTACTTTGCAGTTATAATTTTTAGTTGGCTGTCATTTTTAGTTTACTATCTATTGGGATTTGTACAATTTCCCTTTGTTTTCAGTTATAGCCTGAAAAGGAACATTACATTGTCACATATGGCTTCAACTTCTCTGAACACTGAGCAATAACATTTTTAGCTAGTGTATGAGCAACTAGTGAGGATTCCTGTTCAAAACCAGCCTTTAGTAAGGATAACAAATGTTGTGAAGTATCATCACTCTCATTCAAGACCAAAGTCATAATGGTTTCCATTGCGGTTACTACATCTTTTGTATGATTTTTATGGACAGCAGCAAGGAAATGTTCAAACATATGGAGGATAAGATCATCACATTCACACAATATTTGATTTTTGCCATAGTTTCTAAGATTGTGACCCTCTTAGCAAAAGGACTTGTGATGTCATCGAGACCTTCACACAAGATTTGATTTTTGCCATAGTTTCTAGGATTATAACCCTCTTAGAAAAAGGACTTGTGATGTCATTGAGGCCCTTAAAGTTCTCCACCATGAGCTGAAATATTTCCTTCATGGTGTTGTTACTATATGGCTGTTCCGGAGTTGTTATCCTTGTCATTTCACTAATACAAGTGATAATTACAAGTCTCACATCCGGAACCGAGTGTCTCAAAAGATTGGGCTAACCAAATGAATCATTGATGGATTCACCACCCAAAACATAGAATGATATTATGATTGTCTTATCATGGACAAACAGCTTGCCACATCCTCCAAAATACCGGTTAGAAAATTTTTTGTATAAGATGGTTGCTCCAATTTCCTTCCTACTCTGCAAAGCTTTGTTCTCAAATCATCTTTACTCATTAATTCAATGTTTCCCACCAGGATGGTAAAATCTATGCTCTAATACCACTGTAATGCCTCTTTTTCAAGTTCTAACTGAAACAAAAGGGAAATTGCACAAACCCCAATAGATAGTAAACTGAAAATTATGACAACCAATTGAAATTTATGACAGTGAGGTACAACAATCTGATTTTTTGTAACGGCAAAAAGGAAAATGCAATCTCTCTCCAAAAATGCATCTTTACACAATCCAAAGCATGTAGGGAACTTTAGAAATATTTTAGAACAAATATAAATCAAGAATTGTGGCTTCAAACCCCAATTGGAATTTATTTAATTAAATATATGACAACAGCGAACCCACTTACAAAAAAAAAAAACCCTAGGAGAGGGTTTACAATAAGCTAGAAATGGCATATTTCCCAAGAAAATCATATTTTAGCTCAAGTATGTCCTCTATGTGAGATCACTAATGAAGAGATGAGGGGTTTCATCCTTAAATCAAGTGCAATGAGGGTTTTCAACCTCAATTGCAAGAGAGAGCAATTTTGTGCTTCAACTCCAAGAAAATAAATTCCAAGAATGATGTTTGCCTATTCCAAGCCAAGCGATCCCCCTTATATAGCTAAAGGTGGCGCCCAAAATCAAAAGGATGATCTCCCAAAGAGGACCGACCTCCTCGGGGAGATATATTTCTCCTTTTCTTTCTCTTCCATCTCTTTTTAATTTTCTTTTTAAGTCGGTGTTGCACTTTTTCAACCAACTTTCTTTTCATTCTTTTAACTGACATATAATAATGAATAGGCTAAATACTTTAAAAATACTTTTTATCTTAATAATAATAGTATTAAGTTGCCCAAAATAGCGAATTGACCGGGCTTAACTTAAAATATTATTAATTATTTCTAATTTAAGAAAGGGGACATTACATGGTGCTAGTTAGCAAATAGTTGGCATAAAGATCACTTTCTATCCTCTATTGCTGCTAATATTCACTCTGAAAATGTGATTGTCAATCATGGAAAAGGAAATGATCAAGTCAAGTTGGTATGAGGTAAGGAAATCATATGTCATAATGTTTAATACATTCTTGGCTTGAGAAAGCATCTATTGTGTTTTAATTAAATGACTAGGTAAGTGAAAGATTCCCGGATGGATCTCTCTTGTTCTCCAACAATTTAAATCAATAAAAAACACTCGAGGCTGATTTATGACTATTAGGGCAATCATACTAATGCAGATCTGAATAAAATCCACTCAAATAGCAATACAATGCAAGTTTTTCTATATTAGCAGACCCAAAAATGATACCCAAACTGATTTAAAGATTATGCAACATTAAATATAACTGTTGTAGAAGATTTCCAGCAAGGGCGACTAGTTTAGATGATGAAGGTTCACACAAAACTACTACCAGCATTATCCATTATTGCCATGACAAGCTCAGAACCGTAACAGTTTATTATAAAGCAAAATCTGATGTTTTTGGACATAAAACAAGCTGGAATTTTACACAGAAATCTGCAGATGATAGAGGACTGAAACAGCACTGTAAACCTTTCCAAAAATTACAGAAAACGCTTCACTTGATCCACAAAAATTAATGCAACATACAGCAATGAGTTTCAGACCTGAAATATCTTCAGAAAACCTCCAACTGGTCAAAAGGTGGGTCGCTTTACTGGATCAAAATGGCACAGCCCAATTACAATCTTATTCTTCACACCCTAGTACAAGATCTATCAACTACTGACTGGAAAGACTGAAAATACTCATGCTAGCACAATAGAATTTCCTGTGTGGAAATTCCTCACATTCTCTAAGAGGGTTTTCATCCTCTAGAGGCAATATACTAAGGGTTTCGTCCTTAGAATATTTTATACAAAAGCACCTGGCTTAAGATCAGATTCAGAAATGATAAAATGATATTATGGTGCTCTACCCAAGCCGCCCCTCTCCTTTTTATAGGAAAAATATTACAAAATCACCTTTTCATCTTCCAATAAGAAAAGAGTGCCAAAATACCCTAAAAACATGCCCAAACCAGGTCGCACTTTTCTAGGGATAACTCCTAATGTTTATCTTGGCCTCTCATGCCAAGTCGCACTTTCCTAGGGAAGAGTAATAACTTTTATCCTTTCTAAACTCTACTTCCCTCTTTTGTCCAAGGCGCATTTTTACCTAGGGATGACACAAAAATAGGATGGGTCTCTTTTCTACTTTCCCTAGAAAGGATACAACATAATATTAGACCCAATGCACCTATTTAGAGATTACAAATTTATTATTAAGTCAAATAAATTAATACAAGTGCTTTATTAATATTTTTGCACTTTTTAATAACTTATTGTGACTTAAGTCACCCTTATATTTTTCCTTTGGCCGTCGGGTTGACGAAATGGGCCAAAGGTCTTCGATTGGGAAAAGGGGACATTACAGTAAGGACATTTAGAAGTAACATTTTGTGTAAATCAATGGTTTGTGAACAATAAAATATGTACAGAGATTATAGCCACTGGTGATAGAGAACATGATATCTACACATACACATGCCTTGGTGATTGTTGCCAATTCACTGGCACACTTTGGCCCCAACAATATGGTGCTTTGGAGAAATAAAGAACTGCTAGACACCTATATTTGGCAATGACAATATTGGCTTTGCAGTTAAAGCATGACTTGCACATATCCTTATCTTTCTTGCATGACTTGCTTCTCTATGCACACTACTCAGTCGCTCACAAAACTACTTGCATTAGTCCAAAGCAGTATATTTTTCCTATGCATCAGTCCTAGAACTTTGCAAAATCCTACAAACTGCCTATATGGGACTGTCCATCTAGGCCCGAACCATCCAACGGTTCGGTCCAAAGCCGATGGTTTCTTTCCAAGCTGCCCAAACAGTTACTTTTCAATTTGATATCTTTTGTGGGTCATTTCATATCCCATAGGTCAATCGTAATGCATAGTACTTTCAAGAGCATACATGCAAAATACATTCCAAAAGTACTCCAAGCTCTCCTAAATCCTTTTAAAGTAACAACACAATCTAGGAGCAGCCCCCACACAAGTTTGAAGCACTCCCAACTAGGTTCAAGAGTCAAGCTTTCCAATCTAAAGACCTTCAAAGCCAAGCCAAGTTTAAGCGCACCAAGTCATTGTTTCTCATTGTCAAGTGATTGAGTTGCCAAAGTAGTCGCATCCATATAGATATCACATCGCATCCATATAGATATCACATGTTAGGTGGATAACTACGTGTAGTTTGAGTCCTCTTCAGAGTAGTGCCAACATAGGTGGTGCACGGAGTACACTTCAACCCAACCATTAAGCTTTTTGCAAGATCTCCTAGCCATAGTTAGGGTTTGAAGTTGTTTTGCATCATACAAAGGGTTTTGCAAATGTGCAACACCTAGGGTTTCAAAGCAAAGGTCAATGCAGAGTGTCGCAATATCATAGAAAGTTAGAGAGCGCCAGCACATCACCATATGAAACCGTCTAAAAGGCACTAGACTGTCCAACGCTTCTATACCTACTGGTCAGTTCCATAACTACTCAGTTTTGCACTCCAACTTCAAAAACAAAGCACTTATAGATCATTTCCAACCTGCACAGTCACTTTGCACTGCCAGTTTAGCTTCTTGCCTTTGTAATCAGCTAAGTGCATCCACTTCTTTATGTTAAGCAATCATTTCCATGTTCGATCTTGCAAATTGCTAATAAGGGTATATTCTGATTTGTGCATTAATGTTTTAAAATAAATCTGAATATTCAATGTACCAACCTATTCCTAACCCTTCAACCATTAGATAATAAAAACACATTACCCTACCCATCTTATTTATATTTGTTTTAGGGCTAAATTAGAAGGATTACCTCACATATAGAAAAACAAAGAGGTTTATGCAACATGCTTAGTAGGTAGACAATGTCAAGAGCCTTTTGAGTAAAGGAAGGCTTGAAGAGCAAAGCATTGTTTAGATTTGACGGTTAGTGATATATGCAAACCTACAAAAGTACCACTATTTCTGGTGCTACATATTTTCTACTGTTTGTTGGTGATTATAGTAAGAAATTTTGGGTATATTTCTTACAAAACAAGTCTTAACACTTTTGGGTGCTTCAAAAAAATTAAAGGTTGTGAAAAATAAGAGCAATAGAAGGATAAAGAGTTTCCAAACTAATAATGGGGGTGAATTTGCCTCTCTGAAGTTTGTTGAGATCTGTAAACACGAGGGGCAATTCACAACCCCATATACGCCTCTACAAAATCATGCATAAAAGATTTTATCGCACATTTTCATGGAGCCATAAAACTGGGTCCTAAGGTCATGGTTGATAAATATCATGATGGGAATACACTCTTTGATAATATTATTTTATCCAATAAGGAATGTTGTAGAAACGAAACAGTTTATTGATCTCAAACATTATGGTCACATGGAATCCCAAGAAGAAAGTCAAACTAACCGTGGTTGTGATGTGTGGCGCCATTTACCTCTCTGAATTGATGATGTGCCATTATTCTAGCATTGTGTAGGAGGGATATGGCTGAGTTGCTTGGGTCCATAAATTAGTGAGAGCTAACAGTGCGACACCGTCAAATGACAGCTATCATCCACACGAGGTTTGATAATGGGCATACAATTATTTGAAACTTGAGGGTTCTGTATAATATTTTATCACTACAATCCTCTACTGCTGAAGTAGGATCGCACTACACACTAGACAGTGATAAAATCGCCAGAATTTTTTGTTTATGCATGTAGATGGAGGTACAAGTGAGGCAGTCCACAGCAACAATAAGCTGTCAAGCCAAATTAAACAATACCCCATCCATATCATAACAGATTACCCTGCTGATAAAATCAAATATGGAAATACCCCTAACAATTTAAAATGGGTCTATATGCATGCAGATTGAAATTTGCACAAATAAACTCATTAAATTCTTGGACATCCAAAAAGAATTCCCCAAGCATCTTAGTCAATAATCTACCCCATAAGTCCAAACCAATTTGACGCCTAGCACTCGCTGAAATAGTTGTGAAAATGGAAAATATGCATTCACTTGCAAAAAACTTGCTGCCAAAATAGTTTGGCCGGTGTCTGAAAAAGAAGGCAACATTCTTCTTATTCAAAGAAAAGTTTGTTCTTGTTCCGCTGGTTCTCATTTAAAACAACAACAAAAAAAATTGAAAATAGGTCCAGCATTGGCCAATCTATCTTGTAGATTAACTCTCTGCCCTCTTCCGAAATGTCTAGACTAGATCCTCAAGATCTGTAGAGTAAATCCACTCCTTTTTTAGAATAAAAATAATAATTGGAACCCAGAGTGATGCAGAATTTAGCAGCAGCTATATACCTTCCTGAAAAAAATAATCTGAAACGAGAGTATGGTTACTTTCAGCTGTGGTAATCCCAGTCAGAGATCAGATTTTCAATTAAACTCATTAATCAGTACGACTCTCATAAGAAAGTTCATAAGGAGAGGCCAGAATGTTGTATATGTTGCAAAACAAAACAAAAAACAAGTCAGCGTGTACTTGGCATTCTGAGTCGGCAATCTGCTTAAACTCGAATATGTTGAGGGGACTTATTGCTGTTAGGTATATAAAGAAAATCTTAAACTAAAAATTTTAATTTTTTAATCATTTGTGCACCTGAACTTGAAGCAGACCTGCAGCAACATTTACGAGCACAGAATGAACACTCAAAGAAAAACTTTTTTTTGTTCATAAATAGAATCTGCCGTAAGAGGAACAGCGTTGAAGAAAGATTTTCATAAGTTTCAGCAGCGGAAAGAGGTTATAAAGGAATTTGTTTCATTTTGGAGGGTCAAATTTAGTTTTTGGTGTACACTTTAATTTGAACTCAATTTATGTCCGCTTTGATATCCACAAAGCTCATTTGTCATGAAAGAAAAATCCGCAATTTTTGGTAAAACTTGCAAATATTTTATGCATCTTTTAGTTTAGTGAGTTTCGCTGTGTTTCTCTGCGTAGTACCCAGCACCACATCAACTCTTACTCTTCAGCCTGTCAAGTTGGTGGCTAGACTAGAGTATTGCCGCCATGGTCTCCACCGTAGTAGACAATTTAGGAAAAAAATTCAGGGTGTTGAGGAGTAGTAGAAGGGACTGTGACTAACCTTTGACCAGTCAAACTGCAATCCGAGCGTAGCCCAACGTAGTTTTCGAACAAGTGCTGATGCCGAGATTGATTTTGATGGTGATGGGAGGGCAGGCTCACGCTCACGCTCACGCTCTTCCGTGAGTAGAGCAGCATGGGCGTGAGCAGACCACAAATTGTGGATGGGCCCATAGAATTGAGTGTGATTTGTTCTGTTTGGAGGTTGAGGGAAACTCCTGAGGCTTTCCTTGATCCATGTGAACTGCTCTTCCACGCTCAGTGCCCCGCGAATGAAGTAAAAACCTGATAATTACAGGCATAGTGATGTCATCATCATCATCGAGTAAGGTGAAGTTAAGTGAAGAAATAGATTTACCAGGGCGCTGGGCAATGGTGAAGACAGTCCAAGGGAAGGGGCAAGGGCAAAGGGAGATGAAGACGCCAGATATGTTGATGAAGCCGCATGTAGAGATCTCGTCTTGGTTTACGTTAGAAAAGTCCAAGACATCGTTGAGGTTGGTGGGGGGGAGTGAATATGAATGCTTATGCTTCTGGATGGAGCCGCGCAGAGCCTTGTAGAGTTTGTACCGCTTCTCCGCCTTTCGAAACGCACTGCGTTGCCCCTCTCCTTGCACGGCTTCTTCGTAACCCATCCCTACGCTGCAGGCCTCAAATATTCCAACCAAGTAAGTACACAAATAACTCTAGGCCTACACTCTCACTTTTAGTGCTGCTAATTACTATGAAATGAAATGAAAGATTTGAAGAGTCAAAGGGACCAACAAAAAAGTAAAAACATTACGCTAAAACCAAGTTCTTTTCTAAATCCTCTCACCTACTGTGAATCTTGAGCATAAAACCAGCAATCCTTTGAAGCTTTGCTTCCTCAAATAACTCATCTAGGTTGTCCACTTGTAAGTCACTTTCGTACTGGAAGCGGATGTCATCATACGTTGAGCATTCCATGATGAAGTGCCATTCTGTTTCAACAACACATGTACTGCAGAAAAGACAAGTTCTCTTTTCCCACTCTTCTTTGGGAATAGTCCATCTGCCCGTTTCACAGCAAAGATGATGTGACCCGGTCCTCAACTGAGCCAAAATAATCCTAGCCTTATCTTTGATATCCACCCTTAAATAAGCTTTGTTATCGTGAGCCCAAGTGGGGTTGAAATATTTGATATAGTGCGCTTTCTTACGACCAATATTTTTTGTCCACGTGATTTTCCTAAACTTCCCCGCCACATAATTTTTTATTTCCCTATTGTTGTTAGAGCACTCTTGGAAGTGGATGCCCCACTTCTCCATCCATTTGGTGTTCTGCTTCATCCAAGTTTTCTTTCTGCACTCTAGGTTATCCTCTATAACCATTTTGGGCCAACGATGATTGTCCATGCTTTCAACTTTTTTTAAATAGCTTATTAGCCGAGTGATTACCGAAGCTTCCATTGGTAAGATACCCACTTCAGCCAATAAAAACTCATAAGGAACCGTTGATTTAACTTTGAGAGTGCTTGTGATTAAATGTTTTTGGATTCTTTCTACCTGTCTCCATCCATGCTTTGACATATTACTTCCCCAGTCTTCACACCCATAAAGGGCCACCGGAGTGACCAACAGACCAAAGAGGGTTTTCTTAGTATTCCAGTCCCAAAGCTCAACTTTCCTACATCTATTTTGGAGCAAGTATGATGCTTTCCAACCTCCTTGAATTCTTTTTGCTCTGCAAGTTTCCCAGCTCATTTTGTGGTGAAAATCAATCCCCAGATATTTATATTCTCTAACAATTTCTAATGGCCTCCTTTCAAAAAGAAAGTTAATGTGTGTCCCTTTCGTTTTTAGAGAAAAAATCATGATTTTTGTTTTGTCGATGTTCACTTGCATCCCGACTTCCTGGCAAAAGAGTTCTAAGGCTTTTAGATGCTCTCTCAAACCTTGAGTTGTTGTTGATATTAAGATAAGGTCATCAGCATATAAGAGCAACTTCACCACATATTCCACCAACTGAACACCCCCTCCCTCGGTATTGTGTAACCATTCTTCAAGCTTGTCAATGTATAAACCAAACAAAGTGGGAGAAAGAGGGCAGCCTTGTTTGACACCAATGTCACTACCAAAACATTCTGACATGCCTTCTCTAGTTATGATTTTAGCTCTGACCTGCTCATAAAGCCTGTGCACTGCAGCTCTAAACTCATCTGGAATCCCAAGTTCTTCCATCTTGTTCCAAAGTTTGTCACGAGGGACCGTGTCAAACGCTTTTTTAAAGTCAACAAAACAATAAAAAGTTTCCTCACCTTGTGAATCTCAAACCTTTTCAATCAAATGCCTAAGAGTTATGCAATGATCAATGGTTGAATGTTTAGGTCGGAAGCCTGCCTTTCCTTTTGCTCTTTTACCCTCTCTTTCTGCCCAACTGCTGATTCGGCGCTCTATCATGCCCCCAAACAACTTACCAAACAGAGGATTGATCATAATGGTGCGGTAGTTAGAAGGGTTATTGACATCCCCACTTTTAAATAGAGGAATAACCACACTGGTCGTCCATTCTATTGGGAACCCTACTTGATTTACATTATTGAAGATTGTTCTGATATGTGGAGCAAGCACCTCGACCCCCCACTTTAAAAATTCAACTTGTAACCCATCAACATCTTGTGCTTTTCCATTTGCTAGATTCTGAATGCCATATTTGATGTCGTCTTCTGAGAATAGCTCGACTAAAGTGTGGAGGATGGGAGGGCTATCCTATTGAAGAGACCACTCGTATAAAAGCTTCGCATATTCTAACCAATGTGCTTCTGTGATATTGTTTTCTATGTGTGTTTTCTTTTGTTGCAACTCCCTCCAAAATCCTTTGGGATTGTGTTTTCCGAGAGCAATTAATTCCGACCTCCTTCTATTCGCGTAGGTTTTTTTTTATATTGAACCAGTCTCGTATAATTCTTTTTATTTATTTTATTCTCTCCACTTTCCCTCATAGCTCTCTTGGCAGCCTTACACTCTTCATCATACCATGGATTAGTGGGAAAAGTATTTGCAGCTCCCTTTTTGGGCTTAGATCTTTTGCAAGCACCTAAAGCCTTGTGAATTAAAGGTATCATTAGTTTACTACCAACACACCCCTTTGCTCCCTTGATCGTATTGCACTCTAAATCAATTTTTGCCGATTGAAATTGTTGCTCAAGGGCAGCCAAAAAGATTTCCTGATTTTCTTTATTCAAAATGATTTTGCCTTGTTTTGGATATGTCTTTGGCAAGTGATGGCCTTGGTTTCCTTGTTGCTGATTTGTACTGGTGGCAAGTTTGATTAAGAGAGGTTTATGATCAAATTTGAGCTCAATAGGAGAATCTCCAATTTCAAACTCGAGTAGTCTACAAATAGAACTCTGAGTGCAGATAACATAGTCCACAACACTTTGACCGTTGTACGTTTTGCAAGTGATATTTCCAGATCCAGGCCAAGTCTTCATGTCATTACAAATAACCATGTCGTGTAGGCTACATAACCTAGGAGCTCAACCCCAAAGAGCATCACCCCTCCATTCCCATCTTAGGATATTCTTTCCCAAAACTTGTCATCTGCCTCATCAAGCCAAAGTGGATTTCCATTGTCACCTTTGGTGTTGTCCAACTGAAGAGATTGATTATTTTCCGTTCTTGCATTAAAATCTCCCATCATAATAATTTCTCCGTCAGCACTAAACAAAGAAATTTCTTTTTTTATTGAAGCATAAGGGTCCTCACAATCTAAATTTCTTTTCTTATATGTCTTTGATCCTTGTGGAACAAAGTAGCAAGCAGCCAATCTGATAGTTGTCTTGTTATCTGCTATTTTCAGCCATATATATTGCTTATTTGCATCTTCTTTTTCCACTTTAATAACCCCAAGCCATGTATCCTTGATTAGAATTGTGATTCCTCCATTGCCTTTCCCTGTCTCACTCCCTTCATTCCAAACTGAAATTTTCTTGTATCCTTCAAAATCTGGAACTTTGCAACCATCATGTTCATGCGTTTATGTAAGGATTATAATATCTTTCCCCTCTGCTACGGGCCCCAAACCAGGTCCTCTTCTCCACAGGTACCCCCTACAATTCCAACTTGCTATATGCATAGGATCCCGTGGGGCCCCAAATTCCTATTTCTTGTTTGTTGAATACTCACTGATTTGAGCTTTGCCATTCCTTAATTGTGCCCATTTTCCTGCCTCTCTTGCCTTTTTCACTTTCTCCCATTCCTTCTTACGATCTTCTTGTTGTGCGAATGTCAAATCCTCGTCTAGATATATATGTGTGCCTCGACGAAGCCCCCTACTTTTTAGAATAGCTTGCTTGTCTTCTATATTTCTCATGACCACTCGCACATGTCGATCTCTTCCTCCTTCTATTCCCTTGCCAATCCTATTAGCTTGTTGTATATACCCTATCCATTTCAACTGATCTTTAAGAAAATCCCTTGTCAATATGTCAGCTCTCTCTCTTTCACCAAAATCTCTCAAACCTTTGATGATAAAATTTAACGCTTTGTCTTGCTGATCTTTTTCTTCTTTTATCTGAAATTTGACATGTTTCTCTAAGGCTTGCCTTTGTTCACTTGTTGATCTGCTTACCAATTGTGACCATGTTTTGGCCTCCTCTATCTGATCTTTTAGTTGATTTTATTTTATTTCCAAGTTTTTGATGGTTTCTTGAAATTCCTTTATTTGTGTTGTTTCCTTTCCTTTTGTCATTTCAATGTTTTTTTTTTCTCCCGCCGCTTTCAGCTGACCTATGTCGTGTTTTAAAGCAACTAATTCTTGTTGTCCTCTTTCCACGAGGTTCTGTAGAGTTAGAACCTACTCTTTGAGAGCTTTATTTTCCCCTTCTAGCTTGTGTCTATGTTCTACACATTTTCTTCTTTCAATGTCTGCTTGTAACATCTAGTTTTCTAAGAGTCCCAGTCTCTCTTTCATGCTCATGAGTTCAGTTACATACAGTGCGGAAGACCAAAGCAGAGGCGTAGATGTAGGACTATATAGTTGTTTGGGGTCTTGCATCACCTCCTCTTGTTCCTCGTTGTTTTTTGCAAAATTTTCTGATTTGTTCAGCTTTGTAGCCTCTCTCCCTTCCTTATATATTGTTTGCTTTCCTTGAATAAGTTGATCCTTGAAGACAAAAGTACCTTTGTTGTTTATCGCTTTAGGTAGAATCAAAGTTAGATTTTTCTTCTGGGTTTGCCTTAACTTTTTGGCTTGTCTGCGTCGCAAAATCCCCTTATATTGCTTTGTATTCACAAAAACTAGCTTATTCCCTGTCCCCAGTGAATGCTTTTGAGAGTTTCCTATATTTCCTGCATTTCTGTGTGCTTCTGCTAAATATGTGACTGGACCAATGTACTTGTGTATCTCTTTGTTTGGGTTGTCGTTGGGAAACTCATGTTTAACCATGGTTTGCTTGACTTGTTTAGACTGTGCGTGTCAGTTTGAGCCCTCGGGGAAGAATCCTCTCCTGGTTGCCTCTCTGACCCAGGCCCTCGTGTCTGCCCTTCTGTCTATGCTGACCCCACTATCTGCTACCTTGTCTGTGTTGTCTCCACGCGATAGTCAACCCTGCTCGCTAACCCATTGTCTACCCCCGCTGTCTCTGCCTGCCCTCATGATCGTTGTCTCTGCCCTCGCCTCTGTGCGTGTTGGTTTGAGCACGCTGCCTACCACTGCCCTCCCTATCTGCCACTGATCAAACTTCTGCCTCTAAGGCGCAGGCGCAGGAGCAGCTGCACTTGCCCCACTTACCTCTGAGGCGCAGGTGCAGGAGCAGGAGCAGCCGCACTTGCCCCACTTACCTCTAAGGCGCAGGCACAGGTGCAGGAGCAGCCGCAAGAATGCTTTGGAAAATCTGATCGCATCGACACAAAAAGCCCGCAACCTGCACAGTATGCTCAACTACAGATGCGTCCAAGGTAAATCTGACCTCTGTCTTCAGATGCTTGTCGGTGCAGTTGCTCGAGGGTTTGAACAAAAGCAGGGAAGGTGAAATCTCTCAACTGCTACTTTTCACGGAAAGAAAATAGATTGCAGAAAACTGTCATACAACAAAATCAAATATCTGTCCTTGCTTGCCGTTGCTTTCTACTACAGAAGAAACAAAATCAATACACCTGTTATTGTTAAAACCATTGATCTGTATTGGTTTTTGGCTTAGAAAACGTGGTCATTGATGGCAGGCAAAAGTTCATTGCTTTGACACATATCATTGACCCCCTTACTATGAAATCAGATCCAATTCTATGAATGGGTGATGTCGTGTATTCGCACAGATTACAGTTCAACCAGCTAAACAGAAGTGCACCAGTACTAGCAATTGCACCAATACGCACAATGGACATGCCAATAGGTAACTTCCTGAAGGGATTTAAGCGAGTACAAAATTTTAGGAGGATTTACTTTTGTCTCATGCTTTCTAAAAAAACAATTGCGAGATAGCTTCTAAATTTTATGGATTGAAATAAATATGATAATATATTTTTTTAAATTGAAAAGTGCATTTTTATAGATAAAATAGATAATTATAATGTTGATTGTATAAAAGATGGGTGGACACAATCACACCTCAAAATATCAATCAAATCGAGTCAGCAAACCTCGAGAAAGAGGCCAATCAAAACATTATAAAAGTGCGGCCCTCAATTAAAAAAAAGGCGAACAAAACAAGTAACCAAAAAACAAGGTCGAGCCAGAAACCTAGGTCGCGGCAGCGAACATGGTGGCTAGATGCGGAGCAAGAGGACTATCCGGCTTATCTCCCCAACCAAAGCCAAGGTGAGTCGTATTAGGGATAGGCTTTGTCATGCCCACATTTACATACACAAATACAACACACAAAATAACGGGATAATCTTTTTTTGGCTTACATTGCTTGATACATGACACCACATGGGATCACTTGGGATAATATATAACACATGAGATGTTTGCACAACCATGAACACATATATATAACATGAAACATATGATGCACATCAAAGCCACATTTCTCAAAATGACAAAGTACAACAACGACCCACTACAATATACACTTACTGGCAAGCACTTCCCATGACACAATGTTTTTCATGGTTACATATTTATTACCATCTTATTTTTATTAATTGACTATAATTATATAAAGAACACTTAACATGGGGCCCTTCATTCCTCTTTGAAACTAAGCTACATATTTTTTTGTTTAACATTCCACCTATAGTGGTTCCATTTGAATATTGCTTGTTTCCTTTATCACAATTAATTTATATAACTCGACAATCATTATGAGCATTTAGAAACCCATGAGTCTACCAACACTTGTCCTAAGAATTCATTTTCTAAGAATCATGTTTACTTGGTTTGGCATTATACTTGCATTACAAGGGCGAGGGGGGAATTCATGGAAAGCTAAAGGAATATTATTAGGTCAAGAGTGGACCTGTTCTGAGTTCTTTTCATAGCATTGTTTAACACTAAGGGTACACTCTTTTCATTTTCAATTTATTACAACCAACTATGTGGGTTAACTAATTAAATTGTATAGTTCTTGATTCAAAATTCATTTGTTCCAATTAGGAATTTCTATTTTCATAATCATGTTGCATATGGAAGGGTACATTACACATGTGTTCCCATTATAGAGGTTTTCCTTTGAATTTAAGTGACGAATCTCACATTTCAATATATTTTTGTTTCATCATCTTAAGGATTCATTCTCGATATTTACGGGCAACTGTAGGTTTCGGCCATTAATTCTACTCCTTGAGTGATCCTATGTTTCATGTATTCTCATCTACGCCCAAGGGATTCTACTAACTTTTACAAGTCAAACTAGAGTGCAATGTTCTTAACTCACAAGACCTTGGAAATAACCCAAGGTATTCCATTCTCAAGGCTTCATGTTCGTTATTTCATTAACATCATTGTTTAACCACATTTATGCATACAAGGTTGTGTTCAAGCCTTTGAATTGGTTTCCTGATTTCATAGGTTATTTTATCATCTGTGGCTCTCCTATATTACATTCGTTTATGATCACATTAGGCATTTTATTCAGTTTCACATTGCTTAAGGGCATGTAGTCATTTTTATGTGCCCTTAGAACAACACTCTAATCCCATGTGCGTCAGCCTATCACCCAGCGAACATTAGGCGCTCACCCGAGGCACGCGCGGGCGTTGAGCCCCTCCTTTATATGAGCATTGTGAGAAGAGGATGACATTGATAACAGATTAAATGTAGAAAAGTAAATGATCATGCATACATTCTGAAGGCATAGGATGAGTTATTATATCAATATACCCATTCAGATAACAATAGAAACATCATATAGAGAGCATATCTATAACATAAAGAAGAGATACTTAGGGTTTGCATCCATGGACAATATATTCAGAACAAAGACATATATTTATATTGATCATAGTTCCAGTAACCACATTACATTTAAAAGGGTCATAACAAACCAAATGTATCAGGACAAATATGACTCGTGTATCAAAGACCCTAGTTATGCTTCCCATATTCCATAAATTTTCACAGACCCATCCCTCTAGATATGATATCATTCCTACAACCCTCTAATGGTAACCTTAACCCTTAGAATCTCCTACTCTTTATGCAGGGCTTCGCCTTTCATCCTCTTTGTGATGATCCTGAAGCTTCCCTTCATCGACCTCTCTCCATTTAGGTGTGTTTATGTGTCTTCCTCGCTCTAGATCATCTCTTATAAATAGGTTTAACACCCACCGCCATGCCTTCCTCTAGGAGTAAATTACTTGTCAAGTGTCCATGTGGTCCTTCAATGGAGCATGCTTATTTTGATCAGAGCTCTCCACTTTCTGCAATGATGTCTTTTGGGAATGTTCTATGTGTGGTATATTCTTTCCATGACCACCAAGTTACCAAGTTGGCACCTTATCCACTTAGCACGCCTAGTCGGGTCACATTTTTCTTCATGTGCTTCTCAGAGAGCCAAATATGGCTAAGTCCTGAGATCCTTTGTTCTACCTTGTGCGCACGCCGTGGTTTCTACTAAACCCTTCTAAATCCCCTGTCATGTGCTTTTCCCCGCACACCCTTCTTCTTTACTGGTCTCGTGCATGCATGCGCCCTTTTGTACTTAGTTAATATTTTGAGGCCCAACATCACCCCACACTAAGCTTGTTCTCTGTCCTCAAAAACATCCTCTCCCCAAAGAATAAAGAATGGCGGGACTTTGAATGGTTGGAATAAGTAACGAAGGAATGAAGAATGAGAAATGGAAGAAATAAAGAATGGAGGAATGAAGAAGAATCTGTTTATTACTGAAGGATGAGTGGGAAATCCTTCCTTATATCTGCCTCAATCTTCTCACAGGCATCCACTTCACCTTGTGTCTGTTGACAGAGGTCACCTACTAGAGCGCTTACCTCATCAAAACTTAGTTCATCATCCTTAGCAGTCACAGTACTCACAATGTCTTCCAACTGTTTTTGAGGCATCCAATGATGCATCTTGGGGGTGATCTAGGGATATAATTCATTAAGCTGTTTTTGATCGAAACTACATGGAATGAATTCTTCTCTACTTCTACCAAGATTTTTATCCATGTTTCCATTAGCACCTGAAACTCCTTAAGTCATAAGCTAGAATGCTTGCTACTTTATCCCTTCAGAATAGTTATCTGTGTGGCGGCCTTTACAGTGGTAAGGAGCTTAGTGTATCGAGCAACTATCTCCACAACCTTCTACTTTTCCTCCTTCTCTTGACACGTCAATGCCTCTTCTGTTGATTCTAAGGCGAGTGGTCGCCTTTCCATCATAAGGATGTAAGTCAAATCTTCCAAGCATTGAAAGGTTGATTCATATTTCTGCTCAGGTGGTGCTAGGTCCGGATGCTTCAAGACAATAACATTTGTAAAAATCTCAATTTTCTTGTACACCTCGTGCACCTTTGCCTTTTCCTCCCTCAACTCGCACCTCAATTGTGCGCTAATAAGCTCTTCCTGCTTCAAATCCTTGCTCTTTTCTTTTCCAATTCTCCTTCTAGGAATCTCACCATGTCATTCCTCCCAAAAAAATTTGCCTCCACCTCAACCGACACCTTGTTGAGTGCATTGTAGACCTGTTCATCAGAAAACTGCTAAGCATTTACCAACGGGTTTTTTTCCTTTGGTCTCCGACACCTTCATCAATGCCCCTTGGTTAACTTCGAACTCAGGCTCGTCGACATGCCTAGTTCGTGGGTGCGCGCCTTCTTTTTCGAATGAAGACATTGCCAGGAGTTGGTCTGTAGGCACGGTGCTCTAGAACCACGCACGTAATACCTTATTTAGGTTGTTGATGTAGCTCATTCCTTGCCCTTGCACCTTTATCACACATTTTCCTCCCGTGTGCTTTGCCTTTGGAAAGCTCACTGTTAAGCTGGGATCTCCACCCATGCTTACATACTCCTTTCCTATGCTTTCTTCATCTATCTCCCTTAGTATCTCATCAGTGCTTCGCTCTACTTCCTGCTCCACTAACTTCTCTATTATGCCTACTGCTTATCTCTTAGCGACCTCTTCTATCTACTCCTTGGTGAGGCTAGGATTCCTCTGATCCTTAGTATTTACTTCTTCACTTTCCCCTTTTCCTTGAGTGCCTTCATCTTCTCCACCCTTTTCCTCACTTCTTTCTTCCTCTGAGTCGTGTCGTCATACACGGGATGATCCTGAACTTCTTCATCCTCACCGTTGTCTCTTTCGCCCTTGTAGGCCTCCAAGCTCTTTGTCTCTTCTGAGTCTGCCTTCCCCACCACCTTCTACTTATTCTTAACTAGGGATTCTTCTTCCTCTTCCTCTCTAGTAGGTGATTCTTTCCTTGGTGACTCTTCTTGCTCTAACACCTTTTCCTTAGGTGTCTTTTCCTTCTTCTTGATGGGAGACTTCTTCCTACGCGCGTATGTGCTCGATTTGGCACCTACCTCCCGTGCGCCCACAAATTGTGATGTCTACACACTTGGTGCTTTCTTCTCTGGTGCCTCTTCCCTCTCCCTTGGCATGACCTTCTTCCTACTAGTGGGGTCCTTTGGGATGGAGACGTTATTCTCCAAGTAAGTGCCCTTTTCATACTTGGGCCTAATGCCCAAGTATACTCTTGTTGCAGTTCTTCCATCAATTGGCAGTGTTAGGGGTTTTGTTATGCGCACCTCATGGGAGACATAATTCTCCACATAAGTGCACTTCTTGGGGTATACAAGATTTCTTGTAAGTTTTGGTAGTTCTGGTCCACCTTGTTAAGGTTGAACCTTTGTGTTTTAGCTTCCTTGAAGAGGTTGACCCCTACTGTGAAATATTGTGCAGTGAAAGAGAAGGGTAATTTACACCATGGGCTCTTGGTCCCATCTAATAGACCTGCCAATGCAAAAGTGTCTAATAGACAATGAACTCATCTTCTCCATCTAATAGTGTTTGTAACTATTCAGGTATCCTCCACTCAGCCCCAAATGCGTCATGCATTCACTTGTACCATTTCTCCAGGCGTGCCTTGTGGGCGGCCGTCATGGTGTTGCATGTGTATTTTTCAAACCTCTTCGCGGGGGAGGGGTCTTCATCTGGATACTCCCATATGAAATTCTCTGGCCCATCGGGCACTCCAATTTCTTAGAAACGATGGTGAGAAGAACATTGCAAACATAATCTTATCTCCTTCTTATGTGGCGCTGATGATCTCTTCTGTAATGTAGGTGGATAGGTTATAGATGGTTCCTTCTGAAATTTTATGACACACGTTCAACCATGCCTTGTTTACATGTGTCCACCTCTCTTGACCATTCAATTTGGTTACTAGGTATGTGACCATCCTCATCACTGGGTTAGAGATATCAGGGATGTCAAAGTAGCGAGACCCCTTCTTATAGTCATACTCTTCCATGGTCTTCTTAATAGCCTCTTTATCCTCTAGGTCATCATCTAATGAATCTCCTTCACAGATCAAACTGGTAAACTTAGAGATGAGTTGGGGAGTTATGCGCATTTTGCAGCCCACAAAGTAGAAGTGGTCCTCGTGCACACGCGACATCAACCACTGGTATAGCCGCTCGGGCTTGCCAAAATAGGGCTACTTGTAAAGTTGCAGCAACCCAGCCTTCTCTAATTTTACCTTCACCTCATCATTGTAGATTGGAATCCCTTCTGGTATCCTCTTATCTGTTGGATGAACTAACTCTAACACTATTTCCTTTTATGTGGTACTTATGTGGTGGTTGTAGTCACTCACGACCATCTTCCTCACATGGGATACCCATTCTTTCCCAAGTAACACTCCATCTAGGTATTGCATCTCCGCATACCACTCCTCATTGAAACTGGTGGTGGCAGTTTGTTTTCCTTTTCCCTTTCCCTTCTTAGGTGAAACAATTGCCTTCTTTGGTGTCATCTTCTTGTCGGGTTAAAAACAACTCTTCCTTTCTCCTCTTCCTCACTCTGCTCAAATCTATGGCTCAACTTCATGAAAAATCCTTCTATTCCCATGCCCTAGCTGCAGAACCCTAACCTAGAAAAACCCTTCCACAAGATGGCATATTCTACTGAAACCTCCCTATGCCCGTGTACTCCTTCCACTCTGGTTCGCAGATCACCCTAGTCATGCACTTCAGATTTTCACTCTTTTTCCTTCACACAAATCTTTCTTCGCAGATGCCCTAGTTTGCAAGAGCTCTTCAATCTTTGTAATAGCAATGTAAATAATTATGTGCCTGACCTTTACTTATATTTTTTATCTATTCCCCACAATAAATACTATTCCACCTACCAACATACTTAGCATTAAATGTGGATCTTTTTCACTAAATTCTAATCTTAAGCACTCTTTCCCATGCACCCAATCCTGCGTGAAAAATCCTTACAACCTTATAGCGCATAAAAATCATTAATGAATAAAGACTCTTACGCGCGCGCTTGCAGCGCCGAAGGCACTTCTTCTATCCTTAACCTGATTTTTGCCCTCTCCTACCTCATGTTGTTCCTGTGCTTCTCATCCTCTATATGTGGTCCTCGTAAATCCTTATCCTGACACCAAAACTTCTTATCCACCCATGTACACTCTCCTACCTTACGTGATTTTGAGCTTTTATCCCGGGCCATTAAAACACTACTTTCATTTTCAGCCTCTATTTCACTTTGCTCTACTCCACCCCACACTAAAACAGATGCATGGCCCTCTATGCATACATAACCCTTAAAATTAATAAGTGGTTACCAGCGCACAACATGCGCAAAACAACACAATAGAAAAGAACAAGAAATGAGAAAGAGAAAAACAAGGGAAAGAAAAAAAACATTAAGGGAAATCCTAGGCTAAATGGAAATATTGCCTTATTTACAAACACAAGACTTATTTATAGTAGGGCTTCAACCTACTCCCATTGAAATGGCCTGGTAGTCTTGTCCCATCCAGCGCTTGTAACTGGCAAGCACCTGAATCAAGGATGTACGAGATGATGTATGGTCCCAACCAATGGACTTTCAACTTCCCAGGATGGCACAGAAATTTAGAGTCATATAACAAAACCATCTGCCCAACCTCAAATTTTTTGTTTTTGATATGATGATCATGCCATGATTTTTGTCTTGCCTTCTTTGTCTTTTGACTCCATCTAGCAAGTGATCACCTTTCGTCTAGCTGCATTAATTTATCAATCCTTTCTTCAAGTGCTTGTTCATCAGCCAATCCTCCTGCACACGCTATACGCAGTGATGGTAACATAAATTCAACTGGTAAATAGCCTCCATGTCAAATACCAATTGAAATGGTGTGGCCTTGTTTAATCTCTTATAGGTTGTTCTATATGCCCATACAACAGATGATACCTTGTCATCCCAATCTTGTGTTCCAACATCACAAATTTTAGTTAACCTTTGACTTGATATTTTTTTAAATTCCTCAATAGTTCCATTTTCTTGGGGATGATAAGGGGTAGTATTTTGATGGGCCACCATAAATTATTCCAACAAAATCCTGACCATTTCATTCAGAAAATGTGTACCCCTATCACTAGTCAGGCTTAAAGGACATCCATACCTGTTGATTATGTTCTCCCATAAAAATATAGTTGTTGTCATTGTAGTGTAATCCTTTATAGGTGTTTCCTTTTCCCATGTTTTCAAGAAGTCAGTGCAAGTGATGATGTAACGTGAGCCAGTCCTTTGCGCGGCAGGTGAAATAGGTCCTAAAAAGTCAATTTCCCATTTTTCAAATGGTTTTGTATTGGCTATTGGTCTTAAGGGCATCTCATCCCTCCTTCTAGGTTTGTCAAGGCGCTGGCAATGGTCACAGGCCTTGCAAAACTCAATACAATCCTGGTAGATACTCTCCCACCAAAGTCCTGTAAGTAGAATCTTCCATGCAGTTGCATTTCCTGCATAGTGTCCTCCTGCAATCCCACCATGTGCTTCTTCCATAATTGCAATGCACTCATGTTCTAATACGCATCAACACAGAACCTCATCTCGGCCTAACTTGTACAAATCTCCACTAATCAACATGTAGGGCAAGGCACGTATAGCCAACTGTTTTCTCTCCAAATCCTTCATTCCTTCCAGTGCCACACCTGTTTTAAGAAATACTGCAATATCCTCTAAGTATAGGATGCATGAGCCGCAACCTAAATAGTTGTCGCATCTGACATGCTATCCTTAATGCTCTGCACATCCTCCCCTAAGTCAATTCTTGATAAATGATCAGGTCTTGAATTAATCTTTCCTGGTTTTACCACAACTAAAAACTCAAATTATTGAAATAATAGGACCCAACGACATATGCGCCCTTGCAAAACAGGCTTGTTCACTAAGTACTTCAAGGCCATGTGATCTGTGTAAAATATGATGGGTGTTTCTAGTAGATATTGTCTGAACTTATGCAGCGCATAGATCATCGAAAGTGCTTTGCGCTCAGTAGTGGTGTAGTTCTGTTTTGCTGGTGTCAACTTCCTAATTGCAAAACAAAGGGGGTGATCAACAATCCCCTCACTAGGTTATGTGAATACTGCTCCAATGGATGTCCCTGAGGCATCAACATGCACACGTGGAAAGGTTTATCCCAAGAGGGAAACTATAATATGGGCGCAGTGACAAGTCTATCCTTCAAAGTGTCAAATGTCAACTACTGCGCCTCTCCCCAGTGAAAGGCACTCTTGTGTTTTAGCAATTTTTCTAATTGCATAGTGATCTTGGCATATCAATTAATAAATTTCATGTAGTGTCCCATATGTCCAAGGAATCTGTGCACTATGCTCTAACTGGTAGGCTCCCCTAATCCCACAATAACTACAACTTTGGCGAGATCCACAAGCAAACCTTCCTTACATATAATATGCCCCAATAGGGTTCCAAATGGAGTAGAAAAAACACACTTCTTAATGTTGAGGGATATCCTCAACTGCCGACATCTCTCAAACATCAGCCTCAAATTGTCACAATGATCTTTTACTAGTCCATACACAGTCTAGTCATCTAGGTAGACTTGCAGAAACTTATGAATGAAGTCCTGAAATGCTTGTACCAAAATGCGCGAGAACATGATAGGTGCATTATTCAATCCAAAAGGCATGACCATGTAGGCAAAGCTTCCCCATTCAGTGGTGAAAGTCATCTTCTTCTGGTCTTCCTTTGCAATCCTAACTTGGTGATACCTTGAGAACCCATCTGTGAAGGAATAGACCTCGTGCCTAGCTACTCCTTCCAGAATTTCTTCAGTGAAGGGGGTTGGAAAAGGGTCAATGAAACACACTACATTTAGGTCCCTGTAATCAAACATAGATCCTTATCCTTCATCCTTCTTAATGCTTATGACCATTGGAATTACCCATTCTGATTCCTCCACAGCTTCAATGATGCCTGAGGTGATCATCTTGTCTATCTCTTCTTTGATCCATACACGTAAATTTGGATTCATCAGATATGACCTCTTCTGGATCGGGTGCACACCTTCCTTCAACTTGATCCTAATTTCCCCCAAGGAGTGGTGAATGCCTTTAAGTTCATAGTACCCATCTGGTAAAAATTCATGCAAAAGGTCAATGATCTTAGAAATCTCTTTCTACGACCAATAGTCCCAATAGTGGCTTCCTTAGGTTTAGCCTCTGAACCAATGTTAATCTTCTTTTTTTTCAAGGGGTTCATGGTATGCGCGTGCTTGTTCATCAGCACTATCTATAACTTCACATGCATACCTTCAGTATGGTTAACATCCAAACTCTCCATCTCTTCGCCATCTATTACGTAGACCATCTTTCCCTTTTCTTTCTCCATGCACACGCACTCAAGCTGCACTTCTTCTGACTCTTCCTCATCAAGGTGCGGTTCCAGACCAGGTTCACCCAATAACTCTGATATCCTATCTTTTGCCATGGCACTATCTCCCATCATTAGGCACTTAACAACCTGCAATGCTCTATCCACTGATGGTTTAGTGCTTTGATACTTGAAATCTTGAAGAAGGTTAGTTGTTAGCTCCTGCCAATTTCCTGTCTGGCGGCACATCTCGGAGTGTATATACCATGCACGTGCACAGTCTTGCAATGTGGAATACAACTTATGTACCCATAAAGAAGGTGGTAAGGCCTCCGTGCCTCCCATCCATGCCTTCTCACATGCCTGGATGTGGAACGAGGTGGGTTCTTTGCCATGGTAGTCTTGTATGATAGTGGGTGCATTGCTTCTGGAGAACCTAACAGAGAACACTGACTCTCACCTCACACCACTCTAGAAGGCTATCAATGTGTTTCCCACCAACGCGTTGTAGTCCCAAGTAGGTTATAGCTAAGCATTCCTCTCCTTTCATCCTCATTTCTCCACTGAGCCTCCATCTCCACGCAAGAATTCATCTAGAGTAACTTGGTTAGCTCCTCCAGAGTAACTTGGACCATAACTTCTTCCCTCCTAGTGCACTTGAGGGTTGAGTGTGCCTTTATTACCCTTCATCACTAAAAGCCTCTTAACTATCACCTAATTGACTCATAAGTCTCATGTGCCCAATTGTCACATGTTATGTTGGTTGTATCACTCATAGACTAAGCGTATTCAAACTGAATAACCCCTTTCATAGGATGAATTACTTCAGGGTCCCTGATAGAGTGCACGTAGATTTTGTCAAGGAATTCCTCTCCTAAGGGCTCAATATAGGGCGCTGACTTCCCATCCATCAAAGGGATGATAACTTGTTCTTCCTTGTTCTCAAAACTAATATACCCCTTGTTAAACCATAGGTCGGCATTGTTTTTGTAACACCAGGGGTGCCCAAGAAATGCTGGAAATTTATCCGCCTCAGCTAGTGCCAAGACTTCGAAGTCTCCAGTGAACTTGGCCCCTTGAATAGTGATAACCGCATCCTTCAAGACACCAATGGGCATTTCCTTTGTCTTTTTTGCCATATACAACACATTCAAATATGGTTGTAATGGGGTCCTTCCCATTTGATGCCATGCATCCAAGGTGAGAACATTGACTTCCACGCCCATATCGATCAAAATATTTCTTAGAAGTCATCCATCTACAACAACATTCAAAGTTATCTCTTTGTCATATTCAAGGTTGTGGGGAGGAAGGTTAGCATACATAACCTTCCTTTCATGCTCTCCTCCAGCGTGTGGTACCTTCTCCCATAAACATTCTCCTTGCAAGGGGATGATATTTTCTTGCCTTAACATCTTGCATACTTCCCTAACCTCATCCAGATCCTTCTGTGGAGCCTCATCATTATTCCCTTGCTCTAACTGCCTTGATTGCTCCTTCAGACACTAGATTTATCCTTGTAGACTCCAAATCACATCCATGGTTTCTTGATACACTTCCTTCTGATGAGTAGGGTCTGGATAATTTCCATGTACCACTTCTTCCCTTGTAACCAGTGTACTTTATCTTGGTATCTCCCTGGCGCGTGCGGCCTCCACTCGCGTCATCACCAGTACAGGTTCTAGTCCTGACTCACGTTCCACTCTTGGCATCCACTATGAGTCAGCCTTCTTTATGCTTACCATCCTAGTGCCTTTGTCTTTTCGGTGCTACTGGCTCATGTGCTCAAATAGCTCAGGGCACTCCTCATACTTATTTTTCTTTCCTCACCATAAGCATTGCAATAGATTTGGACACTCACACTTATAATGCTATGTATACTCATAGTTATAACACATCCCACGCGGGAACTCACTGCTTCCTCTGTTGTTATCATGGCCACGAAATCCTCATCAGAATACCCTTCCACATGCTCCTCCATCGATGTGTCCCTCATAACGGCGATCATCATCCTTGGAGCTTCTTGCAAGGCTTGTCTAGCACACACCAAGATCAATGGCATCATGTATCTGGTCAATCAATCTATAATCCTTAGTGTCATGGGTCATAGAGGTACAAATCTTATAATAGCAAGACACATTCTTATGGATCGTGCATTGCAGTAGTGGGCATCTACTTGCATCATGATCCCCATGGAAAATCTCACAGTCCACTGTCATGGCACGTAATGACCTTTGAGGACAATTGTCCTTTGTGTGCCCCTCTATCTCAAAATGTGTGCACCATAGACCACTACGAGTCTCATGTGCCAAGTTCACAGATAACTTCTCTAGCTTCTTCACCATTGCAGTAATATGAGCGTCAAGTAATGGGCTAACACCAGTATCTATGCTTCCAACAACCTCAACATGAAGGGTAGCCTCTAAGGCCTCGCGCAGGTCGGTGAATGTCTTATGTGAAAGTGCTATCCTAAACGGTGTTATCAACCCTCCAAAAAACCACTGAGCATGCTAAGAAGGATGAATATCATAAGAAAGTTTTGATAAGAGATTCTTAAAACACACGTCATATTCCTGCACACTCTCTGGTATACCCTTCTGGATCTCTTTCAAAGTGGTAATGCTCTTCTGCTCAAACTCAGGGATATGGAACTTGGCTAGGAAGGAATTCCACAGTGCAGTGTAATCTACCACCATTTGATGGGGGTCATACTTTTAGTACCAACTATACGTGTGCCCCTGTGATGTTGTTACAAACTGACTTGCCTTTTGCTTCAGGGTAATGATCCCCTTCGCGCGCTATAGCAGCTCACACATTTTCACATGCTCTGCAGCATCCTCAACACCCTTGTAAACAGGTAGACATAAGGACATTTCAAAAAACACTTACGGAGGTGGCTGAGATCCTTGTCCTCCTAAACTTTGATTACCTCTGGTGTTTCCTCCACCACCAGATCCACTAGATCCACTAGTTCCTATCCCTCCTGATCCTCCAGATCCATCAGGTCCTCTAGTTCCTACTCCACCAGATCCTCCTCCTGTAGCTAGTAATGGACCTGAAGTGGTTGCGCGTAGTATTCCCAACATTACACTGAACTATGTGCCAACGGTTTGTGATATTTCTCCCAAACTTTGTGTACTTATACTTTTCCCAAAAATCCCTCTAAACACAAGAATTGTTTGTGTGGCCATAGATATCCCAAATGAGAAGTTATACCTCTTAGGTGCAGATCGGTCACTTCCACTGATACCAATTGGGTTAGAAATATTTTCTTCTTAATTTGGAAAACTAAGAGCCAAGGGTTTGTCACTAGGTGGGTTTAAATGCCCGCCGACGGCTCTCCTTTATCCATGTGACGAACTCTCATCAGAAGTTGAAGGGGTTTCTCTCCCACGCTTTCCAAGATGGGGTAGCATAGACTGCTCAAGTTCTACTTCCTCTGCGTGAGCCTTAATTCCTTCCCGCAACGTCTACCTCCATAGTTCCATCACTCTCGTAACCTCGCATTGTCTAGCCAAATCCCTTTCACATGCTTCACTATACTTGATTCGTCTCTCTTCCCTCTCCTTTTCCGCTGCAAGGTCCACCATATTCCCCCACCTTAGCTTCCTCGCTCAGCACTCAAAGAATCTTAGCCGACCATAGGGAATGCCTCCAAACTGAGCATAATTATCAATATCTTTGTGGCCAATAAGACAGCTCGTAAAAATGAATATCTAGGTTCCCTTAGGAACTCAAACTCAGCAACCTCTAGACAAGAATACGTAGAAATGGTGTATTCCAGGGTATAACTAGTCAGCACTCTTCTCCACCAGTGATCAACAACACGTGTCCAAGTCAGATCCGCATCTTGCAACCTCTAGTAATCATCTTGGGTCCACATGCATGATCTATAGTACCAGCTTGATCTGGATGCATATGTTGAGAGCCATTCATACAATTCTACTGAAAAAAACAAAAGAAGGTCTCATACAACTCATGATATAGGTGTTCTTCTACCCATTTGTGTGCATTAAACTCAGGTCAAATACTAAATCTTTGAGAAAAATCATCCTCTGTGCTTTTAAACCATGCTTCGACACTTTCCATGGTTAATCACACATCATTCTCACAATATCTTCGAAAAGAGGTCCTGGCAACGAAACCAAGATGTAGTCATTTTAGGTGCCCTTAAAACCACACTCTAATCGTAGGTGCATCGGCCTATCACCCAACGGATGCTAAGAGCTCACCCAAGGCATGCATGGGTGTCGAGCCCCTCCTTCATGTGAGCATCGTGAGAAGATGATGCCATTGATAACAACTTATATACAGAAAATTAAATTATCATGCATACATTCTAAAGGCATATGATGCATTATTATATCAATATACACATTTGGATAACAACAGAAACATCATATAGATAACAAATCTATAACATAAAGAAGAGATACTTAGGGTTTGCACCCATGAACAATATATTCAGAACAGAGACATATATTTATATTGATCATAGTTCCAGTAACCACATTACATTCAAAAGGGTCATAACAGACCAAATGTATCAAGACATACATGAATCATGTATCAAAGACCCTAGTTATGCTTCCCATATTACATAAATTTTCACAGACCCATCCCTCTGGATATGATATCATTCCTACAACCCTCTAATGGTAACCCCATCCCTTAGAATATCCTACTCTTTTCTACAAGGCTTCACCTTTCATCCTCTCTGTGATGATCCTAAAGCTTCCCTTCACCGACCTCTCTCCATTCAGGTGTGTCTTCCTCACTCTAGAGCATCTCTATAAATAGGTTTAGCACCCACCACCATGCCTTCCTCTAGGAGCATATTACTTGCCAAATGTCCATGTGGTCCTCTAATGGAGCATGCTTCTTTTGATCTGAGCTCTCCACTTTTTGCAATGATGTCTTTCAGGAATTTTATATGCATGGGATATTCTTTCCTTGACCACCAAGTCACCAAGCTGGCACCTTATCCACTCAGCACACCTAGTCAAGTCACTTTTTTCCTCAAGTGCTTATTGCAGATCCGATTATGGCTAAGTCTTGAGATCCTTTGTTCTACCTTACATGTGCGCTATGGTTTGTACTAAACCCTTCTAAAACCCCTCTCATGTGTGCTTTTCCCCACGCACCCTTATTTTTTATTGGTCTTGCACGCGCGCGCGCCCTTTGGTACTTAGCCAATATTTTGAGGCCCAAAATGAGTTTGATGCATTAATTTAATGCATAGGTAAGTTGACACTTAGAACCCCCTTGCTTCAGTTAGGTCCCTCAACAAGATCAGACATAGGTGAAAACACCCAAACTATCCCCGCAAGGACTAGGTTACACACTAAAGTGGTAAGGACAATTATGTACCTAAACATTACAGCTTACCCATGAGGTGGTTAGATTTACAACACCTAGAAATTATGATCATTCTCACCCCACATATGATAGGGTACTCGTAATGGCCATTTCCTCACACAAGGTTATTTAAATTCAAGTAATGGTATTTGTAGGACTTGTCTTAGATGTAAAATACGAAGGCAATTAATGATATTATAGTATTTTCTTAACATGATATGAGTTTTACACACTAGACAAGGTTCAATTGGGAGGAGAGAGTATGATAGGGATTATGAACTTTTTATTATAATTTGGGTAAGATGAGATTATACCGAGTATTAAGAGTGTTAAGGAGCTAATTTTAAAATTAATATCATAATAGATTATTTTATTACCTCAACAACATAAGTACAACATTTGATTACAATTTCACATCCATTTTGACACTTATAAATATAGTCACATTAATATTTTCTTTTCAAAATGTAAAAAGAGAAATTCTTCAAACAACACTACATGTAATTTTTCTATGGTGATACACATATTGCAAGATGGACATAACTTTATAATGACAACTCTTTAAATACAACATATCACATCCTAGATTCCTCTCATTCAGAGTACCTACAATCAATGCAGGGTCAGTCCTAAGACTAGTATGAAAATCCCCCAGTCTCAAGCATAAAATCCACGCATTCATCATTTCAAGAAATCAAAGCAGAAAGTAGAGGGAGGTAAAGATAGGGAGAGAGAGAGAGAGGTCGTTTCTTCACACATTCACACTTTCACATTCTATTATTTTTTAGAGAGAGAATAAGGAAGGATAGAGAAAGTCTAAGATTCATTTTTTTTCATATCACAATATCCTAACCACATACATATTGTATCCAATTCTCATTTCATCTTAAACTCATATACATTTTAATCCCATTTACAGTTTTAAAACCAGTCAAATTTCATAGTTACTTCTAGAGAGAAATAAAGAAGAGAGAGAAAGTCTAAAATTTCATTTCTTTTCCATTCACTATAAAATAACTACATACATCTTGTATCCAATTTTCCATTTTGTTTCAAACCCATATACATTTTTAACCCATTTACATTTTCAAAACCAATCAAAGTTTTCATAGTTATTTCTAAAGAGAGAAAGGGGAAGAGAGAAATTATAGAATCCATTTTCTTTTCTATTCATCATATCACAACCACATATATTATCCAATTTTCATTTCGTTTCCAAACCATAAAAAACATTTATAACTCATTTACATTTTTAGAACTACTCAAAATATCATAGTTACTTTTAGAGAGAAAAAGGGAAGAGAGAGAAACATCATAATTTTCCATAAACCATTCATACAAGAATTTGATCAATTCATACTCTATAAAGTACATAAATGATATCTACAAGGTTCCACGGTTAGTTAGGAGTCAAATAGGACCCTTAGAAGACGAGTTTACCTAAAGTTGTGATTTTGTGAAAGTTATCTGAAATGACTAAATTGCTTACAAATTGGGTCTTGAAACAATCACTTTAATTTCGAACATGAAGTATGATGATTTCTACTTACTCCCTCACATACATAGAATTCATCACATCTGATGAAAGTTGATTACAACAAGTAGAGATCAAGTTACAAAGGCAACTCTGGGGTTGGTTATCTTAATTGTGTCAGGAAATCTTGTCGCACAATGACCAGTGGGCCCCAAAAACCTCTTACAAAAATAGCCTATGAAAGTGTTTTCATTGAAATTAATTTTGGTTACAATTCTCTAATTGGAAGTTTAGAGGTAGGTGGCAGTGGTTTCCAGTTTCTCTCAAACTAAGTGGCAACCGTAAGCCGAAACCGATCGTATTTTTATTAAAATGAGCACGTCACTACAGGTGAATGATAAGCTAAATGAGCCTTGCAAATTGAATTTTAAAGGTGGTTAATGAGTTCAAACAAATTGGTTAAGTTTATCCATGGTGTCCCATGTTACCAGGGTCATGCTAAGAGTTTCATATTTGTGGTACATTTGGGTGTGGCGCTCCATGTGCATGACTTTCAAGCTTGGAATTTTTTTATGTTTTGGTATTTTTGGTCGAGGTACAATTTTGTTATTGTTGGAATTACATTTCCTACTATTCAAAAATTAATTTCAAGAAGCTGGAATTGATGAAAGTGAAATTTAGTGTAAGTGGAAAGGGGGAAACCCTCCCTTTTACACAAAACTCATGATTAGCGCATTCGATGAGACTGCATCAACTTCGGGCATTCCAACTATAGTTTCTAGGATTTCTCATGCTTCCTCGCTTTACATCACCAAAAAAATTGTGATCCAACTGAGTGCATGTCTGGAGGCTTTTGATGGGAGAAGAAATAAATTGAATCCACCATAACTTTATCCCATTAGTCAGGTATCTCAATATATTTTCCCTGGGAACTATTAGACATAGAGTTTAGCCCTTCCAGGTCATTCTCATCATTTTGTGACCGAGAGGGGGATTAAAGTAGAACATCTAATTTATCATCATATCAGCTGCCATGGCCAATACTGGACAAATCCATTGTCTCCTGAAAGATGACACAATTGAAATAAAGAGACAATGTTTTCCCGTGGGGGACACATAACATTGTACCAAGAACACTTCCTGTTCACACAACTTTGTGTGGATGAAAAATGGATTGGCTAAAAACTCGTTTGACATCATCCCGAAAACTATCTCACTCCTCTTTGTTAGAAGCTGCACTAGAAACTTGTGAATAAACACCCACATCTCCTAGCAGAACTTAGGAGAGATGGATCAGGTATCCGCTTCTCCAAGCATATCAACTGTTAGCAGAAGTACTCTACAAGATGTGATACTCCATGAAGGCTCATTGGTTACTAGCAAAAACGACATGGCACATGGATGCAAGAGAAAATTACCAAGACTAGAAAGTGTCCTGAATACCCATCATCTCATGTATCCAACTCAGCTAATAAAGACTCTCCTACTCAAAATAAAAACAGAATAATATCTCATCAAAGTACTCATGCGAATCTCCACCAAAACAGAAGGTTCCACTTAATACTAACTGAGTGTCAAGGAGACATGAAGCTCTCATCGATACATCCTAAGTGGCAATTCCAACACTACAATGAATTATCATAGGTTCTATTTTCCTTCGAACTACCACTATAAATGGTGGAAGCACACCTGGTGTAATCTTGTCAAAACAGTAAAGCTCATTTAAAAATGTTGAGATTGCCTGCACCGGGAGGGGCCCAAAATGCCAATACCCTATGAAGTTTGTATTATCTATCACTAGATTGAAAAGACGGTCATGGGTGAAAATCCTAGTGATTCGGAGAGAAGATTGAGGGATCCATGAGGTCAATGTGATCTAGACATTACGTGTCATTATCTTTGCACCTCCTAATCTTTGTCTGGTGCCTCTAATATTTTTATTCCACCACTGCTCTCTACACAAGGTACCAAAAGGCTTAGCCAATAGGTAATTTTTGGTCCAACTGAGGAGGAAGTGGCACCGCCACCGCTAGCGGAGCTATGAGATCTTCTATCATTTAGTTCCCTACATCATGTTTCTAAGTATTATATTGCTTCTTACATTATCGACTCCCACAGACTTATCAGTCATCAAATTTTAAGGGGTTGATTTAACCCATGACATGGGACTGATTTTTAGGATGGCTATGTGGCAAGAGCTCCATTTAGATAGAGTTTCCCCGACAACCTTTTGGTTTATTTAATTATGAGAGTGTCAGAACCCTATTTTACCATTGATGGTAAATCATAAGCTCTAAACATCTTGCACTCGCCGCAACCATCTAATAACTACTAAATTCACAATGTTACCTTGGGTTTCATTGTGGTTAACACCTCTAGATCTTAAAAAAAGTGCTTGAATTATCATGTAAGGAAAATGACAGGTCTAAAAGGTTGTTTAGGATGCCCATAAGCTTTGATGGACTGTTCATACCCATGTCAATCCTACCAACTACCTGCCATCAATTCTCTTTAAAAAGCTATCACATTTTTTCATTTGGTCAAACACTTTATTGCATTCATCAAACCTCTTCATCTTGTTAGGCAATCACTTGCCTTCCCATGCCTATTCATTTCCTTTTTAAAAAATTATTTAATTCAAAATTTTACTTTCATTATTATTATTATCTGTAAAATAATCTATTTATTTATTTATTGTTTTAAAACATGTTATTCCGTGTAGGGAAACCATCACCTTTGTCGAGAATGGGAAAAAAGGCACTACTGGTTCCCATGTAGTTTCTTCTGGTTGTTGTTATTGATGTTGTTTCAAGTCATCAAGCTGGCGAGAATGAGAGATGTCAAGAGAAAGTCACAGGAATTTGTCCTGCTGCGGGGTAGACCACCCAAAACCACCAAGGCGGCCGAAAATCCCACCCTGAGTGGGGGAGGAGGGCTAAGACCAAGGGGGTCACCATTGTCGAAGAGAAGAACTTTGTCGACTTTGGGGAATAATGTCTATGAAACCCTTTTCCATGGGGAGGAGGGGGAGAGTGACACGACCGAGGTGGCGAGTGAGAGCATTAGGCAAAACATGTTTGACTGCGTAGGGGTTGGTGACCCAATGGTTGAGAAAGTGTTGGAGGTGTTCAACCTCCAACCAAACCTTCTTAACCTAGTTTTGAATATGAAGCAACACTATGGGGAGAATAACCACTATATTAGTAAAAGTAAAAATTTTATCCATAGGAACATTGTTAAATATGGCATTAGTTCTATCTTTCCATAGATGAAATAATTTTTTTCCCGCTCTGTGAATTTTGAGAATTTTCTTGTCTGCCTCCCCTGCAACCATGTCAGACCCTTCTGTTCTGACCTCTAAACCTCAGCCTATTGCTTATGTGATCACGTTGTCACGTTCTCCTTCTGGGACGTGGAAGGAGGTGATCATTGGGTCTCTTAAGGTGACCCAATCTATAAAGCTACAACCTAAGATTCTAGATGGGACGTTGTCCCTATAGATTCCCTCCCATGTCATTGTTGTTGCTTTGGCTTTGAGATATTTGTCCCTAATTGGCAAGCTTATGAGCTTCCAACCCCTTATAGAGGACATCAAAAAATGGGCACGCATGAAGTGGACCCCATGTGGCTCTCTGAAGATTGTTGCTATGCCGAATGGCTTCATCTTGTTCACCTTCAGCCTCAAGGATGATTGTGCTTGAGTAATCCTTGGTGGGCCAAGGTTTTTTAGAAGATGTGACTTTGACGTACGAAAATGGTCTCGAGGATTTATCCCTCAAATTGAAACAATGACTCAAGCGTCGGTTTGGGTTCACCTTCCTAGCCTCCCACTTGAATTTTAGGATCATGCTATTATAGAAGGTATTGCTCTCTCATTGGGTTCTCTCATTGCCATTGATCAAGCTACAAAGGCTAAATCTAGACTCATTCATGTATGTTTTTGTGTGAATGCTGATGTTAGTAGCCCTTTACTCAAATCCATTAACATCCTGTCAGATTTTGGCATATGGACTCAACATATTGAATTTGAATATATACCTCAAGCTTGCTCTATCTATAATAGCATTGGTCACATAGCCTAGGCTTGTCCTTCAAAGCCAACTCCTAAGCAGAAAGATCATGTTATTTCTTGAAAGAAGAAAGAAAAATTTATTCCTAAAATCATTATGGAAGTTGGTACCTCCAACCCCTTTGTTTCCCTTTCGTAAGATGGTGAAATCCCATCTTTTTGAGGCTCCTCTCATGCAACCATCTCTCAACCCACCTTTCGTTCCACCTCCACCTCCTTCTTCTATCTCCCTTCTTGAGGTAGAGCTCACCCCTTTTCCTTCGCTTCTATCTGTCAAGTCTTTCTCATCGTATCCTCCTTCTCCTTCCCATGTTCTATGTTTGGAGGAGAAATCCTATCCCCCCTTTCCTTCTTTGTTGGTTTTGGAAGAATGCACCCAACCTAGGATTAATAGAAGAAATTATAAGAATAATGTTGATGTAGGAATCAATAAATAGAAAGGGAGAACCCCTAACAATGTAAATCTTCAACAAGAGTCAACTCAAAATATTGCTTAAGGCACTCATGGTACCCTCACTAGGGAAGGAGGGGGCAAACCCAAATCTAAAAAATGAAGATTATCTCATGGAATATAAGGGGAATAAATTATCCCTAGAAAAAAAGAGTCCTTAAGGATATTAGGATAAAATACTCCCTAGACATCATCATGCTGCAAGAAACTAAACTCAAAAGGATCTCATCCTCCCTAGGCTATGTCCTTTTGCCTCCTTTGCATCTCAGGAATATTTTGGGAACTCTAGAGGCTTGTACATTTTTTGGAATTCGAAGGTCCTTTTTGTTGAATGTATCATAAAAAATTCTCACTTCATGGGTATGTCTTTTCAAGAGATTGGAGCTAATATAACCTAGATTGTAGTTAATGTATATGCACCAAATCTTGAAGCTCAAAGGGAAAGAATTTGGAAAGACATTATGGAATTCAGGGATAACTGTAAGCATTTTCCTTGGCTTATTGTGGGTGATTTTAATACCACTCTTTACCCTTTAGAAAAAAAGGGTGGTTCTATGGTAAACTTTAGCAGCATGGACACCTTATTCAACTTCATTAGAAAAGGTGAGTTTTTTGATTTCGACCTTCATGGAGATTCTTTTACCTGGTCAAATCGAAGACTCAGACATAATCATATTCAAAGTATATTGGATAGAGTGTTTGGTTCTATGGACTGGATTATGCACTTCTTTGATTTCTATTTGAGTACTCTTCCCAAAGCTGCATCCGATCACAATCCCTTACTCTTAAGTGTTGCAATGTCCCAAAAATCTAAAAATCCTCCTTTCAAGTTTTAATTGTCTTGGCTCCAGAATTATAATCTTAATAAACTCATTGAGGAATGGTGGAAGGTGGAAGTACAAGGATAAGCCATGTATATATTTTCTAAGAAACTCAGTGCGGTTAAAAAACAACTCAAAACATAGAGAGTCAAAACCTTTGGGGATATTCGAGATAGAAAGCATCAACTTTCACTGAGGATTTTATAAGTTGCTACCAATATTAATAAATATAATAAAACTGCTGCTCTCCATCAGCAAGAATCCTCTTTGCTAAGTGATTACCATAATACTCTTGCCGAAGAGGAAATCTATTGGAGATAAAGATCTAGGGAACTTTGGCTTCATAATGGGGATCACAATACAAAATATTTCCCTGCTACAACTTCCAAGCATAGAAGTAGGGAAAAAATAAAGGAGCTTCTATCTTTGGATGGTAGACACTTGAATTCAGAGGATGTTATTTCTACTAAGTTGGTTAATTTCTACTCCAACCTTCTCCAAGAAGAGGGACCCCTATTGAGACTGAAGTGTCAGAAATGCTGCAGCATATACCTACACTGATTTCTGATGAAATTAATGATAAGCTCACTCAACCTTTCTCTATTGAATAAATTCATAAAGTGGTCTTTACTATGAAAGGAGATAAATCTCTAGGTCTGGATGGCTTCCTTATTGCTTTCTTTCACATTTATTAGGAGATTATTAATGAAGATATGTTTGACGTTGTTAATGAGTTTCAAAGGAATGATTTTCTCTTGAAAGAATAGAATAATAGTTTCATTGCTTTGGCCCCTAAATATTTGGGCTCCAAATATGTTTCCAACTTCCAGCCTATTAGCCTCTGCAATACCTTCTATAAAATAATCACTAAAATGTTGGCTTCAAGATTGAAACCCTTTATGAACATGTTTATCTCTGAACAACATAATGGGTTCATTGGAGGTTAGATGATTCAAGGAGGAGTGATATCTATTCATGAAGCCATCCATTTGGTTCAGCATGCTAAAATGATAGGGATGTTCTCAAACTATACATGCAAAAATCTTTTGATCGTGTTAGTTGGCCTTTCCTACTTAGAGTTCTTAAAAAATTTGGGTTTTACGATAAATGGTGCAATTAGGTCTATAATTGTATCTCCTCTCCTCAATTCTTGGTCCTGTGAATGGCATTCCTGTGGGTTATTTTGCTAATAGTTGAGGCATTAGACAAAGAGACCCCCTTTCTCTATTCCTTTTTCTTATTATGGCAAATACCTTGAGTAGAGCCCTCAAAGGTGCTAAGAAATCTACTACTATTTCAGGTCTCAAGATCACAACCAGAGTTCCTTCAACCACCCACATTCAATTTGTTAATGATACTCTACTCTTGGGTGCTGCTTCAGTCATGGAAGCCAGAGCATTGAAGAAAATTCTTGATTGTTACTAGTTTTCATCACAATAAATTATCAATTTCACTTAAAGTTGTGTTTCTTTGCTTAACACTCTGCCCTACATACAAAGAAATATTGCAGCCATATTTGGTTGTAGCATTGTTGATCTTCCTTCCACCTACTTAGGTCTCCCTCTTTTCAAAGGCAAACAACTTAAGAACCTTTAGATGTCGATTATTGAAAGGTTTCAGAAGAAGCTTGCAGGTTGGAAGGGATCCCTCCTCAGCCAAGCAGGTAAGCTGCAACTTGTGAAACCTACTCTTCAAATACTTCCTATTTACTTGTATGTCTTTTCTTAAAATTTCCTCCTTGATTGCTACTCACATTGAAAAAATCGAAAAACACTTTCTTTGGTCTGGTGCTGAAGAATGGAAAAGGGTTCATTTAGTTTCTTGTAAAATATTGCTTGTAAACCAATGAAGGTTGGGGCTTTGTAACTTCAAAGAGTGGCAGATATTAATGAAGCCATGTTGTCCAAGCTAGGTTGGGCTATTGTTTCTAAGGAGCAAGATCCATGGGTTCAACTTCTTACTTCTAAATACCTCTACCCTTCAGGATATTTTTTACATCCTAAGGATCTGCGGGGCTCAGATATTTAGAATTCCATAATAGCTCACAACCATTCTTAAAAGATGGAACCAAATGGCACTTAGGGAATGACATACTCATTGATTTTTGGAACAATTGGTGGTTTGAGACACGCTTCTTGCTCTATACTACTTTTGGGATCCGATAAAAATACATCTCTCTTTTATTTATGGCAGTAGGGTCAGCATTTATATCAACAGTTCTCAAAAAAAACTTTTCTAGCATATCCCTGCCTGGGATGGTTATAGCAGTATCCAGTCACAACGTATCAATAGTCTCAAGACGACTCTCTCCATTTAGTACATTCCTTTCTCTTAGCTCCAAGATGCTCTCATTTGGCCTCTTTCTCCCTCTAGTGATTTTTCTGTTAAAGCCACATATCTTTCAATATCTCACCTACCTTGTGGCCCACCTCTAAGAAAAGTGTGGTCTCCTTCTATCACTCCTAAAATTGGCTTCTTCTCTTGGCTCTCATTTCAAGATGATATCCTATCTAGAGAAAACCTTAAAAGAAGGGGGTTCTCTTTGCCCAGCTACTGCATCCTTTGCATGTCAGCTTCGAAAAATATAACCCACCTTCTACTTCAGTGTCCATTTTCCCACTCCCTATGGGGTATCCTTTTGGATCATTTTGGGGTTAATTTGGGTTTTTCTTCTTCTCTAAATGATATCTTTTTCCCAATGGATCTCTCTGTTCAAACATCCTATCATCTCTCTTGCTTGGAATCTTCCTCTCTCCCATGGCCTTTGGGGAATCTGGAAAGAAAGAAATAGAAGGATTTTCAAGGAATAGTCTCGAGACCTAGAACATAGGTATTCCTGGGGATAGAGTCCAACCTTCAAGAGAACTTAAATTGCTACATCTAGAGGAAGCATAAGAAGAAAATTTAACTTCAGTGGGACAGATGACTAGCCCAATCAGCTTTTCATACCTATTGCTACCCCCACCTTTGCAGTTGTGAGGGCACATACTTCATGGTCCCCCCCTCGCCAGGATGGTTGAAACTCAATACCGATGGAGCGGTTAAAGGAAACCTGAGTGCTTCAAGGGGAAAATTCATCTTGAGAGATTATTATGGTCATCCTTTGGCTGTAACTGCAAAAAAAATTGGCATGGACATTAATCGCATAGCTAAAGCTCTGGTTATTCTCAAAGGACTGGAGCTAGCTCTTCATATTTTCCATGGGTAATTAATTATGGAGAGAGAATCTCTAAATCTTGTTAGAATTTTGAGTTCAAAATATATCATTCAATAGAATATTCATAATATTATTGAGGATATTTGAGTCCTTCAATCTAACTTCTAAGAGATTAAATTTCAACATATATATAGAGAAGGCAACAAAGTTGTAGACTCCCTGACAAATATGAGGGTCTTATCTGATGGGAAAAAAACTTGGATAACAGACTTTCCAAGTCACCTCCTTACCATTATATTTAATGATTTTCCACTCAAGGCTTATCTTCCTTTTAGGTTGAATCTTCAGCTCCATCTTCATCAATAATGCTTCAATCAGTCACAACTGGGTTATGGATAGCTCCCCCCTTTCTATGGCGGTGGAAGCAATAATAAATTTTTAAGTGTTATTAATGATAATTATGACTTTAAGCACTTTCGCTCATGTGGAAAAAAGTTTTATTTAATGATGATTAATTGGGGTGGATTTTTATTTATAGGTAGTACTCAATTAGAAATCAAGCTGGCACGTGTTGGTGATTAGACGGATGACATTCAAATTTCCTATTTATTCAGTGTCCACCTTAGCCATTTTTCTATGTCTGTCACTTTTTGCATGATGGGTGGGTCTATTAGAAGATTTAAACCTTCATCCTACGAAGAAGCAAGGAATGACCATGAGGTCTGGAACATATTACAAGAGGTAGGGATCACGCCTTTTTTGGAAAGGCTCTTGAGGAACTTGATCAGAGTCTCTAGCAGAATCTTGGATTCTTGGTGGAAAGGGAAAGTTAAGGTGGGGAAGACCAAATTCACCATTTCTCCGGAATCCATCACCGTGGCTACTAGTCTGCCCTCTGAAGGCAATATCTACTTTAAAATGCTCCCTCAGAGAAGAAATGTCAGACTTCCTTTACTATGGGGAAAATTTAAAGAAATACCAGTTGGGCTATGAACGTGTTTATCTTCCTCCGCCTTAGGACAGGATCACAAAACTTATCATGCATTAATTTTCTTTAGAAGGCCAATACAAACTATTCATCGCCCCCCAATTGTTCTTGTTCTCGCATCTGCGTCACGATAAAAAGGTGAATTTGGCTTCCTTTCTTTTTCAGTCACTTAAAATTTCTTTGAATTTGGCTAGGGAGGAAGAAGGCCCCCTTCTTCATCATGACCTTCTTTATCTTATCTTCAAAATTGTGGCTTCTTGAGAGGATATTTCTTATTTCCCTCTCAAATTGGGTAAACAATGTTGTGTTGCTTCTCTGTCTCCCCTTCCCTTGCCTTTCTCTCCCCTCTTCCTCCTCCAATCTGCCTCGCTACACCTGTTTCCGTACCCATATCCCCCCCGAATATGAATTTGATGTGCTTATCATTGGCCATACCACTGATCTCTCCACATCCCCTTCTCTGCCCTCTAATGTTTCTCCTCTACTATCTCCCCTTGTTTCCCCTCTTGTTTCACCGGAGCATCCCTTTGATATTATTGATGTTGCTTTCGATCTTTTTTCTTTCCATTTTGTAGAGCCCATGGAGATTTTGGCCAAGCAATAAATTCCTGAGGTTCTTCTGGGTCTCTCTTTTGTGTACCATGATTCTCCTACTCTCGATGTTAAGGGTTTCACATTCACTAATTCAGAGGATGATAAAATGGCTACACCAAGAAAGCAGCATCTGGATAACATCCCCCCTGAACTGGATGATAATGACATTGTTGCAAACATCCTTGGGAATCTGATGAGGGATTTATCGGTCATCAAAGACTTGAAGGATTACACTGATAAAACTTGGGAAAGCATCAAAAAATATTGTATTGAGCTCCTCAAGCCGACTGAAAATCTGGAGGACATAAACACTTCTGTTGCAACTAAGGATGTTGTTGAATCTCTTAAGAAATTACACTCTATGTATTTTTTGTTGTATCTTGTATTTTTTGACTTTTGGACTACCTTTAGGATTTTTTACTTTACGCTTAACTGCTCTATCTAGCCTTAAGGGGTTTTTAATAAAGGATGTGGGTCCTTTCAAAAACCCCAATTTTACCCTTTTCTAAAAAAATAGAAGAAATAAATTATCAGCTCTAAATACGTGCCAATTGTTTTTGTAAATTATAGGTAATAGAGCTGAGTCCCCTAAAAGAAACATATTCCAGGTAAAAAAACCGGGGAGAAGGGTTGAAAAGAAGTTAAAAATACAATTAAATTTTTTAGTTCACTAATTTAATAATTGGAATTTGGTAAAAGTAACTCCTAATTGTTGTAAATTGTCAACCCCCACAACTAATTGGGGCTTATACTATTCTTAAGTAGCCATTACTCCAAAAAATTAGGAAAATATTTTGTTATTTGTAGTTTTATGACCAACCAAAGTGCATAGGGCCACCTACAACATAAATATAGAAGCAACAATGCCCTCGATGGGATTGTTTCCTTAGCGACCAATTTTTTCCATCATTTATTGATGTCATCTAAGTGAAAATGATTGCAAACAAGTTTCACAACTCATTTTGGTACTATTTTAGCAAGAAAAAAGGTATATTTTGTAAGTAAAGTGTAAAATAAAATCATCGCAGTTCTATAAATGCAATTAACAAATGAATGCAACATTTTTTTTTGTTGAATTAGATTTTATAAACTAATTCATATTCAAGCAACATTTATGAAAATAACTTAAAATACAAGACACGTTTATTATTACCAATCTAGTGAATGTGAATCTCCGTGAATAACATTTGAAGAATTGACACACATTTTGTAGCCATTTCCTTCACAAGTTTGTTATAATGGATTATGCATACCCTTTTTATCAAATTGATGATAATAATCAGCTTGTTATGAGGGATCTTGTGTGTTTTTTCATGGAAACCACACTAAAATTATATATGTCATTTTTGAGAAGACATAAAATGACATATCACCATATCAAACTTGGGAAAATTCAAAATAAAAACCTCAATTTATTTGTTCACAAAAGGTTCACAAACTCTCCTTAGATTATTTTCACATTTATACGACGTTCTTACTATTCATGTTCCTAAGAAATACCCAATAAAACTTTCTTAAACACTTGTGAAAATAAGGCCTCCATCTTGGTATTAATTTAATCTCAAAACACATTAGAAATGTCAAAAAAATATTGTGTGAGCCCCACATATAATAAGGCATACAAAGAGTATGTGAAAACACCGACAAATTTGGTGACCAATCATGTGTTCTTGGTTTACGCATAAATTAAAGGGTGTTTTCTATGGGTTTTGTTTTTTAGTGATGAACAATTAGCAAGAGGACATGTGGCGGTAATTATATGACTTGGGTTATATAGGAGATTTGAAAAGTCAAACAAATAAAGAAGGTGTCAAGACATGAAGGTTCATAAAAGATGACACATGTCACAGAGTCAAGTAATTTATTACTAAAAAATGAAGACCTAAAACTGGGATAGTTGAGAAAACACGGATCCTTGGTTTTCATGATACATAAATCGAAAAGGTCAATGGAGGTAAAAACATTTGAATACAAGGGTAGGTAACACTTTTCTGTAATTACGAAACTTCATTTTTCAGAGAGAAAAGAGTTTAGAGGTTAAAGAATTCAAAGGATTGATATACACAACAACTAAGAATTGAGAAATATGGACCAATCACAGGTTATCAGTTTCACTAGACACATGGACCAATCACAAATCGTTAGTTTCACGAGACACATGGACCGGTAACAGATCTCCAGATTCATAGGCTATTACACAAGATAGTCAAACGAGGTAAAAAAACTTGAATTATTTAAAACCACAAATAGAATACATGTGGTCCAATCACGTGCAACTCAAAAAGGGTGAAAGTCAAGAGTAAGAGGAGACAAGTGACGAGGCCTGAGAAGGAAAAAATAAATGACTCAAACATGTGTCAACATCCATAAGAGTCAGGGCTTTCAAAAAATAGTACATGGTGGCCAAAAGAGAGAAATAACTTGAGAACATGAAAACATGAAATACTTACATGTGTATGAGATTAACACCTTAAAATTGATGTCCAAAAAACAAGGAAAATAGGGTGGCATGATTGTGAGAATTTCAAAAGCCCATAACTATCACGATAAAGCTAAAAATACTATGAAACCATAATCGTTGGAAATATTTTGGAGAATACTTTTAGATGGGGTGAGATCTAATTGGTTTGTTGACACATGTGAGGAGCAACTCATGTTTGAAATTGATACAAACCATTTTCTCACACAACCTCAATTATAAAGCTGAGTTGGTGACTAAATTTGAATCAAAAGTACTTTTTGAGTTTCAGTTCAACTTGAATGGACATGTATGATCCCAAATTATATTTCACAACCATAAAGAAAGCAAATTAGAGCACATTAAAATCCAAATTTGGATAGGGAAAAAAGATCGACAAGAGAAATATGCGTGATCAGAAAGAGATATAAAGAGGACATTTGAAAACCACTAACTTAATTGAGTTTGAGATTCTCAATAGATACCTAATTATAACACAATGAATTTGAATTGGCACTCAAATTGGGGATTAAATACATGCAGTCAATTTTCACCATAAGCTCTAATCTCAGGGTTCACTTTGGGACAAAATTATTATTCTAAGAATAGTTTGAGGGTTATAAATAGGTATGTAATCTATCGTTAGTTGTTATTCTATAATTAGTTTACATGTAAGCTTAGTGAGGTTGTGTCTCACTAGTGGGTTTTCATTAATAACATGTTAGAACCTTTTATTAATTAGATTTGATTTTACAAATGCGAGCAATGAGTGACTATTTTCATAATGGATCTCGTGAAGCTATGTATATTTTCTTCTCATTTATTTAGATAAATGTTATGTTTTGATTTTAATTAAAGAATTGAACTTTGAACTCTTATTATTTATTAATGAATAAAAATTAAGTATATACTGATTATGAAGTTTAAGAAATCATTTTATCACAATTTATGTATGATTGATTAGATGTGCTTAAGCAGTCTATGGAACATTTAATGAATTGAATGCCAAAATGTAATATTGAATTAATTTCGTTATAATTTGTGAATTAGGTTGAATTGCACAAACTGGTCATTTCAGTAATTCTTGTGGTTTATAAATTTTAAAGAATGAACTTAGAGCATTTTTTCAATTTAATCCATATAAGAAAAATATTCACTCTCCTTTAGAATCTAGACCAAAATTTATGAGGATTTGAGTAGTGAACTAGGCTCTTTAAATCTTAGTTTTCATCATATCAGGTTTGTGGTGTTTTCTTTAGGCTACTCTTAAGATAGGACAAAAGTTTGGATCTTTTCCTTTCCCTATCCATCCCTCTCTTTTGTATTTTTTTATGATCCAAAACTCACTTTGTTAATAATCATCATGAATACACATCTTGTAAAGGTCTTCCACCTAGTAGAACTATTGTGAATATTTGGTTTATGTCATAGATTAGATTGGTTGCCAACCCACGGGGTTGTACGAGATTGAAGTATGTCTTATGAAATATTATTAAGGCCACATGCTTCCTAAGTTATAAGCCCCGAGTTTTCAATACCTTATACCTTATACCCTATTTCCTAATATGAGCGAGTTTAAGTTCTCATATTTTATTTAAGGCTATGTAAAAACTTACATCAACAAATTAGTCACATATCTAAGTGGAAAAGGTCCATAGGAATAGAGCTTCAATGTGTGTTTGTACTCAAGTGACTATTTTAGAGAACCAATAAAACAAAACAATAAGAAGCAAGGGGTGGATGGAAATATGTCACCACATGTGTTATTTATCCATTTGTCATAGTGGAGGTTTGTGCTTTGAAGATAAAAGATGTATGTACAAAATTCCCCAATGATGATTCAAGTCCTTTCAAGAAGGTGTTTCGAGCTCCAAAACCCATTCACAGTGTATATTTATTGCCTAGACATCTTTACTTAGCCTTCCCACACTTTTTCTAGCTTTCTGCCTCTTTCTGTGCATGTTTTGGCCTTTAGTGCCAGGACCGCCACCCTGCCTGGGCGGTAGTTCTGACAGATTTTTCTAGATTCTATCATGCATGTTTTTAACATGTGACGATTCACTTAACTTCACTTTTAGCATGCATCCGTGGGCCAAATTGTCTAAAAATAGTTTTGATTGCTTGGTTCTCCTTCCCTCTTCTATTTTTGCATGTGCTTTAGTTAGTTGGAACTGCCTCTTCTTGCCTTGTGCATGAAGGCACATCCCAACCCCAATTCTTATATATTCCATGCTTGTATTCAAGAAAAAGGCCTGAGAATTTTTGTGTATCTTGCATTGTATTGCTGCCACAATCTTGCTAGGAATTGCATAGCCAAGCTCAGATCTCTTGTGTTATCTCTCTTCTACTTGCATTGCATCCAGACTACCTTCAAGTGTCATTGCTCAAGCACCATCCTCCTGCCATTGTTCTTGCATTCCCAATCCCTTGGACTCATATGAACACTCAGAGAAAGAAAGGAACAAACTGAGGGGACAGATACAGATACAACCAGATTTTCCAAAGCTCTTGCTTATCCAGGTTGGAATTGTGTGTTTGTTTGCTTTATTTGTTAAATTGTCAATTTCAAATCACTAGTTTCAATTACATATCAAATAGAGTAGTAAAATTGTTCATTTCAATAGGTTAGGAAATTACAAGTAGATCAAATCATTAGAAATTTTTCTCTTTAACATTACCAGGGAAGTTGTGGGGAACAATAGCTCTTTCAGGGTCATGATTTGTTCTTCACCTCTGAGGTAGGGTTTGAAGGGTTTTGATTGGATTAGGTTATTTGTTTTAGATTAGATTCACATATTCACACAAGTAACAAGCTACATCTGATTGATTACTTGTCTTTAGTTTATTTATTAGATTAGAATGCATTGCTTAAAAACTAGAAAAGATCAAAAATATTTCCTTTGATAGATTAGTTTTCCTTTTATTGTTTTGTTATGATATATTGTGAAAACTCCAAAAACATAGATTAGATTTCCTTTAATAGTTATTTTTCTTATTAAAATCATTTCATTTCATTATGTATGACCATCAATGGTCCACAACAAGAAAAGACGTACAGTTGTGATCCCTTGGTCCCACAACCCAATGGGCCAGAATTGATAACTGACATTGATACAAGTTTACGTTTGACAGTCTTACGCACACCTACAACTTTTGCTGAGAAAATAGAACAACTAAATATGCTAAACATTATTGCTAATCAAGCCTACGATTATTGGACTACTCCTGGCAACAGGGTTTGATTACGCGCATGACCATACAAGGGCCACAACCTCCATGAGTCTTTGGTTGTGATCCTCAGGTCCCACAACCCAATGGGCCTGCTAACCAGTTAGACATTGACACTAGTTTGCATACATTAGTATTCAGATCTTCACCACTTCCACCAGACATTATTGCACAACTTTCCTTACTGAACATAGCAGCCGATCAGGCTAAGACTTTCTGGACTAGACCAGAAAATCACCCATAAGTCCCTGTGGCTCCACTACGTCTCTCATTCTCACTTCCATGACCTTGTCTGGAAATCCATACGAGGCACCCGCAGGTCACTTTCCATGTGTTCAACAACCAATAAACAGAATCTTGGTAGAGCTCGATATTGATTGGAGTCTCTGAGCAGCTATTATATCAGACCGAGCCATCACACCACTTCAAGTTAGGAGAGCATTCTTTGCCTTAGACTCGCAGATCCCGATATTGCGTGTTGAAGACATAAGATTGCCCAATTAGCTTGATCCCCATCACCACACTCACATTCACATTCATTCTACACCGGTTGTCTCAGCATGACCTTGAGAGGTCAGGTGCGAAGAAGGTCACGTGTTGATTTTCTATCATACAAATTGGTGAACCCGACGTGAAGAGCTAGTCTCTAAAAATTTCTACTTTCTTCATCCATCCTTTATTCTATGGGTATTCTTATACCCCCCAAATATGTCAGGATATGATGAGTATGGTCGACCCATCCTGGTTTTGACATGTACAACTACCAAACAGGTATACCACAACAATCACCTTCACTCTCAACGTGGGTGGACAACCACTCAACTACTCAAAACCCTCTTCTTCAGGGAACCAATGTTGGTTCCTCTGTACGTATTGAGGAACTTGACCAAATCACACAGACTTATCCTCATGAACAATCAAGTTCAAACAACATGACTTTCACTGGGGAAGCAAGTTCATCTCCTCGGGTATTGTTTTGACAGCCCATTAGCATGCAATCAGACCAACTCCCACATCTAGATGAGGAATATTTAGCATGATATGCTAGGAGTGAACAACACTTCCAGAATATGAACCAAGATTTTGATAGGTTGCAAGGACAAGGTGATGTTCTACTCCAAAACAATAACGCTACCCCTCCACCAACCAAAAATATTGCTAATGAGGGGTGGCAGCATAGTGAACAATTCATAGCAGGATACCATACTCCTCAACAACCTCCGAGGGTTCAACAAAAAGCACCTAAGAAAAGCACCACCCCATCAATGGGTGATGTCATCTCAGCATTGGTAGACAAAGTCAAGGAGCTAGAGCTTTCCCAAAATGCTCAAAATTCATACGCAGGGCAAGCAAGAACTTCTCCCTATCCACAGAATTACGGACAAATACCTACTGCACAGAATCCTCCAGTTTATATGGGTACTCCAAACCCTAGAGATCTGCTTACAAGGATGGACACCTTGGGTATGCCCCCTCATGCCACATATGGATATCTACAACAGGCACCAGCTGGAAGTGCGTTCTCAAATGCCATACCCACCAGAAATGCAACATTCCCTGGCTTTGTGCCTTCGATTCCATATCTAGGTAATCAATCCCCCTATGTACACATGTATTCTAAATCTTCATAGGGGGATATGTACACTTACCCAAGTCCATATGGACAACCACAGGGGATGCCATATGCCCCAACAAATGTTTATGTTGTCCCATTTCAGCAACCGATGCAACCTCCACCTCCCCAACAAGGATCTTCAATGGTGGAAATGTATGCAATGGGGACCTATTCTGAATATCTTAAGGAGCCTCTAGACTTCTCCATTCAGAAATTCATGCTCCTGAGACCCTTTCCTGATCTTCCAAAATTCAAAGGGGAGGGTGATCCTAACACCCACATCAAAGCTTATGCAATGACCATTCGAGAGCTGCTCCCATGGGACACAGTTGTTGCGAAGATTTTCCCTAAGACACTAGAAGGTATTGCTCTTGATTGGTACTATAGGATACCAGAGGCTTCAATACACTCCTTCAAGCAACTCGTATCAGAATTTATTAAGGATTTTGATATGAACAAACTTTTGAGAACAGGAATCAGGGAATTCCTTCATATCAAGCAAGAGCACAATGAGTCTGCAGCCCACTTCATTCAAAGGTGGTGACAAGTTCTCTACTCCTCTGCAAGTGCTCCAAATATGGATCAGATGGAGCTTTGTGATTTGTTCCTCCACTCTCTCAATAGGGAGACAAAGGAAGAAGTTCAAAAGTTCCCACTAAGGAGCTATGAAGAGGTACTAGAGGGTGCTCTTTGAATTGACCAAGTAGCCATTGACAGTGGTCGTAAGACTTATGGAGCTAATGGAAGGTTAGTCACCCCTAATCAAAATAACCCCAGTTACTCCAACAACATGAATAACAATCAAGGACCAAAAATCCTTAATAAGAATCGTGGAGTCATGACGGATGGGGGACATGGACCAACCTAAGAAACCTAACATTGTTAATGCTCCCAATACAAACACTTCAAACAATAACAACAACAATGAACAACAATCAAAAGAACAATAACTTCTCGCCCTTAGTCAATGTTGTAGATTTTAACCATCAATAACAAACAACAACAACAACAACCTCAACAATCAAGACAAACACAGACCCAAGGCCCTAACCAATACCCAAGTGGGTATCCAAACCAATTTCAAAACCAAGGGCAAGGGTTCCCAAATTTTAACTATAACAATCAACAACTAAACAATAATCATAATTTCAGACCGCAACAAGGTGCAAACCAAAGGCCTTGAGATTATGATCCTGATTTATATTGTGGTTTCCATAGGGTTCGTGGGCATGATGCAAGAACATGCCATGATTGTAACAAGTTTTTACAGCATTTGCCAGAGGATCAAAGATAGTTATTTGTTGACATGTTTTTGGCAAACCCAACAGTGCCCACTCAAAACACCTACATGGGACCAATATCTCCACAGAACACACCACTCAGAATCTTTAACGATCCTCTCCCCATGCATCCAAAGGATGGTAGAATAGATCCCAATGGTTCAAACAAAGGTATTGTAATAGGGACCCATGATCATGAAGCCTCAACTTCGTCAAACCCACAAGTGGCACCTCCTTTGGATGGTCGCCAACAAACAAAAAATTGTGGGGTTAGTGGAGTTGGACACTGAACCTCAAATTAACGTTGCCACTAGAACCAAGGATTATTCTTCATAGCCTATCCTGACCTACCCAACTATATCGCAATGACATTGTGATATGCTAAGCAAGCCAATAGGAACTTATGACTTGATCAGTGACTTAACTAAGACCTTCTCTCACATTTCCTTCTTGGATATGTTAAAGAATTCCCTTGCTCATAGGTATGCTCTACTAGAAGCACTGGGTCTTGGTCATTTGACTAATGTCACCCCTCCTCCAGAAGCACAAATAAACCATGTGGACTTTGATGTCTATCCTCCAGGGCAGCCTGAAAGAGATGTTGGATTTGTATTCGACATCAGCAAGATGCCCACGGACACTGAAATAGCTCATAGAGGCGATCCAACATTGTTTTTACAAGTCTGGATTTACAACAACTATGTAAAGTGTGATGATTGATGATGGGGAAAGCAAGTCAACATAGTCCCCTTCTCTTTCCTTCAAAATCTAGGGTACATGGAGAGACCAATTTCTCTTCGACACAAAAACATGCTGAGAGGCTACGACAACCTCAAGGAAATGTCAATCAGAACTATAGTGTTGTCAGTCACCCTTGGACCTAAGATGGTACTAACTGAGTTTTATATTATAGATCGGGAAACCAACTATAATATGATCCTTGGCCATCCTTGGATTCATCGCATGAAGGTGATTCCCTCCACTTTGTTTCAGGAAGTTAGGTTCCTACATTTAGGGAAGGTCTTTGTGGTGTAGGGTGATCCAAAACCCTTCAACATACACCTAGCTAACTTGAAAAAGAGGCCAGGAATCCACTCTGAGTTTGAGCTTCCTACAAATCAGTTAAATAAACCTACAAGCTCAGTACCAGAGGAAAATTTGGTTCCTACAATGGAATTAGAAGTCACGGGTTTGATCGAAGGCATTCTGGCAGTCAAAGATGAAACCATCATCATAGAGACAGTATCGTTAGGAACCACAAGAAAATATTTTCAAGCTATTGGAGAAGGATTTACCCATTCTCCTTCCTTTTGATTCTATGGGCATGGGACATACCCTGGGACTCGGTTCTCTTCTAGCAAATGATGTTTGTATGGTTGAGGTAACTGAGGTAAAGGAGAAAGATTCAAAAGATGATCCAACATCCATTTTTCCAAGTAACTATTGGACTCTCCATTTTGATGGAGCCAAATGTCATTTTGGCGCTGGGGCAGGTGTGATTCTTACCTCTCCTGAGGGAAGGATTCTACCTTTTTCCTTCAAATTAAACTTTGAGTGCACAAATAATGGGGCTGAATATGAAGCCCTTCTACTTGGTCTCATTGTAGCCAAAAGAATGGGTGCTCTTAATATTAAGGTGTTGGGTGATTCACAACTTGTTGCAAACCAGATATCAAAAGTATATGAGACTAGAGTTGAGCATTTACAACTCTACAAAATAGCAGTGTTGAATCTAACAAAGAGATTTGACTTCATATCAATCGAAGCAATTCCACGAGAGCAGAATCTCCTCGTAGACTCGATAGCAACTTCCACTTCTCACTTTACTCCAAGCAGTGAGTTGGAAGATTCAAACTTCACGGTCTCAGTTCATGTAGAACCTTTGGTTCGTAAGACACCGGTAACTCCAATGTTGACATACATAGAGACTGAGAGTGAGTCTGTCATTACAGATCATGTTGACATTGACAAAGAAACTCTAGGATATCTAAACGCTCTCGCAGAATTACATCTTACTCATCACGAGGTTAATCTTTCTCTAATTCCACACTCTTCCTCCTATTTTGGAAATCCCATGATAGAATCTTCCCCTGGGAAGGAACTCAAAATTTTTGAGGTAGGAGAAGAGGGGGATTTAGAGTTTCCTTGCCCCACCTGAGTTTGAGGAAGGCAATGCCTCCTTAATCGAGGGAACAATCGATATAAATATCGGGACTGAGGAAGAACCAAAGATCTTGAAGCTAGGGTCCTCTTTAACTCCTGAGGAAGTTGAAATACATACCTGTATTCTCAAGGAGCATCAAAAAGCATTCACGTTTAGCTACAAAGAAATGACGGGAATTGCATCACACATTGCAGTGCACAATCTTGTCACCAAGCCAGATGCTAAGCCAATTAAGAAAAATTCAAGGCCCATGAAGCCAAAGGTGGCCCTCATGGTGAAGGAAGAAGTGATGAAACTCCTCCAGGTAGGGTTCATCAAGCTAGTTGACTACTCACAATGGGTGTCTAACATAGTCCCCGTTCTCAAGAAAAATGGAAAGATCCACATTTGCATAGACTTTTGGGATATAAATAAGGCTTGTCCCAAAGATGATTTCCCATTACCATCCATCGATGTTATTGTTGATGCAACAGCTGGTTTTGAGTTGTTGTCTCTCATGGATGGATTCTCTGGGTACAATCAAATCAGAATCTCTGAAGAAGATCAGGCCAAAACTACATTTATAACTCCTTGGGGAACCTACTATTATGTTGTTATGTCGTTCGGGCTTAAGAACGTTGGTGCTACATACCAATGGGTGATGACTTATATATTCCATGATCTTATACATAAGATTGTGGAATCCTATGTGGATGACCTTCTGGCTAAGGCCAGAAAGCACTGCGATCACCCAGAGGTGCTTTGTATCATCCTTTCTCGCTTAATCGAATACGACGTCACATTGAATCTAGAAAAATGTGTATTTGGTGTAACAGGAGGCAATATTTTGGGTACATCATATCTTCATGAGGAATTGATGTGGACCCAGCCAAAATCTGAGTTGTATTGGAAATGATTCCACCAACGGATGAGTCTGGCATCAGATATTTTCTTGGAAAACTTGGGGCAATCCAAAGGTTTATCCCTGACTTGACCTTTTTCTATTCACCCAATCAACAATTTGTTGAAAAAGGATTGCTGCATTGATTGGACAGATGAATGTGATGAGGCATTTGAGTCAGTTAAATGATTCTTATTGTCCCCTCCCATGCTCATGCCACCTAGGTCAGATCACCCTTTGATCTTGTATTCATGAGCTACGGATGTTTTGCTAGCCTACATGTTGGCTCAAGAAGATGATGATAAATGAGAACATGTTTTCTATTTTATTAGTCAAACATTGCTTGATTATGAGACACGTTACACCTAGGCAGAAAAAGAATGCCTTGCCATAGTCTTTGCGACAAAGCATTTGAGACATTATATGTTGAATCAAGAAATGAGGGTTATTGTTAAGTCAGATCACTTGTGGACATTCCTCACACAAGGATCCTTATCTAAGAAAGTTTGGGTGCTTCATAACTCTGATGGGTGAATTTGAGTTAACATTTGTTAATCAAAAATCCATCAAAGGAAAAATCATTGTGGACTGGTTGGCTGATAATCCATTGGATGGAGGTGATCTGGTAGATCTAAACTTCCCTGATGAGTGTGTATACTTCGTCGAGACTAGGCCCCCCATTTCTGTGTGTCCATGGTATACTGACATCATTAATTTTATAGTGGACCATACGTATCCAGAAGGGGAAACATCGCAACAAAGAAGGTGGTTACGTGTCATTTCCACTAAGTACGTTATTTTGGAGCAAGTGCTCTATCATAGAGCCTTTGACGAAATGTTGTTAAGATGTGTTGACACAGAAGAATCTGAAAAGATTCTTTATGAGTCATATAGGAGTATGTGGAGGCCACTTCGGTGGCCACGCCACTTGCTCGAAAGATACATCAGATGGGCTATTTCTGGCCCACTCTAGAGCATGATGTAGTAGAATTTGTGCGTAGATGCCACAAATGTCAAGAGTTCTCCCATGAAATCCACATACCGGCACAAGCTCTTCAACCAATTGCAACCCCATGGCCCTTTTCCACGTGGGGCCTAGATTTGATAGGGAAATTCTCTCCCTCATCAACAGATGGCCATAACTTCATAATCACGGCCACAGAGTACTTTACTAAGTGGGTAGAAGCTATGCCTCTTACCACTGTACCTGGGTCTGTGATCGCTAAGTTCATCTTGAACCAGATCATTTGTAGGTATGGGGTCCCACAGGTCATTATCTCAGATAATGGCACATCTTTCAAAAATGATGAAGTATGTGAATTGTGTGCAAAGTTCAAGATAAGTCATCACACGACTTCTCTTTATTATCCTCAGGCCAATGGATAGGCTGAGGCTACGAATAAGACATTAAAGTCCATCCTCCTTAAGACCGTTAAGGAAAACAAATGAGATTGGCATTTAAAGATTTTTTCGGCCTTGTGGGCCTATCAGACATCAGTTAGAACACCAACAGGGGAAACCCCCTTTTCTTTGGTATTTGGTGTGGAAGTAGTTTTACCGCTCGAGGTTGAAATACTGAGTCTCTGTATTTCACTGCAAGGAATCTTGGGAGAAGAAGGCTATTGAGAAGTGTGACTCTCTTGGTTAGAAAGTCTTGATGAGGCTAGACTCAACGTTGAATAATGGAAAAGCGTTTACGCTAACTGGATGGCTCAGAAATACAACAAGGTGGTCTACGAGCATGAAATATATGAGGGAGATTTGGTCTTAAGACTTGACAGCTGGATAGACAAAAATACCGGCGAAGGAAGAAAATTCAGACCCAGGTGGTTGGGTCCATATCGAGTAGTAGAAGACTACAAAAATGGGGCATTTCACCTGTGTACACTAGAGGGTGAGGAGTTTAATGAATCTGTGAACTCTCTTCACCTGAAGAGGTATTACACATGATCCATTAGCATTTTCATATGTACATTATTGCATCTGCATTGCACTTTCATTTTCCAGTTCATTCTGTAAAATTTGTGATCAAGGGACTTATTCTTATAGCAACTCCTAAAAACTTCTGAAAACAATGGAAAAACATTCAAATCATATCTCTTCAAATTTTCATGGTATCATCAATTGTTTCCAAATCATTTCATCAATTCAAACAGGATAAGACAAAGTTTTGACCGTAACCATACCAAGGCCTGCATACTTGGTTCTGCTTATAGTCTCTTTCTAGATTAGGTGTCTTTGCCTATAGTCTGTTCTAGAAGCTTCATGGTGTCACATCTATCCCATAAATATCTCTTTGGAAATAAGAACATACTAAACATTTTTCCTAAATGAGTAAGTCAAATGCAAATCCACAGAAATTTTTTATTTTACACATTTCTTTTCCCTACCAACCTTCGGTGTTGAGCCTGCATCTCTTACTGGTGATGTAGGGTTGGGAAAGGAGAGAAATGCCCTTACTCACCTATTCCTTGTCCATGGTGATGAGCCCATGCTTCCTACTGGTAGCATGGGGCAAGGTGTAGGGGGTCTCTTTGATAAACTTGAAAGTTAGAAACAATCCATTCAAATATTGTGAAATCATAAGTCAAAAACAAAGTGAGTTAGATGTCCAAAATTCCAAAAGAGTTTAAAACCTCAAAACCAGATTTTGTCAACCAAGTGGCCATCTACGGATCTAAGTCTAGATAAACTGGAAAGTAAATCACATTCTAAACTATGAAGTAACTTGAGTAGGGTGAGGTTGTAGTGTCTCAATTTGGTTCTGTCAAACCATTGTCTTTCCCTCATCATTACCATTCAACAATTTTTCATAACTTGTGCCCTTTCTGGCTCTTGGTGTTGAGCCCTCACATCCTACTGGTTGTGTGGAGTCAGGAGTGGGGCAAGTACATTTACTTATCATATCATTGTATCACCATGTTTTTCCAAGACAATATGAAGTATCAAATATTGCTTAAAGAAACTAAAGTTCAACATCACATTGTGTTGCATTATCATATATCAACATTATAAAATACAAAAAGAAATCATTATGTTATCATTTCACATCCACTGCATGCATTCTGAAAAGCATAGAAAAATGGAAATTCTAAACGTCTAGAGTACACATGAGAAATAAGCCAAAAGAAAGTCAACTCAGATACAATGGATTACCGAACCAAAAATAAAAGTCTGTATATATCATGGTGAGTCAAGTTTGTATACAATGCCATCACGCGCTAAGGCGTGGTCAAAATGCTCGCAATGAGCCCAAGATATACAAAAAAAATCATATAGTGCCCGAAAAAATGGAAACAAATAAATAAATGGCCCAATGGCCTGTCAGTCCCTGTGGGATCCCTCGGATGGTGCATGGCCACGTCTAGGGCTCCTACTATGGCTGCGATGATGCTGGGAATGAACCGAATGGTGTGAATGCTCATGGTGGTGGCCACTGGCTATGGTCTCACTGTGGGAATGGCTCCACCTCATCAAACACTCGGTGGTCTCATATCTGGCCACCTGGGTATGAAGGGAGGTCACCACCTCTGCTATCCTCCAAATAGGAGAAAACATTTCAGTGTGTCTGTCGGCTAGCTAGTGGCTGACCTGAATCCTCAGTCAGCTCGGCTTGGGTCTTCCCCGAGGGAATCAATAGGGTGTCCACGCACACCCATTGGATAAGCTCTCACCACTCCTGTGTAGTCACTGCAAGCAAGAAAAGAAGAAGAAATAGGTAAGTTAGAAAACCACAAAATGCAAATAAAAAGAAAGTACCAAACTAACGCTTTCAAGTAACAAAGATGAGAAAAGAGTATTAAACATACTCAGATCTCCTGGCATCTAGGTAGGGTCAGTGGTTACTTGTTGCTGATGTTGTTGGTGGCTGGGGCCTCCCCAAAGCAGAGGCCAAACATTGTCCCATCACAGACTCATCATCCCCTTCCCCACCTCGAGGAAGTGTCTCCTCTGAGACCAATGTCTCTCTCTCTGCACTCACCTCCTCATGTGCTGCTCTCAGCATATCCTGAGTATCATGCCACTCAGGGTCACTCTCCTCCTCCTCCATATGGGCTACCCCACCAGCCTCAACACCAACCCCCTCATCCTCTATCTCCTCCCCAACTGACTCCTCCTCAGTCTCATCTCCTGTGTGCTCCTCAGAATCAGAGTCTATGTCAATGGGCTCATCCTCCTCTCCACTATGAGCAGGAGTGGCCACAATCTGAAGCAAAGGCACTCAAGGGGCACCAACTTCCCATCAAGCATGGACCACATGCCTAACTATGATAGGCACCCTGGGGTAACCACTGTCCAGCTGGGATCTCCTCTAGGGCCCTTCTGGGCCTCCTGAATGGTCTTGTAGACCGGTACCACTGGGGGAAGTATGTCAACATATGGGAGGCCAAACTACTGAGGAACCCGATCAAATGGATGAGTCTCGACTCTCCTGACCCTGTCAACTAACTGACCTGTGGTGGAGCAAGCTACCACCGTGGTCACCTCCTGTCCCCATAACCCTGCCATGTCCTGGTAGGGAGTGGCAACCATGTTTCATGTGGTCAGAGAAGCCACTGGCTGATGAGGTGTCCTAAGAACTGACATAGCTATCCACCTCACTACCCGGACAACCCCTGGATCCAATACCTGTACTCCCCTCACATAGGGGGTGATGCGCTCATAAACCCAACTCATAACAAGAGTGGGGTGGCTCAGTGACTACCCCTGTAATCTGACTACCCTGTATAAGTCATGGTAGGTGGTCCCTAGGATGTCTTCTCCCCTAGGTGTATGTATGGCCATGTGCCTCAATCTGTGCAATAATAGGAGCCCAACAATATAGAAGGGTGTCACCTCCCTTGTCCCTGATCAGTCGGGAGGACAAGATGCCCATGATGGCTCTATGGATGATAGGAATAGGAGCAGTGGCAATGGACCAGACCCTGATTCCCTTCTTCAAACCAAATGAAACAATGACATCTCCCATATAGGTGGCCCACTGAGTCATCTCATCCCTGGATCCTGTTGTCTCCAGAGTCAGTCTCCTCCCAAGTATCGGGAGCCCAAGAATGTGGTATACATCCTCCAAGGTGATGGTCCACTCACCTCTGGCACCTGACAACTGGAAAGTGTTCCGGTCTGCATCCCAATAAGAAAATAAGTCACACAATATGTGACTAGCAGGGGCAACATGGGGCATGTGTGCAATCCTCCAGATGCCTATGCCCTCTGGAGAGTGTCCCTCTCAGCCTGAGTCAACTGATCCAGAATCCCAGGGAGCCAATCACACTCCCTCTCTTGGCTCCAACGGATGTACTCCTCCTTCTGCATTCACCAAAACATGGAAAAAAGAGCAAGTTAGTAACGTATACAAGAAGATAAGCTCACCAAAAACATGACAAAACATCAAAAATCCAAAAAAAAATCAAGTTAATGCACGTTTTGGTCATTCTGTTCAGAACCACCGCCCAGTGCAAGGTGGTGGTTCTAGGACCACCACCCTGGCAGGGTGATGGTCCCATGACCTCCGCCCTTCTTTGGGTGGCGGTCCTGAGCTGATTTTCAAAATACGCCCTTAACCCTAAAAAATGCCCAAAAATGTAAAAAAAATGACCATTTTTGACAAAATAAAAGACTGCCCTATGGGTGCCCCCCTAGAGACTCATTTAAGACAAGAAATTTTGAAAATAGTCCCCCCTAGGTAAACTTTTCAAACATTTTACATTTTAGGTATGAAAAGGAAAAAGTGAAAAAAACCAACCTTAGACTGCATTGGTCGATCTCCCACTCATGGAGGCATGATCACTATCTCGTAATGGTCATTTTGGCTGTACTCTCATCGAAAATGGTCACCATGGGCCCAGAGCTCCAAATTCACCAAATCAAATATGCACAAATGAATTAAAAAATGAGTTGTTTATATATATATATATGATGTTTTGACCTCATTTTGAGTGTATGTGTTTACAGGGCTGGAGCATTGGCACAGGTATATCTCTATATCCCCACACAAATGGTAAGTCCTTTTGTCATTTTGGTTTAGTGTTTATTTTTCGATATTTTTTCTATCTGCACTTGAGTCTTCTTTCTCTTACAGGTAGCGGGAGTTTGGATGGTGACGTTTCGACACACGGGCGTGTCAGGTATAGCTTCTAACTCCCCATTTTGGGAATGCCATACTTAGACTCTATGTTTTACACCTTTTCATGGCTAAGATGCTTCTCTGAGGGGGAAATATGTACGCACCCAAAATTACATGTGCTACATTGTCAGAAAATGGTTACAAAAGTCCCCAATGATGATTCAAGTCCTTTCAAGAAGGTGTTTGAGCTCCAAAACCCATTCACAGTGTATATTTGTTTCCTAGACATCTTTACTTAGCCTTCCCACACTTTTTCTAGCTTTCTGCCTCTTTCTGTGCATGTTTTGGCCTTTAGTGCCAGGACCGCCGCCCTGCCTGGGTGGCGGTTCTGAAACTGCCGCCCAGGCAGGGTGACAGTCATGACTGATTTTTCCAGATTCCATCATGCATGTTTTTAACATGTGATGATTCACTTAACTTCACTTTTAGCATGCATCCATGGGCCAAATTGTCTAAAAATAGTTTTGATTGCTTGGTTCTCCTTCCCTCTTCTATTTTTGCATGTGCTTTAGTTAGTTGGAACTACCTCTTCTTGCCTTGTGCATGAAGGCACATCCCAGCCCCAATTCTTATATATTCCATGCTTGTATTCAAGAAAAAGGCCTGAGAATTTTTGTGTATCTTGCATTGTATTGTTGCCACAATCTTGCTAGGAATTACATAGCCAAGCTCAGATCTCTTGTGTTATCTCTCTTCTACTTGCATTGCATCCAGACTGCCTTCAAGCTGTCATTGCTCAAGCACCATCCTCTTGTCATTGTTCTTGCATTCCCAATCCCTTGGACTCATATGAACACTCAGAGAAAGAAAGGAACAAACTGAGGGGACAGATACAGATACAACTAGATTTTCCAAAGCTCTTGCTTATCCAGGTTGGAATTGTGTGTTTGTTTTCTTTATTTGTTAAATTGTCAATTTCAAATCACTAGTTTCAATTACATATCAAATAGAGTAGTAAAATTGTTCATTTCAATAGGTTAGGCAATTACAAGTAGATCAAATCATTAGAAAGTTTTCTCTTTAACATTACCAGGGAAGTTGTGGGGAACAATAGCTCTTTCAGGGTCATGATTTGTTCTTCACCTCTGAGGTAGGGTTTGAAGGGTTTTGATTGGATTAGGTTATTTGTTTTAGATTAGATTCACATATTCACACAAGTAACCAGCTACATCTGGCTGATTACTTGTCTTTAGTTTATTTATTAGATTAGAATGCATTGCTTAAAAATTAGAAAAGATCAAAAATATTTCCTTTGATAGATTAGTTTTCTTTTATTGTTTTGATCTGATATATTGTGAAAAATCCAAAAACATAGATTAGATTTCCTTTAATAGTTAGTTTTCTTATTAAAATCATTTCATTTCATTTTGTATGACCATCAACGGTCCACAACAAGAAAATACGTACAGTTGTGATCCCTTGGTCCCACAACCCAACGGGCCAGAATTGATAACTGACATTGATACAAGTTTATGTTTGACAGTCTTACGCACACCTACAACTTTTGCTGAGAAAATAGAACAACTAAATACACTAAACATCACTGCTAATCAAGCCTATGATTATTGGACTACTCCTGGAAATAGGGTTTGATTACGCACATGACCATACAAGGGCCACAACCTCCATGAGTCTTTGGTTGTGATCCTCAGGTCCCACAACCCAACGGGCCTACTGACCAGTTAGACATTGACACTAGTTTACATACATTAGTATTCAGATCTTCACCACTTCCACCAGACATTATTACACAACTTTCCTTACTGAACATAGCAACCAATCATGCTAAGAATTTTTGGACTAGACAAGAAAATCACCCATAAGTCCATGTGGCTCCACTACGTCTCTTGTTCTCACTTCCATGACCTTGTCTGGAAATCCATACGAGGCACCCGCAGGTCACTTTCTACATGTTCAACAACCAATAAACAAAATCTTGACAGAGCTTGATATTGATTGGAGTCTTCAAGCAGCTATTATATCAGACCGAGCCATTACACCACTTCAAGTTAGGAGAGCATTCTTTGCCTTAGACTCGTAGATCCTGATATTGCGTGTTGAAGACATAAGATTGCCCAATTAGCTTGATCCCCATCACCACACTCACATTCACATTCATTCTACACCAGCTGTCTCGGCATGACCTTGAGAGGTCAGGTGTGAAAACATGAATTCACTATTAATAATCTGATATCAGAACAATAATATTAAAACACAAACTTTGTGATAAGGGATGCTTTTGAAATGTCCATAACAAACAAATACTAGCATATTCTCTTCCTTCCTTCCTATTTTATGAATCCTTTGACATATATAATGTACCTTGAATTGTAGGTGATTGAAGGGAAACTTAACAAATTAAATAAAGAAATATGTAAAAATGCATCTTATTGGTAAAATAATGCGTAAATGTCTCTAAAAAGGGTGCAAAAAATGTAAACAATTATTTAGGATGAAAAACATATGAAAAATATGTTTGGTATTATGCTCAATAACGGATTGAAGGAAATGAACCAACAAGCTTAAAATGTTATATATAAGGAGAATAATAATACATGTTGGGTACCTCAAGACCACCAAAAGAGTATTGGTGTCTCAACAACAAGTTGTCTATGAGGAGGGATCCAACAATGGATACTCTTTAGAAGAGGTTGATTTTTTGAGAATTGGGGAGGAAAGAAAATGTGAATCTCATGATGATCTTAGGACATCTCTAAAAATGTATGAAAAGATAGGGAAAATCTTGTCTTTTCATGACAATGTTTTTAATTCTTCTTTTGAAAATAGAAAGAATGAGCTTACAGTAATGGGAAAAGGTTGAAAGAAGACTTTGGATGGGGTTGCACTACAAAATTTGGCTAAGGAAATATTGGAGAGGGGTTGATTGATGGAGTTTGTATATTTTTCCTTGCGGATTTTTGGTGATTTCTTTTAAATTTGAAGAGGAAAGGGATGTTGTCTTAAAAAGGAGCACTAGACATCTTTATAGGTGTAAAATTAAAGTGAGCAAGTGGGAAAGTAACTTAAGAAGGGATCCTCCTAGCTAAATGCAAGGTATTTAGGTTCAAATTTATGGTCTTCCTTTGTAATTTTGGAATCTAAATTCATTGAGGTAAATAGGAGATTCTTTAGGAACATTTTCTTGTGTAGACCCTAAGTTTTGGAATGAAAACTTTGGTAATTTTGTCAAGATAAAAATTATGGAAAATTAAGATTGAATCTTACTTCCCTCAGCTATGTAGTATTTAATTGGTGAGAGGTTGTTGTTGCATAATGTTGTGTACAAGTTTCTTATGGTAAGATAATGTTAAAACTGTAAAGCCATGAATCACTTAGACAGGTTTTGTCCTCAAAACTAATCAAATCGTGGAAGTAATATGAGGTTAAAATCTATGTGGAAAATTAAGGATCCAAAAACTACTAATATTTTAGTAGTTCTAATTTTTTTGAAGAGGGAACGAATGGAGTAGGAGTGTCAGAGCGGGTTTGTGGAGTGAATGGACACTATGGTGATGATTGGGGTCGAGCGATTATTGGTAGATATATTAGAGAGAGAAGGATTGATCAAGGAAAGCGTTCTATCTCTAATGTAGAAAGAGCTAAAATTTAAGTTCAAAGCACAAGTGAAAAAGGATGTGATATAAATGTTGGATGAGATGTCAGAGGTGAAGGAGTAGGGTAAGTGTGAGGTTCTGATGCAGGGGTATCTCTCCAAATCTTGAAATTTTGGTTTTTCAGGTCAATTTTGGCTTTAATTTTAGTTTATAGGGTCTAGAAGTCATTAAAGAGTATGTATGGTTCATTTCAAAGTGTTAGGTTTTGTCTAGCTATTAAAAAATTCAAATTTTGGCTTTTCTTGCCAAAATACACATTTGAATTTTTTAATGTTTTGTGGCTTGTTTAAGATGTTAAAATTTGTTGTAAGGAGAAAATAAGTTGTGGGATAATTATAATAGGTATGTAAAGGGACTAGGAGGTGGTGAAACATGCCTAGACCACAAGTTCTGAAGAGACCATTCCAAATGTGGTCTTAATGTTGTAATTCTTGCTTAAATAATGTGTTTTGATGGCTCTTGAGAAGATCCAATTCAGTTGGAGACATTTTAAGAGGATATATAATATGTTTTAACTAAATTTTAGAGGAAAAAATTTGAAGAAGGAAGTAGAAGATAGTCTCCAAGAAGTTTGAAGATCAATGCTGCTCGGAAACAATTATATTTGTAGGATTAATGCTATGCATGCATGATTTATGTACAAGTTACTCATGAAAACCACCTTACAAGGATTCATAATAGTGGTAAGTGTATTTTTTCCTGGTTTGATCGATTCTTGATGAGTATTAAATAGTTATTTTATTGTGCTTGCTTTGGAACCCTTGTTTTAGACTGCCTAGATTACACAGTCCATTTAGAAACCATAGTTTGGAGTGAAAAATGTGAACAAACAAGAGAATTATATGATTAAGAGAGGTGTATTATGATGGCACAAAACTAAAACAACCATTATATTCCTTTGGAACTTGAAGTGATTCTAAAAAATCCAATTTTACCCTTCTCGAGCTGGCATAGATTGATCAAACTCTCAGACAGGGTTTTAAAACTAAAATGTGTTTTGCAAGAGTTTAAACTGGTGAAACTTGTTGAAATTTGGAATATATTTGTGTTTTCATGTCCTTCAAGTGATTTTAGGGGTTTAGGTCAATACAATACTTTTGTGTGTGGAAAACCTTAATAGTGTGTAATCAAGGGATGACTAGGCCTAATAGGATAGGGAAAGAGTTGGGAAAATAACACTTTTGATTAGAGTTGATTGACCAAACTTCTTAGGTAGTTAAATTGGGATAAATGGTTTCTAGAAAACACCATAGTTTGCTATGAAACATCCTACTATTTCCATTTATATTAAGAAATGACATTGACATGGCTACTAGCCTAGAGGATCTTTATAGGTATTAGTGCTTGGAGTTGAGAGGTGAGTCTTCTTGTTTGGTTTATCTACATAATTTGTGGTATCAGAGTAAGGTTAAGGCACTTGAGGAAGTTATAGGAAGTATGATTCATTGCAAGAGATAGGAGTTATAGTTGTTTTTGGTTAGGAAATACAAGATGCCAACAAGGAGGAATGTTGCAGGAGAGAGGGCATCAACCTTGAAAATGGGATAAATCATTCTATAAGAATTGAGGAACCTCAGGGTTAACTTTGATGTAAGGATTACAATAGTTGAATCCAACCAAAGAAGAGGAGTGGTTACTATTGTATATATCTTCCCCCTTGGGTAGATATGGGAAAAACAGAAGGTAAAGGGCACACGACATAAGGTGTCGACATGAAGAAATTTGCGCCTATGGCGCAGGTAAAAGGATGTCGACACAAATATGGATGCGTCTATGGCGCACGTAAGAGGATGTCGACAAAAATATGGATGCGCCTATGGCGCAAGTAAAAGGATCTTGACACAAATATGGATGCTCCTATGGCGCAGGTAAAAGGATGTCGACACAAATATGGATGTGCCTATGGTGTAGGTAAAAGGATGTCGACACAAATAAGGATGTGCCTATGGCGCAGGTAAGAGGATGTCGACACAAATATGGATGCGCCTATGGCGCAGGTAAAAGGATGTCGACACAAATATGGATGCACGTATGGCGTAGGTAAAAGGATGTCGACACAAACATGTATGCACCTATGGCACAGGTAAGAGGATGGCGACACAAATATGGATGCACCTATGGCGCAAGTAAAAGGATGTCGACACAAATATGGATGCACCTATGGCGCAGGTAAGAGGATGTCGACACAAATATGGATGCACCTATGGTGCAGGTAAAAGGATGTTGACACAAATATGGATACACCTATCTCATAGGTAAAAGGATGTCGACACAAATATGGATGCGCCTATGGTGCATCTTCAGGAGGCGCAAAATTTTGAGCACTGACAGGAAGCAGACCCTAACCCAGATATTCAAATGTCCATAACTTTTCACAGGGAGCTCAGATTAACGGAAGGTTGGAATTTTCGGAAAGCTTACGAGGTCCTTTGTCCAATTACGACTGGATATATTTAATTAGGTGGGAACAAAATTCTTAAAAATGTAAAATACAGTTCGTCACTTTTTGGGTTTGCTAGGGTTCTCACCTACCACCATAATGAGATGAATTAAATGCAACCTAAAGGTGGTTGGGGTAGATTTGGATTTTCTCTCTCTTCCCTCTCTCATTCTTCCTATAAATTGTAAGGAGGGGCTTCTTTCTAAAGGTTGGACATTCTTGTTTTGCCCCTCCCTTCTTCTCTTTGGCAAGTGAATTTGTGGAGTTCAAACCTCCCATTTAAAGCTGTAATGCAACTTTGCCTCTTGGCATTTTGTAGTGTATTGTGTCAATATTTAGAGCAAATAATACATGTTTGTGGATGATTCTCAACCCTCTCTGTGTTCATTTGCATCCCCTTGATTTTTCATTACAAATCTGGTTATCTGTGCATGATCTTGCATTACATTTTAATGGTTTGTGTTTATTGGCAAGACAGGTGTTCTTCATTCCTCGGTGCATCACCTTTGTTAGTTTAGGTTTATTTTTATGCATCTTCTTACCCTGTCTCCTTGACAAGTTAGATTAGGTTTTTTAAGTAAACCCTTTGCATTTTTACGTGTGCATCTGAATAGAGGACTAGGAACCGGCCTTCATCCGGAGAGCTTTCCCGATTCACAAGGCCCACACTTTGGAAAAGCTCCATGTTATCCAATCACACTGAGAGTCTCAACCCATTGAGTTATAGACATTCAGGGGTGCTGTGATTCACCATTCAATAGTTTTGGCACACCCAGTGGGACCAAGAGGTCATTCCACAAGATTTGAAGGAATTTTCAAGAAATTTGGACTTAAAAAATTACAGGTTTTACAATTTCAGATTTTTCACCTTTCAGGTTGAACTTTGAAATCAATTTTGAAGGGCTTAACTTTCTCAAAACAAATCAAAATTTCACCAATTGATAGGTCTGGGGGTAATCTTCAAAAGGGTATTCTTAGATTTTTGAGATTTTGACTTTCAAAATTTCATGGTTTTTAGTATTTCAGGTTTTGTCAGGTATTGAGCATGTCCCAAGTTTTGACACAGTGTATTTCAGGTTTTGTAAGTTGCCTTACATGACCTGAGTTTTGCCTGTACCTTTTGGGGATTAGTAGCTGCACAACAAAACCCGATAATCGAATTGAAGAACTATATCTTCTGGGTCCTTCAAGGTTTTAAATTCTATTTTTAATATTGTCAGGTTTGGTGTGTAACTTGGCAGATCTAGCATTTTTAGGCTCATTCTCTAACACATTTGGCGACTCCAAAGGGATAGAATTCAACGGTGTAGCAATAAAAGTTTCCTAGGCACATGACAAGAATTCGAACCAGGTCTGATACTCGAGAAGAGGGGCTATTTTTTCACTTGCAACTATCACCAGGCAGAGGAAGGAGAGGAAGAGGACCACGAAGATCACCATCTCCACCTAACCGGACCTTGTCTACACCTCCACCTGGTAGACCTTTTATCGCATCAACCAGAGTTCTTAGGCTAATCATAATGGCACATCTACCACCGAATCCCTTTATCAATTTCACTAGTAGCAGCCCACTTGCCCTTAATGCACATAATCCAGTTCCAATTGTAGCATTGAAGAACATTCCATTTTTCACTGGAGAAAATCATACCACTCCTGGTGATCATGTCAAAGACATTGCTAACGTTTGTGCAATCCATGAGATAAATGAAATGGATGTTGCTGTCAAATTGCTGGCATCTTCGTTCAAAGGGAAGACATTGCAATGGTTTAGGAGCCTTGGAGCTGGTTCTATCCAAAATTGGAATCAGTTATGCATAGTTCTCCATGAGCAGTTTGGGGAAAAGGGAGACAATTTGTCTCTTCTTGAACAATTGACAACTATCAAGAGAGCTCCCAATGAGCAGCTGACTGACTTCAACTTCAGATTTCAAAGGTCTTGGGATAGGATTCCAGTGGCCGTTAGGCCAACAGCTGAAGGTGATTTTCTATATTATCTTAAAACTTTGAATTCTGATATTTCTATGTTAATTCAATCTATGGGAGGCAGAACCTTACCTGCTGCTTAGAGCATTGCCATTAGGGCTGAAAACTATCTTATTCAAGCCGGTAAGCTGGCTCCTAGGCCTCCCATGCCCTTGTATGCAAACTTCGAAAATCCAAGCACTAGTCAAGCACCCACTTTGTCTCCTATTCCCACTCCTAGAAATCAAAATTCAAATGAAACTTCTGCTTCATCCTCTAGCACTTCAAATGAACTCCAAGAGGTCATGAAGCAATTGCAAAATTTGGGAAATGAGCTGGTTACACTCAAGAGGCAGCAGGCCCAAAGCTTTAGACCTTCTTATCAACCTCAAGCTCAACCTAATAGGCAACCGTACCAGCCCAATAGGCCACCCAATCTAGCTGCAAATCAAAGCCAAGTAAGGCCTCCCACCAATAGACCATTTCAACCCTATAACCCCAATGTTGCATCTACTTCTAAAGCATTAGTGCCAGTGCAAAACAACATAGCTCAAGAGTATGATTGGTGTTTCCCATGCAATGAACCTCATAACCAATCTATGTGCTTCAATGGTGCTTTGAACCAAGCCTTGATGGTGACAACTATTGGCGTAGAGGGTGAAGTGAGTCAAGAAACAAATCAGCAACAAGGGACATCTCAGCAAAACAAAGATCCAAATGGATACCGCACTTGTGAATTGGCAAGCTGAGGATTTTTGTGGCATGAATCAAACAACTTATCAGAGTGTAGACAGCTAACACAAGATCAAAGAAGAGGAATATTGGTGAAGGGCAGTCATTGGATCCAAGTGATCTACAACCTGTCCATCACTCCACAAGGTGTTCAGTAAGTAAAATACAGTTCCAAACACGCAAGGACAGCCCAAACCACCTTCTAAGCCAACTCAAATGCCAGTTGTTTCTACCCATGCGCAAGAAAGGAATGTGCAGCCTAAAGGATAGACAGAGAGATATTTCATCCCCATTTAACATCATTGATCAAATGAAGAAGAAAAATGTGAATATATCAATGTGGGAATCTTTATCCATCCCAGGACAAAGAGATCTTCTACAAGCTGCCATGAAGAATTGGTCAACTTTGAACCAACAGGTCCATATGCAAGAGAATGTCCTCACAAATGCTGCTCAACCTGAAGGGAATCATGGAGGACAACAAGGTAAAGTTTTTAAGCCCCCTCCATTCTATGTTTCATTAATCATTGGGGATAAACTAGTACACAATTGCATGATTGATTCTGGGGCAAGTAGTTCTGTCATGCCCAAGAAAATAGCTGATTAGTTGGGCCTCCAATATGAATTCATATCAAAGGGGGTAGTGCAATTGGATGGGAAAGTAGTAGCAATAGTGGGAGTGATTAAAGGTTTGAATCTTACCTTACATGCATGCCCCAACGTTACCATTTTGCAAGATGTGTCAGTGATAGATTTGCCACCACTCTTTGCCCTATGCTTATCAAGGGATTTCACAGCTAGAATTGGAGGCTACTTATCTGTTGACTGGTCACACATGTTGTTCAGAACAAGATATGGTACTAAGGTCACAATCAGATCCGAACCAATTGCAAACTTTCACATTGAGCCTCATACTCCAAGCCAAATCAATGCCAATTGTTCAACATTTGATCAAGAAGATTATCCAAGCACAGATGAAGCTGACACCAAAGTTGGAAGCATCCCAGATTTGACTCTTGATGAATGGGCAAGAAAGGTACATGCTTTTGATCCCTACCAAGAAGTAGAAGAATCTGAGCTAGGAGTCTATTGCATACATGAAGAAAACCAGCCTATTCCTAACATCACCAAACCAGACCATAAGGATGACAATGAGGTATGGCAGTTATTTTTTGATGGATCAAGGAGTAGGCAAGGTGTAGGAGGAGGAGTTATGCTTGTTTCACCTCAAGGCATAAAATATTATTCAGCTTTTCGTTTCCAGTTTTCCTGTTCAAACAACACAATTGAATATGAGGCCTTGATTCATGGACTTCATTGGGCCAGGAAAAAGGGCATAAAGAACTTGCAGGTGTTCGGGGATAGCGAGCTAATCATAAACCAAGTCAGGGGACAACATGCTACAAAGAATGACCTACTGAAGAACTACAAGAACAGGGTATGGGACCTCATTGAGGATTTTGAAGCTTTCAACATCGTGCCCATACCCAGGAAGAAAAATGAAGCCGCAGATAGGCTCGCAGCAGTTGGAGCAACATTTGATGTGGTTGACAACATCAGAAGGGAAAAAACACAACCACATATCCATGTGATTGTGAGGCCAGCAGTTCTAGATAATAACACAAGCTGGCAGGTGTTTGAGAATGATCAACAAATCATCAATTTCTTACAAGAAGAGGCTAAATTCTTAGCTAGGAATCAGGATAGACTAGAGCAGCAGTATGGGGATCAAGTAGTGCAGCTGTGGACAAACAAGCTTCCCAAGGGTTTAGTAACATTGGAGTCTATCTTCAACCCTAACGACCAGTTCCATAAGGAAAAGGCTAACATACAGGTCAAGAGAGAAGATTCAGAGCCAATTCCAGGTTGGGGAAGGCAAAACACTTCAAATTGGTAAAGTGGCCACTGAGCAGGAGAAATCAGATTTCATACAACTTTGCCAAGAATTTCTAGATGTCTTCACTTGGAGCTATGAAGACTTGAGAGGATTCAATCCGAAGTTGGCACAACATACCATAGAATTGGATCCAGATGCTAAGCCCATCAGGAAGAAGCAGAGACCAGTCAACCCTCACATTGAGCCTCTAATGAAGAAAGAGTTAAACAAGCTAATAGAGGCAAGCATTATATTCCTGATCAAGCACTCAAGCTGGGTTACAAACTTGGTTTCCAGTCAGGAAGAAGAGCGGAGAAATCAGGTTGTGTGTGGACTTCTGAGACCTCAACAGGGCATCTCTCAAAGACCATTACCCACTTCCTTCAATGGAACAAATATTGCAAGTAGTGTCTAGTTCAGAGAGATTCTCTCTCCTAGATGGCTACTCAGGGTATAATCAGATAATGGTGAAAGAAGATGACTAGTTCAAGACAGCTTTCACCACCAAATGGGGTACCTATGCCTACAAGAAGATGCCATTTGGGCTATCAAATGTTGGAGCCACTTTCCAAAGGGCAATGGATATGGCATTCAAGGGATTGATCAATAAAATAGTTCTGATATATCTTGATGACATCACTATATTCTCCAAAAATGCAGTGGATCACCTCTTTCATCTGAGGTAGGTATTTCAGAGGTGTAGAAGATTTGGGGTATCATTGAATCCCAAAAAATGCATATTCTTGGCTCATGAAGGAAAAATTCTAGGCCATATTGTTTCAAAGGAGGGATTGATGATTGACCCAGAAAGAGTTGAAGCAATTCGAGCGTTGCCATTGCCAAGTCACAAGAAGGCTCTTCAAAGCTTCTTGGGAAGGATCAATTTTGTCCGCAGGTTTGTTCCAAACTTTGCAGCTCTCGTAAAGCCAATAACGCTAATGTTAAAAAGAGCATGGCATTTAAGTGGACATCTGAAGGCAAGGCAAGTTTTGAGGCAATAAAAGAGGCTATATCTCAAGCTCCGACTCTCATCAATCCAGACTTCTCCAAGGACTTCATGTTATATGCCTTTGGTGGTGGAGACACAATTTCTACAATCCTGGTACAACAAAACAAAGAAGGATTAGAACAACCAGTTGCTTTCTTCAGTCAAGGCTTGGAGGAATACGAAACTAGGTACTCTTTCATTGAAAAGCATGTCCTTGCAGTGATTAGAAGCTTAAAGAAATTCAAGCACCTAGTCTCAAACAACAAGATCCAATTATTGGTCTCTCATGCGGGAGTCAAGGACTTCCTTCTAAACAAGGATCTGAATGAGAAATGTGCAGGATGGATCACTCGTGTCATGGAATATGACATTGAAATTAAGGTCACTAAGCTAGTACGTGGAAAGGGACTATGTGAACAGCTAGCTTTGAGTCAGCAAGTTGAAGTCAGGTGATGAAAAAGAGACTGTCTTGGTACTACAGGATGGTCAAGAACAGGAAAATAATGATGTGCCCACTCCTTGTTGGACTCATAATATGATACACTTCCTACAGACAGGCCTATGCCCTCTAGAAATGAGCAAAGCAAAAGAGGAGATACTTTAGATTACAAGCCATTCCATATGTGCTTGTTGATGGTGTTTTGTTCAAGAAAGACATCAATGGAGTTCTATTGAGGTGCATTGGAATAGGTCAAATTGAGAGAGTGTTACAAGATTTTCATGATGGAGATTCTGGAGGACATTTTTCCCCACGAGATAACAGCTCTCAAGATAATGAAGGCAGGGTATTATTGGCCCACAGTGTTCAGCGACTGCTATACATGGATAAGAAAGTGTAAGAAATGTGCACTCTTCACAGGCAAAGAAAGACTAGCAGCACTTCCATTGCACCCAATTTTGGTTGACCAACCATTTATGCAATGGGGATTGGACTTCATTGGGGTCATCAACCCAAATTCAAGCCAAGGCCACAAGTGGATTCTCACGGCAATGGACTATTTCACCAAGTGGACTGAAGCAGTAGCGCTCAAAGAAGCAAATGAGTCTAACATACTAGACTTTTATGAAGGAATAGTGACCAGGTTCGGTGTGCCGGCCACTATCATATCAGACAATGCATTAGCATTCATAGGTTCCAAGATTACAGAATGGGCTGTCAAGAATGGAATCTATTTGAGCACCTCTTCAAATTATTACCCACAGGGTAATGGATAGGCAGAGTCCACAAACAAGAATTTTCTAAGAATCATCAGAAGGACTCTGGATGAAAACCAAAGGACATGGCATACCAAGCTAAAATCAGCATTATGGGCTGATAGGATAACACCAAAGAGATCTACAGGTAATTCTCCCTACAAGTTGGTCTATGGGAAAGAGGCAGTATTGCCTATATCATTAGAATTGCCAGCATTAGAGCTCATGAAGCAGTTGGAGTTGTCTGAGTTTGAACCAATGGAGGACAGGTATGCAGAGTTGATGGAATTGGAAGAAATAAGAGAACATGCAGTTCTAATGATTGAAAAGGATCAGGCCTTAGTAAAAAGATGGTTTGATAAGAAGGCAAGAGCAAGGACCTTCCAGGAAGGGGACCTAGTTCTGAAATGGGATGCAGATCGGGTAAAACCAGGAAGGCATTCCAAGTTTGATGCCATTTGGAGTGGCCCCTACATGGTCATGGGATGTAAAAGTAGTAATGCCTTCCAATTGTCTACATTGGATGGAGAAGAACTCCCATGATTCCGGTTAACGGAATCTATCTTAAACATTGCTACTAAAAGGAAAAGGTTTACCCTTGTAAATATTAGCCTAGATTTCAATTCCTCTAAGTGCGTATGCACATTTTCTTGTTGTAGTTAGGTTTCAATTTCCCTAAGTGCTCCGGCACAGGTTTTGTTGCTCTCAGGTTGAATTTCTATAGTTCAAGCGTGCTCTCGAAGAAGGAGTTGTGGTATCAGGATCGGGATCAGATTATCAAGTTGGTTTCAGGTTATTGCTTATGACTCCATGCCCAATGGATTGCTAAAAGGCCACTGATCTTCTACCTAGCAGGCAGGAGACCCCGTTGAGTCACCAAATTATTGTATATATCTTCCCCCTAGGTAAATATGAGAAAAATAGAAGGCCTGAAATCATGTTTTTGGGATCCCCTCGGCTTCTCTCTAACTCTCCTGTTCAGAAGAATGTCGAGAAAATGGAAGAAATTTGCAGAAAACCAGCTATGGCGCCAGGTACAAAGGAAATTGGCAACTAGTGGAGGCTTGGGACAATGGGACACGGGACGCCTAAAGTGTCGACGGCCGGAAAAATGAAGAAAATTGCACCTAAGGCAAAGGTTGGGATCTGGGACATAAAGTACCCGGAAGCACGAAAGTTTGGCGTACAGGTGGAAGTATTTGTCCTAGGCAGTCTGGGACACAAAAGGTGCGAACCGGCCGATATGGCGCAGGTGCAAAGACACAAAGTGGTCGACAGGGATGCAAAAAGGAAATTAGTCAACACCCAATGGATGTGCCTATGTGTCTTTGCCGCAAAGAGGCAAGGAAGCCCGAATCGGGTGGACACAAATTTGTCGCCAGGTAGTTTGGGACAGCTAGGCCAAAAGGATGTCGACGTGAAAACCCGGAAAAGCTGCCAATGAATCAAAATGTGCCACGTGTCCTAAGGTGGCGCAAAGTACAGAGGATCGGTCAGGACACCAAATTTGGAGCGCCTATGGCACAGGTAAAAGAACCCATGTCGTCCTCCAACAGATCATGCCAGGATGTCCCAAGTAGCGCAAGTTGGGGAAAAAAGGAAAATGTCGACACAAAGTATGGATGCGCCAATATTTCAAAGGTAAACCCACGAAAAGGTTAGGAGGTGCAACAGCACCCGACACGCTGACAGGAAAAAAGCAAACCCTGACCCAAATATTCAAATGGCCATAACTTTTCACAGGGAGCTCAGATTCACACAAGGTTGGAATTTTTGGAAATATTATGAGGTCAATCTGTCCAACTGATGACTGGATATATTTAATTGGGTGCACGTAATGACAAAAAATTCTTCAAAAATGAAAAATACAGTTCACCACTTTTTGGGTTTGCTAGGGTTCTCACCTACCACCATAATGAGATGAATTAAATACAACCTAGAGGTGGTTGGGGTAGATTTGGAATTTCTTCTCTCTTCCCTCTCTCATTCTTCCTATAAATTGTAAGGAGGGGATTCTTTCTAAAGGTTGGACATTCTTGTTTTTCCCCTCCCTTCTTCTCTTTGGCAGGTGAATTTGTGGAGTTCAAACCTCCCATCTAAAACTGTAATGCAACTTTACCTCTTGGCATTTTGTAGTGTATTGTATCAATCTTTGGAGAAAATAATGCATGTCTGTGGATGATTCTCAACCCTCTCTGTGTTCATTTGCATCCTCCTAATCTTTCACTGCAAATCTAGTTATCTATGCATGATCTTGCATTACATTTTAATGGTTTGTGTTTATTGGCAAGACAGGTGTTCTTCATTCCTTGGTGCATCACCTTTGTTAGTTTAGGTTTATTTTTATGCATCTTCTTACCCTGTCTCCTTGGCAAGTTAGATTAGGTTTTTGAGTAAACCCTCTACATTTTTATGTGTGCATCTGAACAAAGGAATAGGAACCAACCTTCATCTGGAGAGCTTTCCCGATTCTTGCAAGGTCCCACACTTGGGAAAATCTCCATGTTATGTCAATCCCACTGGATGTTAGCATGATCAACCTAGAAATCTGATCAACATCTAGGGGTGCTGTGATTTAAGTGATCAAGAGGAAGAAGTAGTTCATAGGCCAGAGGTAGTAGGTAAAGAAGAGAGGGAGACTGATGAACAACAATTTGAAATGTTATTGAAAGTAATGAAAGGGAAAGGATCAAATCCCAAGTTGGAACTTCCAGTATATGATGGTAGTTTAAATGGTAAAGAGCTTGATTGGATATGGGAGCTAGACAAGTATTTTTACTTTAAATATGTACCTAAAGTGTAACAAGTGAAGTTTTCTAGGACCAAGATGAAAGGTCATGCATCCCTATGGTAGGATCACATACAGGATGAGAGGAGGAAGAAAAACAAGACCAATATTAAATCTTGGGACAAAATGGTTGCCAAATTGAAAGGCAAATTCTTGCCTAGTGACTATATGAAAAACTTGTATATGAAACTTCAAAATTTAAGAAAAAAAGAGATGGGATTCAAGAAGTATATTGAGGAGTTTTACAAGTTGAGTATCATGTCAGGGCACACAGAGGATGATACATACAAGTTTTCTAAATACCTTAATAGTTTAGAGTATGACTTGTAGGATGAGTTGAGTCCTGCTAGTCCTATGATACTTGAGGAGTGTTATCAACTTTCCTTAAAGGAGAAGACAAATTAAGTAGGAGAAAAAATCAATAGAAAAAAGGTAGAGGAAGGATTTTTAGGGGCAGAGGTCAACAAGGTGGAAGAGGATAGCCACAAAGAAGCCAAGGTGAGTCAAGTGCTTCACAATATTTGACATCTAGCTCAAGAGGAGGTTATAGAGGAAGGAGACCTTTTTTCATAGGTGGATATTGAGAAAGAGGAAGAGGGTCGGGTGGTTTCACATGTATATGTTATAAATGCAACAATTTTTTAGGCCATATATCATAGGAGTGCTCAGAGGATCAACCATCAAGTAGTCTAAGGATTGAAGGAATACATTAGATTGCTCAAGGGGTTGATTAAGAGTGTACATATTCTCCATCACTTGTAGAGGAACTAGAAGTGGGACAATCATTACTAATGAGGATAATAATAATCAAGACACCAAAAGAGAAGGAACCACCACAAAGAAATTCATTGTTCAAGACCTCCTACAAATACCAATGTAAGTGTTGTAAGATGGTTATAGATTCAGGAAGTACAAATAATCTAGTTTTTAATGAAATGGTGAACAAGTTAGGATTGAATAAATTACCTCACCCTAATCCTTATAAGGTTTCATGGTTGAATAAGGGATAACTAGTGTTGGTTAGTGAGAAATGTTGGGTTGAATTTTGAAAATTAGAAGGTACACGTATAAAGTCCTTTTTGATGTAATCCTCATGGATGTGCATCATTTGCTTCTTGGTAGGCCTTGAAAATATGATAGAAATACAACACATGATGGAAGAAGGAATGTATATGCTTTGGAAAAGGATGGACTGAGTCATATTTTGTTGCCTATGAAGGAGGATGAAAATGAACAATAGGTTGGTTAAAGTGTGATGGTCATTGGAGAAAAGGAGTTCTTGAAGACAGTGAAAGAAAAATAAGTTGGTTTTCCATTGGTGGTTAAACCAAAGACAAACATAATAACTACTAAGGTAGATGAGCTTCCATAAGAGGTTTAAGACATGTTGTAGGAGTATGAAAGAATTATAGTGGATGAAATACCTAATTCTTTACCACCAATAAAAGACATCAACCATCATATAGACTTTGTGCCAAGAGTAAGTTTTCCTAACAAAGAAACTTATAAGATGACTCCTAAAGAGAATGAAGAAATCAAGAAACAAGTACAAGAATTGTTGGATAAAGAACTAGTTAATGAAAGCCTCAACCCATGTGCAGTTCCTATAGTGTTGGTGTCAAAGAAAGAAGGTGATTGGAGAATGTGTAATAACTCCAGGGCTATAAACAAGATCACAATCATATACATGTTTCCACTTTCTAAAATGGAGGATTTAATGGATTGCTTGAGTCGAGTAAGCTACTTCTCGAAGATTGACCTCAAGAGTGGGTCTTGTCAAATCAAGATCATACAAGGTGATGAGTGGAAGACAGTTATAGACATGAAATCTATGTACTTGGGTACATTTCTTGGTCCTAAAGCATACTAATGTACACATGATTCCTAAGCAAGAAAACTAGTGGTCGAAAACTCCTTTTGGGCCTTTCACTTTATCCTTTTCATTCTTATTGGATTTACACATCCTATAACTTGGATGGAACATGAATTATTTATCTTTTATGGCCTTGGACACTAGCATCCAGCTAGGATAGAAGCGTTCAGGTGCTCTTGTCCCTCCTGGGTGCTCTTGGACCTCTTTATCCTTTTTTACCCTCTTGGGTCTCTTTTTCTTCTTTGCCACCTTTTAACACTTTGGGTGAGCCTTTTAGTTGCCAATTACAACATTTAAACAAAGGAATCACACACACACACACACACACACACACACACACACACACACACACACACACACACACACACACACACTTATTTACTTCTTCTAAATAAGGGGGCCAATCACTAAGGATTATCTACTATCACCTAAGATTGCATCAAAAGCACAAGATCATTTCAAAGGCATACATATATCACACTCATACAAGGGACAAGGGATGCATCACTCTGCATACACGACATAGGAGGGGAAGTTGATTTTATTCCATCTCACACATTTCCATACTTGGAGTAATCTAGATCTAACCCAATATCACAGTACAACTTGCACAAGGGAAAACTAGGGAGTCATTACACACACATTCACACAAAACTACATATAGTATGAGATGTAGTTCAACGCTCGGTTATAAGATCACTCTTCATTTGACCACTGGGGTCACTTCGATTCCCCATTCTACATCTTATTTATTAGGTTTGATGTGGTTTGTGGTCATGTGCAACTATAGACACAAAATATATGCACTTGGGTACATTTCTAGGTCATAGAGCATACTAATATATACATGATTCCTTAGCAATAAAACTAGTAATTGATTATATCTTTTGGGCCTTTTGCTTTATCTCTTATACTCTTATTAACATTACACACCCTACATCCTTGCCGATATTTGAATAATTTATCTTGTATGGCCTCAGACACTAGCACCCATTTAAGACATAAGTGCTCAGGTGCTCCTGTCCCTTCTGGGTGCTCCTGGTCCTCTTTATCCCTTTCTTAATCTTTTAGGTCTCTTTTACTTTTGGGTCATCTTTTACAACTTTGGGCCAACCTTTTAGTTGTCAATTATGAAATTCAAACAAGGGAATCATATATATACATAGTTATGAATCTTAAATAAGGGAACACCGTACTAGCATTATCTACTATCACATAAGCTTGCACTCAAAGGAAAAAACACTTCAAATCATCCATCTAACATGTTCACTCAAGGGAAAAGTGCTGCATCTCTATACATACACAACATAGGAGGGGAAGTTCATTCTATTCCATTCCACACATTTTATACATTTTGTTATATTCTAGATCTAGTCCTCTATCATTGTGCAACTTGCATAAGGGAATCCTAGGGCATCATTACACACACATTCACACAGAACTCCACGGAGTCTGAAATGTAGTGCAAAACTCAATACTAATTTCACTCTTCAGGTGATTGTTGGGGTTAGTTTGACTCCCCATTATGTATCTTTATTTTTAGATTTGATGTGGTTTGTGGGTATGTGTATCTAGGTATATCTCTTTACATGTTACAGGTACAATCAATGACATTAGAGAGATATCAATGTGAAAAAATTTAAATAGAAACAAATCTCATCCTACACAGAAAAGATCAAAAACTGAGTATCTGGGTGGACACTAGCCCCTAGATCCATTCTCTAGCACCTGAGCACTCTTGTTGTATTAGGTAGTTTTTGGTTAATGCAATAAAATGTAAAAGTACCTGAAACTCAAAAAATAGCAGGGTTTATTGAAACTTGTGCTGATAGTCATAATTTCGAGATGATGGAAGGTGGACAATGACAGAGCGCTCCTCTTTTTGCTAAGGTAAAAGACCTGTAAACAAAGACAACTAAACAAAAGATATTAAATAGATAGGATAACGAGTTGCTTAACAAAGGCCAATCCCAAGAATCCAAAGGGACTTCCTTACATGATGTCAAATTGTTGATACAATTAAGTGGATTTTGATAAAGACAATACAAGTGATAACAAAGAAAGAAGCTAAAAGTCAAGATGGATAGGAAGACCTTGTTCAGATTCGTAGGTGTCCCAAGCTAGGGCTGTGGCGAGTTCAAAGTCTTTAAAGTAGTCTTACCAATACTCCTCAATTGTTTGTTGTATCTTGTCAAGGATCTCAAAATTTTCCTTGATATCCTCGAAGGTTGGTGTGATTTTGATGGCCTACAAAGTGAGCTTATGGAGGATGTCAAACTGCTCCCACACAAATGGTTATTGGATGATTGGAAGATCGTAAATTCTTGCGATTGGATGGGATTGTCTTGGAACAATCATATATATATATATGAGACACATCTCAAAAACAAATATATTAAATCCATATTGATAAATAAAAGATAATGAAATGTAATGATAATTAAAGATAACTATTTTGACAGTAATTATAGGTGATTCACAAAAATCATGGGTGATTAACAGAATTGTGGGTGATTCCTCTGAAAAAGTGATAAACTGATGAAAAATAAAGACAAAAACTATTTTTTTGGACCTTGTTTTGATGTATAAATGAAACAAAAACAAGAATAAACAGAGCTCACCATTGGTATGAAAATGTTGTAAAATGCTTACAAGGAATGACTGGACTTGTGATGATGAATTACTAAATATTTAATGATGTGAAGAGGGTCTTAAATATATGTGACTGCACAAGGTGATGTGGTATGGATTCTTGGAGTGGCAAAGCTTCGTTACAGTGCTTGAAGATCATTGGAATGACAAAGTTTCACTATCAAATTCAAATATCCCTAAAACAGAAACATTAAGCTTCTATTTATAATCGCTGGTGATTTGTTAGAGTCATTGTTGATCTAGGAAATATGGAGAAACCCATTTGGAAGTGGTTTCAATCACTTCCAAAATGAGGGTTTCAGGTATGGGGATGAGGGGAAATGCCTAGGGAAGAGGCTAGGCATGGTTAAGGGAGTTAGATGGTTATGATAAAAGGGTTAGAATTTGTTAAAAGTGGCTAGGAGGTTTTAGGGAGGTTAGGGTAAGTAAGGATAGGTAAATAAGATTTACATGGTGTAAAAATTATTTTACGGGGTGAGTGTATTGACATAGGTTATGTTATAATGGTAGATTTAATAATTGAATGTGCATGTATGAAGTGTAGGAGGGTGACAAAAACCTGGTGTCTACAATTGCCCCCTTTTTAAAAGTGGTTTTTGATGGAAAAACTGTTGGATAAAAATAATTGAGATGGTTTGATATGTGTTTGAATGGGTTATTCCCCCTCAAATCGAGGGTGATTGTGATAAAGTGTATTAATCACCAGTTTGAAAGAGTTTTTTGGATGAGATAAGTTGTTTGACATTTGTGTTTCGTTTTGCACAACCCCCAGACTAGGCATGGAAACAATACTAACCCAAGGGAGAGATTTACGCTATCACAAAGTCAAATGATGGGGGAACCAAAGGTTTCATAACCCATGGATATATGACTTTGATTTAAAAAAAAAAATATTTTTTATAAAACCCTAATTGCAGAGTCATAAATGTAAACTATGATAAGAAATTGTTGGAATATAGTTGACACAAGTAAATAAGCTAATAAATGTGAAACCTTATGTGTAAGAGAGATAGTAAAGGACTTAACTTATTTACGCCCGATGGTGGAACTATGCAGACTTGAGAAACAAATAAACAGGAAGGGCATACTATTGCAACCATGCATAATAAATTCTAGATGAGCCTAGACCAGGGTTCTTGGACTAGGTTAGGGGTGCCTGGGCGATGGAGATCTCTGTTGGGTGCCTGTGACTGTGTAGGAGCTCAAAACCTAGTTTTTTTGGTGTTACACTGATGTAGCCTAGAATATACCCACAAATCCCAAGGCAAATTGAGACATCACTCAGACTAGACTAAGCACTCACCAAAAGCATGCAAGGGTACCCAGTCCCTCTTTAGAGTAGCTTGTTCAAGATGTTAGCATGATTGTGAATATAATTCATATCCATAATAGATAATCAATTACACCACAACGCATAAACCGTATCTAGATCTAAACCATATGAAATATTGACTAAACAATGACTATAATGAGATTTACCATGCAAGAACCATATTCAATCACATCTAACACCATTATCCATCCAATAGTATCCATTATATTAAATACTGTAAAACATAGAAGCTTCATACATCATGATCCAATTTCCATAGTCACGCATGCTAATAATTATGTAGCATAACTCTACAATAAAATGATATATCCAAACAGTGTAAATCAATATATATATATATATATATATATATATATATATATATATAGGAGTGGGGACTTTCCCTTTACCACCCATGCACCTTCTAAAAAAAGGCTACATGCTAATAATAGCCATGTATCCTTACAAGAGATTACAAAAGCATGCAAGTGCTAATAATAGATCTTCTTACAATTAAATCTTAGTGCATATCCTATTATTATCCCAAAAATCTACATGGTGCTTGATCTTCTGCTTATCAAAATATCCTTTCATAGTTTACATGTTTTCATACCTTTACGTGTTATGCAATCCATGTCCAAAAATATCCTTAATCTATAAAAGTGGCTAAGTCTCGTTTCCAACCTGCTTCTGGGCGTGCCCCTATTTTGCTATACTTTTGCACTCTTCTGTGCACCTTGTTCTTGCGCACCCAAATCTTATGCACTTCCATACTTGAGCTGTATTTCATCATCTCAACATTACTCGACACTAAAATCATTTCCACCCCCAACAATGGGTAATCACACCTTATATACCCAAGAATAAATAATAATGAACAAAATAATATTTGATTACTTGAACAAATAGAATGTAAAACTACTTAGAGCCTTATTCTTCCACATACAAGACTAACTCTAGATATTCAGTTTTAATCTCTGCTTCCAATGCCTACTAAACACTCAGTGCTTCACCTATTTCATTAGGGACATCTGTAACCATAGCTTCCAACTCATCATGATTCACGTTTTCTTATTCATTATGCAAAATCCTAACAATGTTAGCCATGCTAGAAACCATGCCCTCCATGTAATCCATTTTCTGCGCAACGAGCTTTCCAATTTCATTCATTCTTTCCTTATGTGGTTCTTGGGATACTACAAGCACATTGTACTTTTCTTCTACTAGAGCAAGCCTCTCCATGCGCTTGAGCATCTCATTCTTCACTGCCTTTAGGACCTCATTATCCTCTACAATTGTCTTTGTCTGAATAATCAAATCTGGTGCCACGCACATATTCAGAGCTTGGTCTGTCTTCTTTAATTCATCCTTCAATTCATACAACAATGACTCATTACTTTCAAATTTTATTACAATCATGGAATTTTTCCTTTTTGCCTCCTCAGTAGCATCCTTTGGTGCTGGCATACGCATGGGCACTTCATTGAATACCAACTTTACCAAAGTGCAAAGATAATGCATCACAGAAGGATTTTTTTCTGGAACTTGTGACTCTAAATGCTACCTTACCTTTAAAATATGATCTCCAATTTCCTCTGCCATGCTAACTAAAGATTTTTTTTTCCTTAGTCCTTTCCTTTTTTGCTATCAGGCATGTTATCTCTTTATCTTTATCCTTGTTATCATCCATCAATGCATTGATGGTTTCCTGTTCATCTAATTTTCTACATGTAACCTCTATAGATACTTTCACTAAGGCATTACTCACCTGCTCATCTGACATGATAGTAGGCTTAAAATTCATGTGTCAGACGTGGGGCACTTTCTTCATCCTATAGGAAACACATGAATCTTCACACAGTTCGAAATCAAGCTCATCCATATAAGTCTACATAGACCACGATAATTGATTTCATGTGCTCACGTTCACCATTTATGCATCCATTAGCTCCAAACCATACGAATCCTTAGGCTCCACAGTCCTCTGGAACCACACACATATGATTTTTCTTGTGTTATCCACATATCCCACTACAAGAGTCTCATAGTCTTCACCCCTATTCTCCTTCCTCGTTCACTTTCCTTTTGGAACTTGAGCGTCTGAATCCAGAATTGGGCCTTCACCTTCTTGTGTAGTATGGGGCATGCCTAAAGGCTCACCCTTATCTTCTTTTGTCCCTGTCTCCTTCAGATCCTCCTCATCATTCTTCATTTCTTCACCACAAGGCTCCTCTGTATTCTTAAGCTACACTAGAGTACCG